>BFEA01000203.1:387782-397886 GCA_003427395.1 Chara braunii | reverse complement strand
AAAAAAAAAAAGGAGGAAACAAGAGGAACGGGCGTAAAAGTAAAACGCAGGTAAAAAGTCAAGAACGATCAGGGGAAGGGATAGTAATCACAGGGGGAGGGGAAGTGGACAAGCAAGGAAACAAAGGGGGGCAACTATGGCTATCTCTTACGCGGCGGCAGCTCAGCGGGCCATGAGCGAAAGGGAGAAAAGAGAGTTCACCCAAAGCCAAGGGGCATTAACTGGAAGGCAGCTATCTCAATCGGCATCACAGTCAGGGACAAACATCAAGACAGGGGATTCGAAGCCGCGCACACTCGGACAGAAGGCAATGGAATTTTTAATGGAAAAAACGAAAATCACAGCGGAAATCAAAGTGACGAAAGAGGTAATCAAGGGTGAGGGGGGGAAGGAAGAAGAGGTGGAGGTGTGGGAATATCCTGAAGAAGATATTCAAACACTGAACGAATTGTATGAGAAGCATGCAGTACTGTTTAATTTCTCAGGATGAAGTAGGGATCTCTCGCTCAATGCGAAGCGAAGATGGGTAATGGACAAACTCAGGGCAATGGAAACATCCCAGGAGGGGAACCGGACGTTTCCTACCATAAGAGGGGAAGGTTCTCTGTCATGATTGTCTGTGCAGACCCGACGTACGCGCAATACCTCGTATCAATTGGTTCGCTGAAATGTAAGGGGACAGTGGTAACTATTCAGCCATGGAAACCACCACGCCCCCCACAGGCGGAGGCATCAAGGCGCAGACAGTCGATGATGAGAAATCACTTCTGGGTGCAATTTGACAATTTGTCCGAAGGAATGCACACTTTTGTGCAAAAGAGGCTGGTGGAAGAATTCCCTAATAATCCTATCATTGACTGGCTCCCTGCAAATCCAGATTTCCTAGCACCAAATCACGACTGGCGAGTAGCATGTTTGGAGGTCAAATCAGGTGCGCCGCCGAGGTTTCTAGATCAATGGATCTTCAGGAAAAACGGCCAGAGGATTACAATTTTCATATCGACCAAAACAAACCCTTTTTGTTTCAAGTGTAGGGGAAGGGGTCATCTGGGATCTTTTTGTCCGCAGGGAGGGGCAGACAACAAACAGACGCCACTGCGACAGTCTATGTTGCAGGAGTGTGAAACCAAGCCGGGGGTCTGGTACATTAACGCACCACAGTATAGAGGGTGGATATTTGATGACAACTTGGAGGCACCAAGGTGGGTGTGGGTCCTTAACAGAGAACCCACAGTCAAACCAGATATATACCCTCCGCACGACAGTAGGTGGAGGCAGACAGGAGCGAGGAGGATGGAGGATAAAGAGATAGGGTATCTGACGAAACCAATGGTTGATGACACGATGATATGGGATGACCAGCAAAGGTTGAAGCTCATGGAAGACCTTCATGAGCTTGGGAAAAATGCAGAATTGGTTTTTCTTGAAAATTTGGCAGCAAGGAAGCAGCAGCAAGAGCAGCAGGAAAGACAAGAGGGTAGCGCAGAAAAAATGGAGGAGGAACAGGGAGAAAACATGGAATGTGAGGAGGAGGATGGGGAAAGCACAACCGAACAACAACAATCCTTAAAGAGGAAAGGTCCCTCAGGGGAGAAAGAGGGAGTAGACAAACAAGAAGGTCAATCCCAGCAGCAGAAGGCTACCAAAACTTGCAATACAGAGGCGAGCGAAACGGCGGAATCAGAGAGGCCAGCAGTCAGCAAGGTGATTCCACAGAGGCATCCCCGGGAACCACCACAGCAGAGTCACCAGCCGGTAGCATGGAGGAGGGAAGAAAACGTATGCACAACATTGAAAATATGACAGAAGAGGAAATACAACAGGCGGAGGAGGACCAGCGAGATTTTACTGCAGACTCAGACGATGAGGACTCATCGGGGGAAGAAGAGGAGAAGGAAGAATCAGGGGAGGAGGACATGACGCTAGAACAGTGGGTCCAGACGGTAGAACAACTGGAATGGGAGAGAACAATCGAATGTGAGATCAGGCTGGCTCATCATAAACACTTGAGGAACTTGAAGCAGGCGACCCAAGTGGCGGAGGACATTACTTCTGAAAACCGTTTTGAGCTGTTAAAAAGGGAAGGGGAGATGAACGAATTTTATGCGGCTCAGTACGCGAGGACAGCTCGCCCTATCAAGAACGACATTCAAATTCAGAACGAAGAATATGCCAAAATCTTCCAATGGCCAAAGACCTATCAGAACAAGGGCAGCAAAGCAGCCAACAGAAAGAGGAAGGCACAAAGGGAGGACGAGAATGGAAGCAGGGAGGAACAATCAATGGGGACACAAGACCAGCCTATGAAGGATGCGGATAAGCAACAGGAGGAAGGGGAGGAATATGAAAAACAGGAATTGCGGAGGCAAACAGCAATGTTGGAGGCCCAGGTAAATGCACTAAAGGACGAGAACAGAGAATTTGAGGAGGAGACAATAAGTCTGCAAAAAATAGCTGAAGGGCGGTTGAAGGAGATTGAAGCTGCAACACGTTTGGAGGCCAAGAACGGTGCTAGAAGGAGGGTTATTTTACCGTGCCGATGGAATGTAAAGCATTCGGATTGGGAAGTAGCAATTCACAGGTCTCTCCAGCTTATCACGGCTCCTGCCAATGCCTGCACAGGCAAGGATTTGTAGGAATTAATTGGAGAGGGAGTACCATCTCGGGCCTATGTATTGGGGGATAGGCGGGAGGAGGCAATGGAAGTCTCAGAAGCGGGAGGGGAGGAACCAGCAGCTGAATTCAGACCACTGCTCATGCATATGAGGGAAAAGACGGATTTGAGGGAGAGCCTGGTCTGGATGCCTTGGCAGGTGGTGGAAACCATCCCCTATGGGTTGTTGGGCGGGGAGGTGGCAGCAGAATGGGTGGCCCGTAGTGCAGCAGTAGCAGTCAAGGTGGACGCCTTCGCGTGGATTTCTTGGAAAAGAGGATCGGTCTGTTGTCAACAATGATAGATATAGTTATGCGGGACTCTTGAACTAAATAGGAGGCCATTGGAAAGGGCAAGGGCAGTCATTTCATGGAGGATAGGGGGGAAGGTAGACCAAGGAAGCGGGCAAGGAGAGGACAGGGGAGTCATGCGCCCCCAGAAATTAAAATCACATGGTCGAACGTAAATGGCTTGGCAGGGGTGTTGGACAATCAAGACAAATGGCAGAATATAATCAATTATATGGACTGGTTCGACATTTCTCCACCAGACTTCGTATGTTTTCTAGAAACACACCTCACAAGCTCAGACAAACATCAACAAACAAAAAATAGGATAACGCAGAAGCTTCAGAGGGTCAAGGAGGCTTGGTGGGCACCAACGATCAGACCTCACTCAGCGGGGGTGGCCATACTTCAAAATAATAGATCACAGGCAGCGGGTAAGATGGTCATGAACAACATTACAATAGATGAAGTGGAGGGAAGATGGGTGAAAATTAATTTCGAGTTCCACGAGGAGCCTTACACATTGTTAGCAGTATATTGTCCCAACGGATTCCAGCAGAGGGTAGAGTTCGTGGGACAGCTTCAGGACATCCTAGAGGCAGATAGGCGCTTAATAATGGCAGTGGATTGGAACGCGGCCTTAGATCCTAGTTTGGATAGATTGCCTGCAGGAGACAGTCACTGGGAAGAAGGCTTGGCGGAGGAAGTATTGCCAATCCACAGCATAATGACAAGTAGGGATCTGGTGGACAGATACAGGTTGCAGTTCCCTGCGGATAGACAGTTTACGTACCTAAAGAGGAACCGCAGTCAACATGTTTCAGCATCAATAATAGATTTTTTTTGACATCGTCAAGCGTAACGGGCATGATACATTCAGTGGGCATTGGAGATCTACCATATGAGGTAGGACTGGACCATAAGCCTATTTTCCTCTATCTGGTAACAGACAAACAGGTCAAAAGGGGTAAAGGTTTTTATAAAGTAAATAATTCACTCCTGCGCACCACGGAAATGAGGCAGGCAGTGCTACAGGTATGTCAGGCACATAACTCGGATATGCGGTCCTTCCCATAATTGCTTCACGCACTTTCCATAGCCTCGTCAGGAGTAGCTAGACGATTGGCAGCTAGAAGAAGGGAAAGGGAGCAGGAGTTGCAKCAAGCGATGAGGCTAGCAGAGTACAATATAATCAACTTCCCTGGGAATGACATATATGAAAGGACAATTGAAGCAGCAAGGGAGGAATTGGCGGAATGGCAGCGTTGGAAATCAAAAGGCCTGCAAATGAGGGTCAGGGTCAGGGAATGGAAGGAAGGGGAAAGAATGACCAAATTCTTTTTCCAAAAAATTCAGTCCAAAGGAAGGAACAATCTCATTGGCCAGTTACAGGGACTGGCCGGCCTAACTTCTGACAAGGACGAGATGCTTCAAGTGGCCATGAATTTCTATAGCAACCTATACACAACAAGAGAGGATGAGTACCCAAGACAACAGGTGCAAGAAGCGCGTGTCAAGTTTCTGACCTACCTGCAGCCTACAATCTTACAGTATCAGGCCGCAAAACTGGATGCCCCACTGACGAAGGAGGAGCTATGGGAAGCTTTAAAGTCTATGGCTCCAAACAAGACCCCGGGAAAAGACGGACTAACTAGAGAATTTTGGCTGGAATATTGGCCAATTTTGGGCGACGAATATCTGGCATTTCTTGAGCAGGCGTGGCAGGTGGAGGGACTGGGTCAGGACCCAGCAACAGGAATAGTCAGGCTACTCTCCAAGAAAGGAAATCCATCGGATATTCGCAATTATAGGTCGATAACATTGCTGACTTTGACGCATAAGATAGTCGCTAAGGTGTTAGCGAATAGACTCACGACAATTACAAAGAGTTGTTTCCATATAGATCAGACAGGGTTTATACCGGGAAGGTTCATCTTAGACAATGTGATGACGCTCATGAAAACGGTACGATACATCCAGGATAAGAGGATTAATGCCGCTATTTTGTTCTTCGACTTTGAAAAGGCATACGACCAAGTCAGATGGCCATTCCTACAGTAATGCATGGAAAAGATGGGAGTAGGTCCGAACTTCAGGAAATGGGTAAGAGTTCTCTACAATGAGGTTAATGGACACTTATCCTCGACTTACAGGATGTCGAGGTCGGTTAGGCAGGGAGACCCCCTAGCCGCTCTGATATTCCTATTCATAATGGAGGCGGTGGCATCCTTCTTACGTAGGGATCCATCAATCCAAAGGCTTGTAGCAGTACCGGATCAACAGGGACACATTATTCATCTTCCTACAACTCTCCTGCTTGCAGATGATCTGACGACGCTCATAAGGGCATCGGACTCATCGTTTCAGGCATTAACAAAAGCCATGGAGGCCTTCCAGCTTGCATCGGAAATGAGGATCAATTGGCAGAAAACAGAGGGATGGTGGTTGGTAGAGCACGACCAAGAAGACAGCCTCCCGATTAACAGTCTGGAGGGGTTGAAATGGACAACGGCGCGAGTTCCTATTAGATATTTAGGGGTTAAGATTACTGAGGTAGGGACACATCAGTCGATGGCAGCAGACATAATGACAAAAATTCTAGCTAAGCTGGGGTCTTGGTCAGCAGTGTACACATCTGTTTACGGGAGGGCCCTTATACTCAACGCGTCCATATTCTCCATGCTATGGTATGCATGGTCAATATGGACACCACCACGGACCACGGCGACATTATTGAGAAGAAGAGCGGCGGTGTATCTATGGACAGCCAAAGTTACCAATTCAAGGTTCATATCCAAAGTGGCTCGGAAATATGTCACTAGACCAAAGCATCAGGGAAGGTTGGGGATTCTAGACCCGGATACCCAACTCAAGGCGCTACAAACCAAGTGCGTAACTAGGCTAATATCCCAACATAAGTTATCATGGACCCCTCTAGTTCTGCATAGGATAAGACAAATGGCCAAATATAAAACGCCTCAGAATATGTCGGGTTTGTTTTGGGTAATGTGCAGCAATTGGGCTAGGGTGGGCAGAAACGAAAGGGGTAATAAGGAGGCGGAGGAAGAGGCTAGAAGGACATCCTATTGGGGACAATTGCTGAAGTTATGGAAAGATATCTTTCCGACGAAAGTCAAGGAGCCTAACACGAGAGAAGAAGTAATTAGACAACCTTTATTCTGCAACCTGAGCATTAAGGACGGGCAAGGGAAACCACTAACACTGTCGGTGAAGGATGCAAAGTGGGGAAAGTGGCTAGAGCACGGGGTGTGGCAGGTAAAGCACATCTGGGAAGAAAAGGAAAATAGATGGAAAACATTCGAAGAACTGAGGGTACACTTAAAAGGATGCCACAGACTATCTGACAATCGTGAGATCATATTGGGAGCTATACCGCAAGGATGGGTGCAACTGCTACAGCAAGGTATACGGTGGGGTCAGGGTGACTAGGCCACATGGAATGATGACAACGAACCCAAGGAAGTCTTTAGGGTTTGGAACCAAGATACTTCTAGGCCGGATTGGCTTCATGCAGATAAGTATGCCATACTCCACCCTCCCAACACTACTTCTCTCTTGGACATGGCATCCAAAGTGTCGATCGTCAATCTCAAACAGTACCTGCGGTTGGTTAAGGTGGTGGAGACAAATGAATTCACAATATTCAATCCATTGGTACCACTGGAAGATTTGGAAGTGGATCCAGCAGAATGGGCCTGGAACATGAGAAGCGGAGAAACAGGAGCAGCAAGAAGAATCAACATCCTGCATTATACCACCAGAATTGGGTATAAGTTGAGGAGGCGTTCTCATGCGCTTATGCCGCATTTGCTGAAGCGTTGGGAGAAGAGAGTAGGGGTTCCCCGCAATCAATTGGGTAAAATACCATGGTCAAGCATTGTGGCCATACGTCTGGGTTCAGTCAGAAGCATGCAATGGCTAATAGCTCATGTGGCACTTCCTATTAATGTGTGGTTGAATGAGCGTAGAAGCTTGAGGCAGAGAAATCCGGAGAGCGCGGCATGTAGAGTGTGTCAGGGGGGAATCCCAGAAACCATGCAACATTGCCTCATAGAATGTGAGGAAGCAATCATGATATGGGGAATGGGGCCAGATCTCAAAGGCTAAGTTCCCTGAATCCAAGACAACTCTATTACTGGGTCTCCAAATTTTGAAACATTGGCAGACTTTTGAGAAGCATATGTATAAATTAATACGTCAATATTGTCTCTGGACCAGTTGGAAGCATCGGTGCCAAATTACGATTGAAGGTCGGCCAATGCACAAGCAGGAAGCAAGGGGGATATTCCTCACACTCCTTGAAACGGATCAGGGCTCAGTGGAAAGCAGTAAGGAAGCAAATACATTCCCGACCAGAGCAAGAGGAAGAGATAACGAAACACTTTAATCAGAATATTTTGGGACAGGGAGCGGTGGCAACCATAAGTGGAAGTAATTTAATGTTCAAATGGAGAGGGACGCAAAAGGGTGCAAAGGAATATGAGTCAAGGGTTTAGGGTTTAAGGAAAAAAGGGAAGAGTTTAGGAGTTAGGGGCTTCACGCATCGAATCTGCGCTTACGGGTTAGGTTGTTAGGGCTATTAGTCAGACGGTAAAAGCTGTAGGCGGGAGATGACTAGGGGGGGACCACAACAGGGGATGCAGAGTCTGGTCTAACGCAAAGATAACAAGTTGGTTTTTGGGAAGACGAGGAGGGGGAGGGGTAGAAAAGGTTGAGGGCCCTTCTAGCTTTTCAAATTCTAGCTGGCAGGTTTCAGGAGTGGACCTGAGAGGAAAGGGTATACCTGGGCTGTAGAAGTATAAGGGGAAAAAAAAAAAGAAAGGGAAGGGATTCAGGGTTAAGAGTCGGAGGAAGGTTTTAGGGGTTAAGGGTTATAGTCGGGTGAAAACAGGGAGAGTTTTAGGGTATAAGAGAGGTAATTTCTAACGGGACGTCTTGGAACAGATAAATCAGGACAGCATTAAGACCAAGGGTTTAGGGTTTAAGGCTTAGACAGAAACAAGGCAAATGCTGTTATAGAGTTATAGAGGCTTCAAAAGGCGCATAAGTGTTCCAGAATGCTCTTGCATAATCATAGCTAACTGACAGCTTCATAGCTGAGAGGAGCAGATCTGGGATCAGACAGATTGGCAGGCAGAGTTAGTACACGCTAGATTAGGCAGGGGTGAGAGGTGGTACATCCTTCCTCAGGGAAGTAATCAATGCTGCCCACTCGGGCCTCTCAGCCATAATGGGGAGGAGCGTGTGTGAGTCTTTTATGTAATCCATATTGACTTGCCAGGGGAATAGGAAACGGACTATCGCTCCCCAGAATGGTAGGAGCCAGAACCGTGAGGTTCTGTTTTAAAAAAAAAAAAAAAAAAAAAAAAATTAAAAAAAAAAATGATACCATAGCTATGGAACACTACACTGGGCCTCCTCTAATAATTGCACTGCGGAATTGAAAGGAAGCAATAGGCTGTTAGAGAACCTCAACGACCTGCTGGTAGCAACACCACAAGAATGGCTAGAGCTGTTACAAAAGGGAACTCGGTGGGGCCTAGGTAATTGGGAGACATGGCAGCAGGAGAACGAACCAAGGGAAGCTTTTAGAGCCTGGTCCCAGGAACTTGGAAGGAAAGAATGGCTGAATGCAGACATGTATGTCATCATGAACCCGGGAAGCAACACCAGTTGACTGGACCAGGAGTCCAACACACCGATCAGTATCCAATGGCAACAGCTGCACAAAGTGAGAGTGGTGGAAACAGACGAATTCACAATCTTCACCCCAATTACACCAGTGGAGGACTTGGAAGTGGAGCCCAGAGAATGGGCGTGGAACATCGGAGGGGGAAGATTGGGAGTGGCCAGAAGAATTAACATCTTGCACTATACCACTCGAATAGGATATAGATTGAGAAGGCGTTCCTATCCCCTGAAGGCAGTGTTGTCTAAGCGCTGGGAGAACAAGGTGGGGGTGGCACCGGAGCAGCTTTCTAAAATACCATGGACACTGATCAACACGATACAGATGGGTAGGGTTGGGCGCATGCCGTGGCTAATAGCCCACATGGCGCTCCCAGTGAATGCATGGCTAAATGAGAGAAGAAGCCAAGCCCAGTGAGACCCCGCCAACACATTGTGCACAGTCTGCCAAGAAGGGATCCCAGAGACAAGGCCACACTGCCTCTTGGAATGCGCAGAAGCAAACAACATATGGGAGGAAGCCAAGACCCTTCGGAAGCAAATTTCATCGACACCCTTTCCGGAGTCCAAGGCTATCCTTCTGCTAGGACACGACCTCCAAAGTCAATGGCAACCATTTGAGAAACATACATTTCAGCTGATAAGATAGTACGGCCTCTGGACCATTTGGAAGAGGCGCTGTCAAATTACCATAGATAAGCGGCCAATGCACAGGCAGGACGCAAAGGAGATAATCCTCAATTGAAACAGACCTCCGAGCTCAATGGAAGAGGGTACAGAGTCAAATCCAGCAACAACCAGAACAGGCGCAGGAATGCAAGAAGCACTTCCACCCAAAAGGTGTTGGGCCAGGAGAAGGTAGCTGGTATTCAGGGAGCAAAATTCTTATTTAAATGGAGACCGGAATGGGTAGGTGAGAATTAGGAAAGGGGGCAGGTAGGGATAAAGCAACAAAAACTAGCATTATTTAAAGCAAGCGGAGATGGAGAAATTGAAGAGTAGGACAGAAAGCAGACAGTAAGTAGGCAGAAGATAGGGTTTAGGGTTCAGGGCTTAAGCATAGGAAAAACGGTGCGGTAGTTTCAAGGAAGGGATCCCTGTTCTCGGGTCCTCAGCGGGTCCCGTCAAAAGCATAACACTGGGTAATGCATCCAGCCCGGCCTTATGTGGGGTGGCCTGCCCCATTCCTTTCAAGCAAGGATTAAACTGTGTTGATTTTAAAAAAAAAAAGAATGATACCACAGCTATGGAGCGCTACACTGTGCCTCTCCTTTTCCTCATAAGGTGAAACTGGTGGTTTGAAAAAAGGGCTTGGTTAAAAAAGAGCCTGGTGCCATTATCTTGAACAGATGGCGAAAGCTGGTGGGACAGGAAGCCGACAAAATTCAACAGATCCCATGGAAAAAATATGCACAGATCAGACCAGTTAAGATCAGAAGTCTGCAGTGGTTGATA
>BFEA01000203.1:352266-365528 GCA_003427395.1 Chara braunii | reverse complement strand
GGTTGCATTCTCTACCTCTTGCCTTGGTGAGGAAGCTAAGGAGTGGGTTTTGGCCGAAGCTAATGCCGCAGGGTTCGATGACATCGGGGAGTGGGCTGAAACTTTGAACCTCAAACAGCTCCTTGGGAAGATCAAGGAACGGTTTTTGGACAAAACGACGGCCGATAAGGCCTTTGACCAGCTCACCACGATTGGTCAAAGACATTGGACCTCTGTGGAGTCGTTGTCACGGGAAGTTGATCGATTACCGCAGGTTCGAGGATTGAACCTGCAAGACAACCAGGTTTTGTACATCTATTCCGGTGCTCTGCCCGAACCCATTCGTGGACAACTCGTGGCAGAGTCTAAGTCTGGTAAGTATAACTATAGGCAATTTCGGGATTTGGCTCTCCAACGAGAGCAAATGACTTCGCAAGTGAAGAATTTTTATGCGTCTGTTGTGAAGTATGGTGGTGGTGCAGGAACATGTAAGCGAGTACTTTGGCGCCAAAAACGCCAAGACCACACCCTTGTCGTCTTCGATGACGAAATTGTGGAAAGGTGGCCTTTGGAGGCCGAGGGTGTGGCGAACAACAGTGATTCCGGGAAGGGGGAAGTCACTGCTGCGGTGGTCAACAAGGGAGGACCACGACCGCTGGTTAAGAAGAAGAAGCCACGCTCGTTCCCCGAGCACCCCGGAATTGCGGTCGGGAAGCCTTGGGAGAAGATGGGCCTGTCACAAGAAACGTGGCAGAAACGAATGGACAACGCGCAGTGCCTAAAGTGTGGTATTGCAGGGCATGTAATTGCATGGTGCCCATTGATTCATAACCCAAAAGCGAGCCGCCAGTAGGAGTAGCATTTGCTCCTACTGAGTCTAAGGGTTTGGACCAGAATGAAGGTAAGGCGCCTACTAACCCTTCCAACCCTTTGACTCGCATGGCAGAGGATGGTTCTTCTTCGGCCCATCGACGAGAACACCCTAAACCTGTTTTATGTTCTATCTCTCTGGACGACTCTCTTGACGAGCTTGGTAACGAGTTGCTGGCATTACGAAGCTCGTGGGCTAAGAAAGCTAAGTCTAAGGGTGACCTACTACTCGCGGATGTAGAAATCGCACGTACACACGTAGGTGCTCTGTTAGACTCAGGATCCACACGATCCTATATATCCGAGAAAGCAATCCGCAAGTTGCATCTCGAAATGAAGGTGAAGAACCTGTCTAAACCTATAACGTCTGTTTTGGCCGACAAAAGCACGATCACTGTCTCGCAGTATGTTGATCGTGTCAATTGTTGGTTTCGAACACAGGAAGGTAAGAAGATTTTGCATGAGGTATCCTTCCTGATCGAAAAGAACTTACCGTTTGACTTGATTCTGGGAATGGATTGGCACGAGGAAGCCAACCCAGATATTAAGTTCAAAGACAAGATTGTGCAATTGTGAGACGCACAGTCTGATTTGAAACCAATCAAATTGTTTCATAAGTCTGCCTCTGACTCTAGCCTGTCTTTCTGCTGTATGAGTTACCCAGCGTTTCGTTCGATGGTTTCAAAGAAAAGGTTGGAACAGGAAGTAATGATGGTCTTAGTAAAACGAGCAGGTGAGTCCTCTACTTCCTATCCTCCTTCGACCGAAAAACTCCTTGATGAGTATAAAGATTTGTTTGCCGAACCGACATAAATAACTGAACGTGCTATCAAGCACACCATTGAAATTATTCCTGGAAGTAAGATTCCCAAGGGCCCTATCTATCGAATGTCTGCTAGGGAACTTGAAGAGTTGAGAAAACAACTGTAGGACTTAACAGAGAAAGGATGGATTCGCCCTAGCTCTTCTCCTTATGGTGCCCCTGTTTTATTTGTGCCCAAAAAGGAAGGTGAGTTGCGTCTCTGTATTGACTACAGAGGGTTGAATGCCATCACTGTTAAGAACGCTGAACCGCTTCCTCGCATTGACGACTTACTTGACCAGTTACAGGGATGCAGATACTTTAGTAAGATCGACTTGAAATCTGGATATCACCAGATTGAGGTGGAACCCTCCGATCAGCATAAGACCGCTTTCCGGACCAGGTATGGCCACTACGAGTTTGTGGTAATGCCCTTCGGATTAACGAATGCCCCTGCTATGTTTCAAAGGTCAATGAATGACTTGTTTCGTGAGTGGTTGGATAAGTTTGTTATTGTCTATCTCGATGATATTCTAGTGTATAGTAAAACACTAGAGGATCATGAGAAGCACCTTAGTCTGGTGTTAGGGAAGTTGCGTGAGGGCAACTTCAAGATCAATCCCAAAAAGTCTGAGTTTGCTAAGTCCGAAGTGCTATACTTAGGACATATAGTGAACGAAGAAGGTTTAAGGCCAGAAGAGAAGAAGATTTCAACAATTAGAGATTGACCACAACCTAAGTCTATAACGGAATTGTGATCTTTCCTTGGTTTAGCCAGTTACTATAGGAAGTTTGTTAAGAACTTCTCACTGATTGCTGCACCAATGCGAAGATTGTTAAAGAAAGAAACTATCTGGTTGTGGGATAAGGATTGTGAGTCTTTCTTTCGGAAACTGAAGTATGCCTTGACTCACTACCCCGTCCTTAAGATTGCTGACCCATCTTTGCCTTTCATTGTCACTACTGATGCAAGTCAGTATGGGATTGGCGTTGTTCTACAGCAAGATGATGGCAAGGACTATAGGCCCATAGAGTTTATGTCTGCACAACTGCCGTCTGAAAAGGTTGTTAACTCCACCTATGAAAGGGAGTTGTATGCCTTAGTCTATGCACTAAACACGTGGAAGCACTACTTGTTAGGGAGGCACTTCAATGTGTATTCAGACCACTCTACCCTGAAGTGGATAAAGACACAGCTGAGACTCTCTGATAAGCTGGTACGATGGTCTGCGTTTATTGATACCTTCGATTTTGAGTTGAAACCGATCAAAGGTAAGTCTAATGTGGTCGCAGACGCATTGTCCAGACGGAGTGACTTCTTTGGTGCAATTGTCTCTTACTTGGATGTTGGGAATGACCTGAAAGATCAAATTCGCCAAGGATATGCTACTGATCCTATCTGGAAACCAATCATGGATGTCCTTGTATGAGACCCATCCCAACTACCCAACTATAGAATGACTGATGGATTGTTATTCTTGATTAACCAAACTGAACAAAGACTGTGCATTCCTCATAAGGAAGAGATAAAGAGTGTATTGATCGAGGAATGTCACGATTTTGAGGGTCACTTTGGTTTCAAGAAAACATATGCTGAAGTCAGAGAACGTTTCGAATGGAAGGGACTTAAAGAAGACGTACTAACATATGTTCGTACTTGTTTAGTGTGTCCGATAAACAAGCCGTCGCACGAGAATCCCCTTGGACTTCTCAAGCCATTACCTATACCAAGCGAACCAGGTGAGTCTATCTCAATTGACTTCATGAGTCTGGTTAAAAGTCGCAATGGTAACAGTCAAGTGATGGTAATTGTGGACCGTTTCTCTAAATATGCTATGTTTGTTCCCTTACCAGCAGAAGCGCGTACTGAACTTGTCATTCAGAAATTTCAGATGCGATGGGTTACTGAGTATGGGTTTTCCAAAACCATTGTGTCTGATCGAGATGTCAGGCTCATCAGTCTGCCATGGCAAAAGCTGATGGAAGCTTATGGCATACGGATGGCCATGTCGTCAGGGAGGCATCCCGAAACGAATGGCCAGACTGAACAGATGAACCGTCTGTGCCAACAACTTTTGCGTATGTATATTAGACCCGATCAAATTGATTGGGACGAGAACTTACCTAAGATTGCAAGTGCATATAACAATAGTGTCCACACGTCTACTGGACGAACCCCAAATGCACTTCACAAAGGGTGGAAGCCTAAACGTCCCATTGATGTACTGAACCGGGACCTGTTCCTTAGGTTGCCCCCAGGGACCCGGGAATATGCAATCTTGTTTCAGGAAGACATTTAGAAAGTTAAAGATAATCTAAGGAAAGCTCAACTACGAATGATTGAACAAGCCAACAAGCACCGTCGACCGTTGAATTGGTTTGGGTAAAATCTAAAGAGTTTTCACTAGAAGAAGATGTCTCCCAGAAATTGCTACGTGTCTATTTTGGACCCTGGGAAGGTCTCAAGGTAATTGGAGATGCAGAGGGACCGTCTTATCGAGTGGATATTCCCCCTCATCTCAAAACATACCCTGTCTTTCATGCGTCCAAATTGTTGCCTTACGTAGAAGGAAATGAGTTTCCTCACAGACCCTCTATGATTCCACCAGACATGGATGGTGGATACGAGGTTGACCGGATCATAGAGCATGGTTGCTTCTCTACGGGAGGACATGGACGACCTCAAAAGCAGTTCAAGGTATGTTTTAAAACTCAAGCACCATCTGAGGACAGATGGTTTAGCAAACGAGAACTACTTGAAACTGTTCCTGATATTGTCGCTGCTTATGAACGAGGGTTAAAGTCGTAAATATTTCTGCGGTGGAACTCGAAAATGGGTCGGCAGGAATGTAATAACCCTGTTCAGAAGTAGCCTGGGGCTCAGAACTCAGCCCCAGGCCACGCAGACCTGAGAAGGCCTGCGCTGGGCTGTGTGACCAAGACACGCCTAGGCCTGAGTCTGTCGAGTGTCGCTGTGTGACCGCACGCTGCACACAGGAAATAAGAGTCAAAGTCAACTGTAGAGTCAAAGGTACCGCACCCAAGCCCTGGGTGGGATACACTCACTTGTTGTGCGCAGGTACCCAGACAGCATCCAAGCCGGAGGGAATTCCGTTTCAGGCCGATCTGAGCCCTCATTCACATTGAGATCTGGACGGCCGAGGGATACAGCAGCCGGGGTCCAGATCCCGCGTCAACGCTACATAAGAGTTGACTTCCTGGCTTTGACATTCATTCTGTCTTGCGTTGATGCTGACTTCACGCATTGACTTCGACGCTGGCTTGACGCTGCGACGCTGGCTCGACGCTGCTGGCATTGKGACTTGGCGAGGTGYTGCTATTCCGRCATGGTGGCCGGCTTGCTCCTGTCTTCTTGGCCTGCTGACGTGGCAGCTGCCATGCACCTTCGCTGATGTGGCTGCTGCCACGTGTATCATGCTGACGTGGCTRYTGTCCACGTGTTCTGTGACYGGGAATACATATTCGRCATTGYTGTTCTGTTCGTCGTCACTTCAGGAGGAGATCAGGACTGTGGGGGGAGTTCGAGGATACGTACCTGGTGGTCTTCATGTCGACATTGYTCCAGATGYTGATGTGGAACTGAYTAGTCRTGCCACGTGGCACATTGAGGATACTCGGATACTCATTCARACTATTKATTGATGAGGTGGCAGTGGAGGAGGGAGCCCGAAGCAGGAGTGGGCATTTTTACTTCCTCTCCTTTGTCTGTTCTCCCTCCTCCCTCTTCGTCTGTGTATGATATCTCACCTCATTCTGTCTGATCACGATTTTTGACTATTTGTAATTATCAGCCGATGGACATTTTTCTGGACTTGCATTGTTGACAACTGTCTCACTATCTGGGTTCATTACAATAGCCTAGATGACTCCCTTAAAGGCGAGGGAATTCCAGGTCTTCCGGGAAACAGCTCCGACTTGATGGAGTCCCCGGCCCCTCCCCCCACTTAGATGCTCAATCTCTTATTAGCAAGCCACACCAATTTGCAAAATGAAGGTGATCAGGGAAACCTCCAAGGCTCACAGTAATCTAGTAAATTGGAAAGCTCAAGGAATCCAAATTCGAGGCTGGAACATCAATGGATTGGGTAACATCTTAATAAAAGAAGACAAACTGAATGAGATTATAAAAGGACTTAAAGGTGAAGACAAAACACCAGCGGAAATCATATTGTTTCAGGAAACCCACTTGACAGACTCGGATGAACATAGAAGAATGAGAAAAATCTTCGCAAGAAAACTGGGAGGGGTTAAGGAAGCAGTCTGGTCAACAGACAGCTCAGCTAGTAAGCGGGGAACTGATTTTTGTTTTAAAGAAATAGCATGCTTTATTATATATGGAGCAAAAGGAGGCCGGGAATCCCTCCACTTCTCAACCCGGAAGACTGGAGCCATTACCCAGATTTGGCTCTTACTGGAAACCGGGTCCAGTGTCCCTTTCTCCTATGAAGCTTCATGTTATTCCTGAACAAAGACTAAAACTGGATTAACAAAGGACAAAATAGCAAAGGACGAAAGAACCTGCCTACTATCTTTCCACCCATCCTCATCGTAAGCCCTAAAACCGACCGCTGTTGCTCGTCTTTCCCATGACGTCCGACACCTCCTCCTCTCTATCCGCTCTTCGTAAACCCTAAACCCTACGGAACGGGCAAGTCCCTCTACCCTAAAGCCTAACTTATCCTATCTAACTGTCTCAGAAGTTGAAACTCTATGTCTAGCCTTCCGCTATTGTTGTCTTACCTATACCTTTCAAATACTTCTGCAATACCCAAAACCCTCGTTGCTTTTTGTTTGATCCGTCTATCTTTCAAAGCAGTGGAAACTCAGCATCAAGCCTGCTAATGTTGCTATCTTCCCTTGGAGCGAGACCCTCTTTTGAAAATTTTCCGTGAGGTCCTTGGCTTGCATTGGGTTTTGCTGGGCCTGCTTGCGGATTCTCTTCCATTGTGCCCGGATGTCTGTTTCCACTAGATTGTAGAGCGTCTCCTTCGCTTCTTGCCTGTGCATTTGCTTGCTTCTGATGGCCTGATGGCATCTGCGCTTCCATATCATCCATAGTACGCATTGTCTTATAAGCTGGAATGTGTGCTTCTGGTACTGAGGCCCGACCGCAGGAGGGTTACTTCCTATCAGAAGCGTCTCCTCGCCCTCGGGGAAGGGGGAGTCCGTGATTTTAGTCCAGAGTGACTTGGCCACGTCCCATAGATATACTGCTTTTGGGCAAGAGAGGAGACAGTGACGCAAGGTCTTCGGTACTCCTTCCGTGCATTGTGTGCACTGTAGAATGGAGGGATCACGGTGGTGTTGACTACGGCGCTCAAAAAGCCGTGAGTTGACCAGGACTGCCACGTAGAGGATCAACCACTGCAAACTCCTTACATTACTTAAGCGGATCTGATGTAAGGATGACCATGGTAATTTTGCCACTTTTTCCTTCGGCACCTGCATTCTCTTCTCCCATCTAAGTGCCAAGGGTTCAGCTAAGGGCGATGAGCGCTTCCTGAGTCTGTAGCCCAGCTTGGTTGTATAGTGCAATATGTTGGTTCTTCTCGTTATACCTAGTGAGCCTGTTACGGACTCAACCAGGGCTCGATCCCTGGTCCGCGGGTTACCACCCGCCAGGCTGCTATTCCATTTTTTTTGAGTCTCTGATCTCGGTTCCTGACTGTTGGCGCCCTCTGGAGTGGCGCCCGTTCTCAAATCCCGCCTTTGGCACTTTCAGATTTCGATACTTGGCGCCATCCGGCATTCTGGCGCCCAGGCTCAAACCTTCGATTTTCAGTTCAGCCCCGAGGCAAATTGCACTTCTGCCCTCGGACTCAACTTGAGTCCGGTACTTAAGACCGAACTCAAGCTGAGTTCGGGGACTCAGTTTTCAGCCTCAGTGCTTGTGCTTCAGTGTGACTTGCTGCAACATTGTGTTCGGAATCCAAGATTGCGACGTTGCAACTTTGTGACCTTGCCTCTCTGTGTCTGCGTCCGTCACGTCGAGTCGAGTCCATGTCGAGTTGAGTGAGTGTGTGTGTGTGCTCTCACTCTCTCCCTCTCTCTCTCCCGGCCTCACTACTCTGCCTCAGCCTTGTCACAATGGTGTCGGAGCGGCAAAACGGCCCTCCCTCCCGCCCTGCTCCGTCGCGGCCACGTCATCAACATCATCGTCATCGTCACCATCTTCGGCGCCGCCACGTCGTCGCCAACCACGTCGTCGACATTGCTGCCTCGTCATCGTCGATTGCTGCCATGTCATCGCCATCGCCGTTGACTTCGTCGCCGCTGACACGTCAGCACCTTGCTGCCTTCGTCGTCGTCGCTGCCACGTCACCGGTCTCGAAGCCGACGTGCAGGTAAGTGACCATTAAATTTTCTTTTATTCTTCTTCTCCTTCTCTTTTCCTTCCTCCCCCCCTCATCTTTTCTTCCTCTTTTCCTCCTCCTTGTTATCATCGTCGTCATCGTCCCTCCTTCTCCCTCCCCTTCTTTCCCCCTCGTTTCCCTTCTCCTTCTTCCTCTTCTTCTCCTTCAACCGTCCGTTCGGCCCCCGCGCGCCGTTCTTCCCCGCCGCGCGATCTTTTTTCCCCCCCTCGACTTCCCCCGATCTCGATCGCGCCCAACAGCAATCTCGACTCCCCCACCTCCCTCCTCAACTTCTTGTCCGGGATCCAAGGGGGACTGGGCATACTGTAACCGTCCCGAAGCAGTTTGGAGTGCCTTCAGTTGCTGTTCCGGATACAGTATGCCCAGTCCTCCTTGGACTTAATGACATGCCGCCATGCCACCTTAGAGATAACATGTTGCTTAGTTGGGTTCGATGTCCACAGAAACGCCGCTGATTATCTCCTTAGTTCCTTCATTGCCTGGAATGTCGGAGTCCATATCGTGCCAGCATACCATAGCATAGAGAACACTGAGGTGTTAAGAATGAGGGTTCGTCCACCTGGGACCATGCATTGATCCTTGTTAACATTTTTGCCAAGAGTTTCGGTGCCATCGAGCGGTGAGGGCCTGAGTCTGCAAGTCTAATCCCTAGATATCGCAAGGGTTCAGCTGTTGACACCCAGCTCATCTTGTCGTAGTTCGCTGGGTGGAGTTGTCCCTCTTCTGACCCTTGTACCAATCACCAACCCATTGTCTTGGGCTAATTGATTCTCATTTCTTACACTAACTGGAAGGCACTTTGCCCTTGTGAGGGCTTCGAAGGAGGAGTCTGAGGCCCGTATCAGAACTGTTAAGTCATATGC
Source organism: Chara braunii (assembly GCA_003427395.1). Lineage (NCBI taxonomy): Eukaryota > Viridiplantae > Streptophyta > Charophyceae > Charales > Characeae > Chara > Chara braunii. The sequence goes on along the minus strand of BFEA01000203.1, from coordinate 356,619 downwards.
GAAGAGTATGGTTGTGGGGAGCTTGATGCGTTGACCTTGCTGGTCTCGTTCCGCTACTAACCTGTCTATCGAGGGGTCCTTCCTTAAGAAGGACGCTATCGGCCCCATGATAAAGAGAAAGATAGGGGCCGCTAGAGGATCGCCTTGTCGAACAGACCTTGATATCCTATACCTCTGCGACAGGTGTCCATTTACCTGGACCTGTCTGTGGGCGTCATTATAGAGAACCCTTATCCATTTTCGAAAGTTGGGGCCCACTCCCATTTTTTGCATACATGGCTGAAGGAAATTCCAATTTACCTGGTTGTACGCCTTTTCAAAGTAAAAAAATAGGATAGCCGCGTTGATTCTTTCTCACTTATATATCTTACTGACTCTGAAAGCGCCACTACGTTATCCAGGACAAACCACCTCGGAATGAATCCAGTCTGGTCTAAATGAAAACATCCCCTGGTCACCTTACTCGGTCTGTTGGCTAGGGTCTTTGCTACTATTTTTTGTGTTACTATCGGTAACGTGATGGGTCTATAGTTTTTTATGTCTTTTGGATCCCCTTCTTGTACAACAATATAACTATGTCTATGGTCGGGTCCACTACCAGACTCTCCTCCTGACAAGATTTATTTAGGTACTGCTCGTATTCCCCCCCCAGGATTGGCCTAAATTCCATCCATAATTCCTTTGTAAGTCCATCCTTTCCTGGTGTTTTGTTTGGAGGCATCGTCTTAAGGGTTGTCCATGGTTCTTCCTGTGAGAGAGGAGCGTCTAGCTTCAGCGCTTGCTCTCCTTCTATCGTATGCTCCAAGTAGGTGAGGAACTTGGTTCTTGCTTCCGCCGTTTTTGGGGACGGCCGTTCTGACTCCCTTGACGTGTAGAGTGCGCTATAGAAGTTGTATGCCACCAAGACCAAGTTGCCCGCTTCAGACACCACTCCCTGAGGGCCTTCGAGCTGCTCGATTGATGCATTCCTTCGCCTCGTTTTGATCTTCTGAAAGAAGTATTTTGTCATCCATTCTCCCTCCTCCCATTCTCGGGCTCTTGCTCGCATTTGCAGTCCCCACATTCTCCATTTCTCCCAATCTCCCAGATCGCTCCTTGCAGTGTCGAGCAGTTTTTCGTAGAAATCCTGGCCTGGGTTATAGATCAGGTTCTGCTCGGCTATGCGGAGAGCTTGTTGTAGTTCTTGTTCCTGTGCATTCCTCTTCGCCGCTAGCTGTCTAGCTACCGCCACTGTCGCTGAGGACATGGAAGAGAGCAAATATGGGAAATAGTGGTTCTTTGAGCTATGGGCCAGGCATGCCCGTGAAATAGCCTGCCTAAATTCTGTTGTCTGTAATAATGAATTATTGATTGTGAAAAAACTTCGTCCCCTACTTATCTGTTTGTATGTGATAAAGTTCAGGAGAATAGGTTTGTGATCGAGACCGCCAAAGTATGGCAGGTCTCCTATTCCTACTGAATGAAGCGTGCCTATTAGGTTTTGTGAAATTAAATAGTAATTTATTCTAGACGCGGAGATGTGTTGACTTCTGTTTCTCTTGCAAAAGGTAAACTGTCGAATGGAGTCTATATGGATCGATGAGGTCCCATTTGGTCATCATGTCATGGATGGGAAGTGATTCATCCTATGCCTCGAGTTCTCTTCCCCCCCTCATTCCTGACATCTTGTCGCGTGCTGGCTCCAGGGTGATAAGAGCAGGCGCGGTACTAGGCTCAACTATATTCAGATACCCCTATTACGGGGGTTTCGACCATAAACAGCTAGGCCTTCTACTGAACTTTGGCGTAGATAACGAGCCTGGAAGAGGCTTCTACAAGGTGAACAACTCCCTATTAAAACTGGAAGGATTCAAGAACGTTGTCAAACAAACATGGGAGAGACTCGCGCCCAAGATGCAGGGGGAAGACATACTCTCATACTTTGGAAAAACCTTATGGAATGTAAGCAAGGAGCTAAGCAAGGAATCAAGAAATGAAGCCAAAAGAAGAAAGGAAAGACAAGAATTGCTTGAATCGATAATTGAGAGGGCAGAGTACAACCTAACACTCAACCCTGGCGCTCAAATGTACGAATCCTTACTCTCATCAGCAAGGGAAGAACTGGCAAAATGGGCCGAATGGAAAAGAAGAGGTCTGAGCATCAGAGCAACAATGAAGGATTGGGAATACAACGAAACCATGACCAAATACTTCTTCCAAAGAATCAAAGCAAACAGCAAAAATAACAAATTACTGGATCTGAAAGACGAAAGGGGAATAATCAAAAGCCAACAAAAAGACCTGCTACAAATAACTACAAACTTCTACAAAAAACTGTACACATCACAGTCTACCAACGAAGACAGCGGGCTATAAGGAGAGCAAGAGAAATTTTTGAAGCACCTGGATACAAGCATACAACCGGAAGCATCAACCTATCTGGACAAGGACCTCACTCTCCTAGAAGTACGTAAAGCACTAGACTTTATGCAACCAAGCAAAGTCTCGGGTATAGATGGTTTGACAAGAGAATTCTGGCAGGAGTATTGGCCAGTACTAGGAAAAGACCTCTTGCGCTTCTTCCAAGAGGCATATCGAAAGGGAGGATTAGGAGAGGAGATCAGCACGGGGGTAGTAACGCTGCTTTACAAAAAAGGGGAAAGAGAAGACGTAAGAAACTATAGACCAATATCCTTGCTACCAGTAGCATACAAGATCTTGGCAAAAGTGCTCGCAAATAGAATAAGAAACTTAACAAACAAATGCTTCCACATGGACCAAACGGGCTTCATTCCAGGGAGATTCATCCTAGACAATGTAATCTGCTTAAAGGAAGCAACCAAAATAATACATGATACGAAACTACAAGCAACCATCCTTTTTTTCGACTTTGAGAAGGCCTACGATCAGGTCAACTGGGACTTCCTTCAACAGTGCATGGAAAGAATGGGGGTGGGTCCAATCTTCCGAAGATGGGTGAGAGTCCGATATGCGGATGCAAGGGGAAAGGTTCAAATAAATGGCTACCTATCAGAGACATACAAAATGACAAGATCGGTTAGGCAAGGAGATCCACTAGCCGCCCCAATATTCCTCTTTGTCATGGAGGCAATCGCAGCCTTCATGAGGAAAGACCCCTCAATAGAGAGGATACAAGCCCTGGACGACGAAAGGAATGGCCAAATCCAACTCCCTACAGTGATGCTGTTCGCAGATGACCTGACGGTCCTTATAAGGGCTACGGACTCATCCTTCCAAGCACTGACAAGAACCATGCAAGCTTTCCAACTGGCCTTAGAAATGAAGATAAACTGGAAGAAAACGATAGGGTGGTGGCACTCTGACACCCCCTCCCCACCGTCTACTGAATCCACACAAGGATTACAATGGTTGGACCACCAAGTCCCCTTCAAACTTCTGGGCATATCTGTAACCATGACGGGAGCGAGTAACTCGATAGCGCCGAACCTATTGGCAGTTGTCATGAATAAATATGTAGGATGGCAGAAAACTTACACCTCTCTAATGGGAAGGGCCTTAATCATTAACTCCTCGATCTTCTCCATGGTTTGGTACACAGCTTCAATCTGGGACCCACCACCAGCCTTCACCAAGAATTTGAAGAGAAAAGCAGCAGCATACTTATGGACAGGTGATGCATCAAGAAACCAATTCATAACAAAAGTTGCTTGGAAATATGTAACCAACCCTTCAAGCGAAGGGGGCCTCAGCCTCATAGATCCGACAATTGAGTACAAAGCTCTCCAGACTAAGTGGATCCTAAGGTTACTACTGAAATTGGAACTTTCATGGCAGGAAATGGCTCTTTATCAAATAAGAAACCTAGTGTCATTCAAGGCCCACAACAATATAGAGGGACACACATGGCTCATGAACAGGCACTGGTCACCCAGAAGAGAAGGGAACAGACCCAGACTGAGGAACGGCCAACCGAACGCTGACCCCTGGTCCAAACTAATTACCGCCTGGAGGGAAGCCTTCCCACAAAGAAGAAGAGGTCCAAGGAAAAAAGAAGAAATCCTGCAACAACCCCTCTTCGGGAATGAATTACTAAAGGATCAAGACATGGTCCCTCGACGGAGAATAACCAACCCGCACTTAGTACACACCCTCGAAGGTTAAATAGAAGACAAGAGAGGGATAGGAAAGGAAATCGGAGGAGATCTACAAGAAAAAGTAGAGACACGAAGCAAAAAACTAGATAATGGGCTACTCAGCACCATCAAAGCGACAGATCAACCCCCTAAGACTGGCTAACCATAACACAAAAACAAAGCGTACATACAATCCCCCAATTCTACATAAACCCATCCCCAATCCCACCACCCACCACTAATCCACTACCGAAACAGT
>BFEA01000203.1:288576-304113 GCA_003427395.1 Chara braunii | reverse complement strand
AACACTTGGGGTGGAGCTCCATCTATTGGTGGGAAGCGATGTCGAGCCCATCGGTCCGGCACCGCACGCGACAGTGCGGGACCCTCTCGACTGCGTCACGCAGGAGTTGGACCAACCTCGACACTAATGCGCAAATGGAGCTTCCGTAGGCCGCTCCGGCCGAGTGCGCCAGCCATACCTCTCGCGAGCCCCTACGACAGGATAGGGCCTACGCGAGGTACGACTTACCTCCACCTTACGGGAGTTGTCAACTCCCTTCGGTGGGCGTATCCCCGCCGAGCTACCAGTCCACAGTACGAAAGCTACTCAGTTGCAATCACAGAGGTGGACCAGCCGAGGGCGTTTCTCGTTCGCTGTAGCATAGGGGGTACGAGCGGTAATACGCCTATCGGACCCGCACGCGAATCGATATCTTGGGGGGCTGAAGTCCCAAGCGCGGCTCAACGTCGGTTAGGACGCACCCCACACACCACGCGCACACCACTCTAACAACCACAAGACAACAATACGCACACATACACACGAAACGACACAACACAAACAACGCGACAACGCTCCTAGCCCCTCGGTAGCCATCCCATAACTCTCCGATGCGGAAATCGGGTAGGCGTCGCGCGCGAGATTTAGTATAAATCCGCGCGGACGCAGGGCTAACTCATATCGACTCGCAGTGCAAATGTGCGCAAGCAGTCGCGATGATGGCGTACCATGTAGTACCCATACTCGCGCGGTCCTTGTTAATCTCGAGGGTCGTATTCGACACTCAAGTGTCGGCTGACACGCGCCTTGAGGGTTAATCTCTCAGCGCTAGACAACCGCCATGCGTGGTTGAAGACCACACACCCTCTTCTGCACCCTTATGCAGAGTGGGTGGTACACAGGCCCATGCCTGTGGTGGTAGTCGTCTCTCGCGGCCCTAGGGGTAAGTCTTGCCCAGGGCCTGGGCGAAAGTCAAGGGGTTTGACTTTGACGGTTGTCACGGACTACAACGTCCAACCATAAAAATCTATAAAAAGCAAGCAAGACACGCACGGACCCAAAAACAGGGAACAGGGCAAGGGTTCCCTTGCTCAAAAGGACTCGTGGCCTTGGGGTACCCTTTCCTCCGCGGGTGGTGCCGGCGGCCTACAATAATCCAAGCGTTGCGCCTACGTGCAAGCCCAGCGATCCCATAACTTTTAGACGCTGGACGGCGAGGCGTCGCGGCGGGATTCTAACATAAGGTTGTGCGGCCGCAGACCAATTCTGTGCCAACCATCGATGCTAATCATACGTGGTAATCGCGGCTCCGGCCTCGCGATATTGAATGGTTGAAGGAACACATCGCGAGGGGTCACCCCTCACGATATTGAACGGCTGAAGGACACGTCGTTCGGCCCTCGCAACATTTCCGCCTTCCAGGTGGAGTGTCCCGCCGGCCAAAGTAAATAGGCTCTACGCGAGGGGAGACTCCTCCCCTTCAGAGCCTAGGGCTTGGGATGTCCTAGACACGGACCTTGAATCCCGGCCCAGGACCAACGTCCAACTAAGAATGCCCCAAGACGCAGATAGGCAGAAGGGAGGGTCTTCCCTGTCCCTCAACCCCAACCTTTAGGCGGGTTTTAACATGGCCTCTTAGGCTTCTCGCACACTCATCGTAGGTATACTCACACATACATACAAAAAGGGAGATAGAGTTGTGACGATCACTTCTCACAGGAACAGTGGGGCTCCTCACAACCATGTATATGTATATGGGATCGCAGGCAGTCCAAATCCAAACTCCGAGCCACAGGACATACCTGCAATCACACCAAGAATCAAGCAACAACACACGTACTACACGGAGTCAACCCCAACCATTCCCTATGCTCATACCCCTTCCCTTTAGCCATGCAAGCCCCAAACGCCGATCCAACCAACCTCAATTAAATACTCAATACCTTTGTTAAATGGCCATTCAATAAAAGTCCGGGTGGAACCCTTAACAAACAGTAAAACCACCGGGGCTAAAGCCTTTTAGGTTGAGTATGGAGAGTGAGTTGAAATCGAGTCGTAGACCGACGAATCGGCAACCGACCTGTTATCAGGGATAACAGAAGACGATCCTCAAGGGATCAAACTGAGTCTAGTCCTGATCTTGAATCAGACACCTCAAAGGACCTGTAACACAAGATAGGTCAAATGCTCAAGCTTTATTATCAGCATATGGGGGATGAGCCTCCATAGAACATTTTTACTCAAGGCTTCTGCCAATTAAGTCTAAGCCCACTTCTAAGCCAGTGCCCAAAGCAAAGGTAGACTAATGGCAGAATTTTCCCTATTCAGGGCGGATCGCCAGGATCGCCACCTGTCAAAACATAATCTAACTCCTCTAAATCAAGAAAATTTCGGCAGCGCTTCCCATAGGAAAAATGCCTTTCCGGAATTTATACAAGCCCAAATATCAAAAGCCAAAGTAATCTATGACTCTTGAAAGTCAAATTTTGTCTGTCTCTCTGAATTAGCAGAAATTTGGGCAGCATCCCTTTTGGAATATGGGGATTTCCCAGATTTATACCAAGTCAAATTTGAACTCAGCCCCCAACCTTGAGTTCAACTTAAACAAAATCTGACTAACTCCTTAGTTTTGCAAAAAATTCGGCAGCACTCCCCCTAGAAAAGTGTTTTTCCCAAAATTTATACAACGCTAAGTTTAGAGCTTCAGACTAACTTTGACTTTTCAAAGTCCAATTTTGTCTAACTCCCTGAATTTAACAAAAATTTGGGCAGCACCCCCCTTAGAAAATGAGACTTTCCAAATTTTTACTAAGTCAGATATACAGAAAAAGCAAGCTGAACTTTGACAAGTCAAAATTTGTCTAACTCCTTGAATCTGTAAAAATTTTGGCAGCGCTTCCCGTAGAGAAAGTTGCTTACCAAAATTTATACAAGTCCAAGTGTAATAGCGAGTCTCAGAAAGCGCAAGAATCAATCTAAGTAAAATAAAGTCAACTCAAAAAATGAAGGAAATGACCTAACTCCTATCGCTCTAGCACGTGGCGAGCCTCTAAAGCAACTACCTGTCAACCTGAAACCCAGACCAAGTAGTAATCTCACTCCGCCACATGCAAGCCAAAACACAAAGGTAAGTACTCTCACCATCCCCAAGCCAATCTGAGCAGACAATAGTTCATGACCTTTCAGTGAGTTATCCCCTCATACCCAACTTACATAAGATATAAGTTAGGGCACCTGAACTTACAGAGCGCGTCCAACTTAGCCAGGCCCAAGGTCAGAATACCTAAACTTATAGAGCGTTCTGAATTGGCCAGGTATACACAAACAGAGGGCACAACTACTTCTCTCTTCTTTGGGCGTATGACTAGACCACTATAGTCGCCCTGAACTGTTTAAATAACCAATTTATATATACCTCTCTGAATTTAATCTTCAAAAGGGGCATAAGGCTGAACCGCTCAACTTAGAACACTCCCCAGCCCGCCCAAGTTTACTTTCAGTTATACCTCTTAGTTATACTCTCTTCAATTGTGATAAGCTATAGACAGGCTACCTAAACTTATAGAGCGGCCTGACCAGCCTGTTCATAATAATATAGTCGTACAATATAGCCAGATTATATCCATTGGGTTCCAACATGTGCGAGGCATTGGGTCAAACTACCTAAACTTATAGAGCGGTCTGATCCTCTGCCAGGTTAGGGTCAGACTACCTAAACTTATAGAGCGGTCTGATCCTCTGCCAGGTTTGTTTCTCTCTGGTCCAGTCTGTGCGAGGCAGTGGGTCAGGCTACCAAAAATTATAGAGCGGTCTGTCCCTTGCCAGAATTATTCTCTCAGAACAAAACAGGAGAAGGGTTGAACCACCTAAACTTATAAAGCGGTCCAGACCTCCTCGTTCAGAACCAAAGAAACTGAGAGATCCCCAAGTAAAAACGAGGCAACCCAAGGTACCTAAACTTATAGAGCGCCTTGGGTCCCTGAAAATCACCCAGAGTCAAACCCTCACAAGTCAGAGCAGTCAGGTCACCTAAACTTATAGAGCGTTTTGACCCTCCATGCAATTCACAGCACCAGGTCTCCCCAAACTTATGGGGACACCCCAGCCTCCAGAGCTTCAGGCTGCCTAAACTTATAGAGCGGCCTGAGGCTCCATGCAATCCAAAAATAAACAAAGCGTTGGGCTTCCCCAAACTTAAGGGGACCTCCCAGCCTTAGTGACCCAGCCAACCTGCACACAATACTGCCTTTCTCCCAACCTTCCCCCAGATGCAACCCATTTCGTTCGCAATCTGCTTTCAGGCAATCAACAAACTGAAACTGAGATTTGCCCATACACTCCTTTACTTCAATCTGACTTATGTCCTGAAGGTCAAACTCAAAACCAAGTACAGGATCCACACAATACACTCAGTCAAACGTAGAGAGATGTACAGGTAGGGGTTATAGTCGGGTTTATAAAGGGAGTCGAGGGATTACCACTCAGTTCCCTGCCTCCAGGACTCCGCCTGAGTCCCGACAGAGCTCCCGCAATCAGTGGGGCAACCTCCCACAAAGGCCTTGGCGCGGGTTACGGGCCACACGCCCGTCTGCCGCCTTCCTCTCAGAACCAAAGGACCAGACTTATAAGAAGGACAGGGTGAGAAGGGATAAGACACTCAGATAGGACGGTACACTCAGACTCGCGTGAGAGGGCCTTCCAACCTTCAATGCCTGAGGGCCCCCCAATGGCGGCCACCGAACGCAGCAGCCTTGGTCTGGTCAGAAGTCAAACTCCGAAGTCAAACCCCTTCTACGCCACTACTCCACCATGCTGCAACAGCAGCCTTCCTTGCGATCTAAAGCACGCTGGCCATACGTTAGTTTGCACTCTCATGGCTAGTTCGCTGCAGCTCGTTTACCGCGTTGGGCACTGCGTCGGAGTATATAATAGTCGCGGATCTTTACCTCAGCAGGGTGCTACAGCGCGCCACAACTGCGGTGCCACACATTAATGTATAGCAGCTGCCAGCTCCTGTCAACAGCACAATGCTACGTCGCAGCAGCCTCAACAGGACGCTCGGAAGCACACAATCAATCAGCGTCGTGCAACAGGCCAAGTGACCCCTCAGCCAGCAACTCTTCTCTTATACTTCAGTGCCGCCCTCCTTTATGAGGGACCCGACACTCTGCACAAAAGCAGTATATGTAGACTTCCACGTGCCGCAGCAGGTCATCGTGGCACACAGCCCCACCTGCGGTATCCTCAATAACAGCAATAGCAACTCCCAACCGCTCCAACTCAGAGGTAGGAGCTCGACGGCTGTTCGCCAGAGGCAACTGACCGGTAGCTCAGCGACTGAGCCCTCGAATGCACAGCACTACGCATCAATATTGTCACTGCCCTTCCGACCAACTCAGAAGAGTCAAGTGATCCTTCTCCCGAACAAGGGGACTATGCACTGTGCCCAGACTGTGCCCATGGAGGAGTAGAGAAAGGCTACTTCGAACGGAGGGGCAAAACTCAATAGGACCTTCCGCTCAGTCCTCTGACCAGCGGGTACGCCTCCAATCCCCAGTCTTATTCCTGTTTCCTTCCGAACGCCCCTGGCCAGCTTTACGGCCGGACTCACACACTTTCGGCTACCCCCACATGCTGGCTCCAGGCACCTTCGTAGCTTGCTCTCCGCCTACGCAGGCCGATTACGAGCACTCTTCGATCAAGCAGGGCAGCAATCCGCCCGGGAAAACATGCACCCCGGTGTCGGGCACAACAAAACAGCCCGATTGCAGATATAATGGCTACGACTTCGTCAATCGAGTGGCATGCACGACGAAGGTAAGCACTTCGACAGGGGCCGTGAGCATGAGCACGGGGAGGAAGACGATCCAGCTAGCGCCCGAAACTCAGAAGCAAAACCCCAACTCCCCGTTCAAACGCTTATCCATAGGCTGACAGAAATTCGGATGGATTCTTCCGTTCGGAGGCAATAAGGTTCATGCCCCCTTCTATCGATCGGATGAGCAACACGTCGGTCGAGACAAGGAAAGCAAAGGGTGAGTCTCCAGCTCCCTTGGATTCCTTCCCGCCACTCCCCCTCGAGCAGAAGAAACAACGGACAAAAATGAAATGATTCCTTCATCTAGAACACGGAAAGATGCACTACTAACTCCGACTTCGCCCTTCCCGCCATAGCTTATTGCACCCCCCTTTCCGTCTTTACCTCCCCCCTCACTACTCTAACGCTGAAGCTGATGCTCCCAATCGGCTCGCGACAGGACAAACCCCAACCTTGCAACTTAGTCCGCCTGAAACGGCCGGGAAACGGCCGAGCAAGCTAACTTCGACTCCTACCTCCTCTGACCTCCGCGCGCGCCCCTTTTCTCCATAATCTCTCCGCCTACTCACTTCCCTTCGATTCCCACGTCACCACTTGGTTCGCCGCAGTCCAACACCCCCGCTTAGACTTCTCCATCACGTGATTCTATCGAGAATCGCGCTAAGTATTGTCTCTCCCTCGCAACCCCGCTCACCCCCTCGACGTGTTGACGTCAATAACGCGCATGCAGGCCTCCTCCTACCACCCGACAATGTCCGACGATCCCACCCGCCACAAAAGGACTTCGAAGAAAAACCCAAAATCCACCGTAGGCCGATCTTTAAATAACTTTTCGCCTTTCCCGACACCCCGACAAACTGCCTCCTAGCTGAAACTCCCGCCTCCCCCTACTCCGCTATCTCCACGCGGGCTTGGCCTCTTTTCGCGATCGGGTTCAGGCGGGCACTTCCGGTGCATGCGGCCAGGTCTGGTGGCTAGTACCCCGGCCCCCCTTTCCCTGATTCAGGTGTATCATTCTTACGCAGGACTCATGCAAAACTTCTCTATATCGTTCCAATCTCCGCGGGCGGCTTCGAACGACTCAACCGAGATTACGCCCCGCGGCACTCCGGAAACCGTGCGACACAAGGCTGCCCTGTCCTAATGCGCGAACCCGGCCCGCACCTCGGGGCCCATACATGCTACCCTTGCGCAGGAGCTACTCTGATCTGTTCCATATCATCCCAAAATCTAACGGATCTCCTAATGGACCTCAATTCGGGGTAATGCCCCGCTGCATTCCCAAAGGCCAAGCGTCCTCCCCTCTTCGTTCTGGCCTAGCCACAGGCGCCTGCCCTGATTTACGTCTGGGTTCATTCACCCCGATTTTCACGTATACATCCTCCGGGTTACCTATACTAACCCCATGTGCATGCCCCCCCCCTTTTTGGCGCGGTTTCCTGACCGAGTTCCCCCACGACCTCGACGAATACTAAGCCGGGAGGACCCTTGGGGCGACTCACTAAGCGAAACTGTCATCCCTCTCCGCATGGACCTGGCCCCTCCTTCAGGGTACATGCGTGTGAGCCTTTGCACAGGGGCCATGCAACCCTTCTCTACATCACTTCCCAGATTTTCCCCAGCGGCCGCGTCAGCAAGTTGGTCAGCCCCTGCAAAGTTCGACCTCTTAATTTTTGGCCCCTCGGCCCCCACCATCCAAGTTAGGCGGGGCGTAACCCACAATATGTGGGTATACCCAAACGAACTGGGCTGCTGGCCCCACGACGTGGTCATCCACCCCTCAAGCGACTCTAACCAAGGTAGAAGGAAAGATTCGGATGGCCCCCAAAATAACGAAGGGGGGCCGTTTGAAAGGGGAGGCGAGCCGCGGGCCCTACCAATATTCCCATAGCCTTGTGGCGCGGGTCCACGGCCGGAATCCCCTGACAAGAATAAATAAAAGGAAGACCTCCTGTGGAGTCCTCAACCCCTCCTCCTCGCGCTACTTCGTTGGTCCCGCGCTGACGTCCGTTAGCCTCGACCCCTGTACCTCCGCTGAAACAATCCAGTGCCGCAACCAATAGGGCTAAGCCCCAGCCTGACACCAGCAGTCGCGGCCTCCCATACGAAGTGGCACCGCGCGGCGCCCCGGGCTAGGATACCGCCCCGGTCGCTCTGTCAGCCCCCATTTGTGCCCACGACCCCTAAGTGTCCGCGCCGGCGCGCCACCCCGCGTCGTGGCCGTGCCGAGCGCCCACCGGCGTGCCAGTCCTGCCGCCGGTCGCGCGCGCTGACCAAAGGCAAACCCTCTACTTCCTAACCAACTCGTAGTGCGGCCCGGGTCGGCTAGCTACCCCGTCCGCCCACTCAATCAGAAAAATCACACGCGCGTCTTAACTTTGCGCGCCCACATACTCCCTACTGGGACAAGGCGACCTTTGCCTCGCGCGCGGACGACCCTCGCATTTTCCCCCACGGGCACTCAAATCCAGGTTAACCGAGCCTTCCTGTCACTTGCAAAAACCAGGGCGGATGCCCTTGTAAGGGTATTCGCACCGACAACGACACCTGCTGGAAAACGGGTCCAGAGTCCCTTACATGGGCAGAATTCAAACCATATCAGAAAAACAGAGATGTGGAATATTCCTGCCAGCATTGATTACCCTGGGGTCCAAGGGATTGACTGAGCAGGATGTTGGGGGGGGGGAGAACCTCTTCACCCTAAACCTGGCGCCAGATACCTGCTGCTACACCCTGGTTCCTCCCACCCCCTACCTTTGAGATATACCTTTTATTGATGTTGCTGGCCCACTCATACCGCTCCATCCCATTGCATGTCTACCACCTGCTGGAAACCGGGTCCGGCTTCCCTCTTAAGAAAAACATGAGATAAGTTGCGGAAGAACACAGGTGCTGGAAACCGGGTCCAGCGTCCCATCACTTTCTATTATCCTAGACCTGTGTTGAGAAAAGCTAAACTAGGGAGTAGGAGGCAGGAGTTAAGCAAATTAGAAGCATTAGATGAGTCAACACTTGACCCTGCGATGCAAGCTCTGCGTAACTCGCTTTTATGCGTAGCAGAAACGCAAGTTGTTCAGCAGGGAGTGCTGGCTTAACTAGTGGCAAGCTAGAAAGAAATTCTGGCTGCACTGCAGGCTCCTCGTCGATTCATGAGGCAGCCTCAGTATGCTGTAGCTCCCCCTTCCGTTGCGGGCCCCTCAATAACGCCGTCGCAGGTAGGGCCCTCTTTCTCTCCTATGTTTGGCATGCCCCCTCCAGGTGGTTTAGTAGCAACTAGTGGTCCGGTCCTTAGATCTTCTTTCATACAATTGACAACGGTGGCAGCTACAGTGCCATTGTCAAGTCAGGCTCAGGTTAGCACGCAACAAACTTTCTCAGTGGCTATGCAGCCACTGCAGCAATCACCTGGGCAGATCCAGCCTATGCAGTGGATGCCCAAGATACCCTTGCTGAGTCCTAAGCCCTTCTCTGGCGACAGGGAGAAGGACGAGGATCTGGATACCTGGTGAGAACTGTGCCTACCTATGTGAGGCACAAACTCACAAGGTCAGAGCAGGAAGTTATCGTTGCTGCCTCCTTTTTAGAGGGATCGGCAACGCGTTGGTTAAACGAGTTAGTGCAGCGGCAGGGCTATGGTCGGAACTTCGACGCCTGGGCTCAGGCCCAGACATTGGAAGACTTCGTACGAACTGTGTACAAGAGGTGGCATGATCCTCAAGGGGCTCAGAAGGCCACCGACGCGATTAACAATCTTTGTGCCAAAAGGTACAAGAATGTACGCGAAGTCACAGACACCGTAAAACGTCTGATTGTAGTACCTGGTGTGCGTTTCGACCCGCAGATACTCCTCACAGATTCTTTGAGATGTATTCCCACAGATGTCAAAAATAAACTGGTAGACGAGGCTTACATTGACCAGCATAGCCCCGCATCCTTCAACAAGCAAGCCTTAGATATAGGGGCAAAGCTTGGGTCCTCGCATCAGAGTCAGGGAGATGGTAGGAAAAAGGGACTCCCCCAAGACTGGAAGAAGAAAGGTCAACTCATGTTCGTCGACCATGATGGTCAGGTGACTGAGATTGACGACTTCCCAGACTATGGGGAAGAGACAGAGCAGGATGGGGCCAATGAGACTTCGGATGGGGGAGTCGTGGCACCCATCAAGGAGAAAGCTAGGGGGACCGGGAAGCAGAAGGTAGGCCGGTCCAAGGGTCACACTCGGGCCAGTAGGAGTGTTAGCCGCTCTTACTAGTGCTGAAGTGGTAATGTTGCCTTCTCCACTTCAGGCGTTGGCCAAGGCTAGTGACCCATCCATCGCCCCGCAGACACATTCAGACCCATCGATGCTCTGTTCGAGAGATGTGTCTGAGTCCCTAGAAGAGCTACAGACTAAGTGGTCAGGGAAGGACCCCAGAGGCTCTTGGGCGATGATTAGTAAAGTTCCTAGGGGTGAACATTTCGTGGTAGAGGTTGATGTAGGTGGCCGCAAAGTAGGTGCCTTCGCAGACATAGGCTCTACATGGAATTTCATCAGTCGTGCGTGTGTGGATAGGTTGCACTTACGGGACCAAGTGCAGCGGCTTAGCAGATCTGTAGCATCTACGCTAGCCAACAAGCATCGTATGGTTGTCCAGGACTGTGTCAAGGGCGTGGTCTGTACCTTCTCCTATGGAGGAGGGCAAGTGAGACACAAAATCTCTTTCCTAGTCAGCGACGAATTGCCTTTTGATATGTTACTAGGTATGTACTACCTCGAGGTCGCTCAACCTCAGTTCAATTGGGATAGAAAGGTGTTGATCCACAAGTTGCCCAACGGTAGAACCGTTAGACTGCAGAAGTTTAAAGCTAACAGTCTAGTGGAAAACTACGGGTGCATGTGCGCAACATCCTTCTATAACTACCATAAGCAGAACCGCGAGGAGGGCATGTATCTAATATTTGTCTCTAAGAAAGGAGAGGCCGTAAAATCACCCATAGAGATAGAATCAGTCATCGTGCAGTATTCCGACCTTTTTGAAAAACCCACAGGCATGGTGGAAAGGGAGGTAGTCCATGCAATAGAGGTTGTCCCAGGTAGTAAGGTGCTTAGAGGACGAATCTATAGGATGTCTCCTGCGGAGTTGGATGAGCTCCGCCGCCTGCTCAAGGAGCTCACAGAGAAGGGATGGATTCGGCCTAGTACCTCCCCTTACGATGCGCCAGTCTTATTTGTTCCTAAGAAGGGAGGTACACTAAGGATGTGCATTGACTATAGGGGCCTCAATGTCATCACCGTAAAGAACGCAGAGCCCCTACCCCGCATTCACGACCTATTGGATAGAGTGCAGGGATGTCGGTACATCACAAAAATAGATATGAAGTCCAGATACCATCAAATTGCCATTAGACCTGAGGACCAGCACAAAACCGTCTTTCAGACCACGCACAGTCTATACGAGTTTGTGGTGATGCCCTTTGGCCTATGCAATGCCCCTGGGACATTCCAATACGCAATGAATAGGATATTTCATGAGTACTTAGACAAGTTTATTGTCGTGTACCTCGATGATATCCTTATCTTTAGTAAGACTATAGAAGAGCACGCTGAGCACTTGAAAATAGTGTTAGGTCTCTTAAGACAGCACTAGTACAAAGTAAATTTGGAGAAATGCGAGTTCGGTCGCACCAAGATTTTGTACTTGGGTCATGAAATCTCCGCGGAAAGGTTGAGGTCGGACGATGCCAAAGTGGCCAGCATACGGGACTGGCCCAGACCTGAGACTGTCACTAAGGTTATATCGTTTTTGGGGATGATGGGCTACTATCGTCCGTTTGTTAAAAACTATAGTACTATAGCTTCCCCATTAAGAGATCGAATTCGCTTTGACACCCCTTAGAAGTGGACAGAAGAGTGTGAGGCAGCCTTCAAGAAATTGAAGAATGCTTTAACACACTATGAAATCCGCAAACTTCCTTATCCTGAACAGCCATTTGTAGTGACCACAGACGCCAGCCAATATAGCATAGGCGCGGTCTTTGCGTAGAAGGAGGGGGAAAAGTTGAGGTCGATTGAGTATATGAGTAAAAGGATGCCCTCTCAGAAACTGGCCAGATCTACTTATGAGCGTGAACTCTATGCCCTGTACCGAACGCTGGCCCATTGGAGACACTACCTCCTAGGCAGATTCTTCTATGTGAGATCTGACCATGAGACCTTGCGCTACATCAAGACACAACCTGTACCCTCTGACGCACTCAAGCGGTGGATTCAAGTGATAGACATGTATGACTATCAACTGGATCCAATTAAGGGAGAGTACAACAAAGTGGCCGATGCACTATCACGTCGGGCAGGTTATCTGGGTGCGCTAGTAATTGAATTTGGCATATTTGATGATCTAACTTGATCTTTGGTGGAGGCCTGTCAACAAGATTTAGTTATGTCTGAGATCATTCGTAAATTTAAAGAGAAATATAAATTAGCTTCTGACCAATTTACGATGGTAGATGACTTGCTGTTTCTTGAGAAGGCAGGGAATAAAAGACTGTTTTCCAGGTAGTGAGTCTTTGCGTAGTTTATTTTTAGGGGAATGCCATAATGCAACTGGCCATTTGCATATAAAAAGACATCAGCTAACGTAGTGCAGAGCTTTTGGTGGCCCACTATGATGAAAGATGCAAAAAGGTACGTTGAGACCTGCCAGGTTTGCCAACGGGACAAACCTAGGACTCGGGCTCCACTTGGGCTAATCAAGCCCTTGCCGATTCGTGAAGGCCCTGGTCAAAGTGTGTCCATGGACTTCTTGTGACCTGCAGGAGTGGAAAGAGACACATCTTTGTTATAGTTGACCGCGTCTCCAAGTATGCCAGGCCAAAAGTTATGCCAGAGACCGCTAAGACTGACTACGTCATCAGACTATTTATGGAAAACTGGGTACGAGACTTTGGTTTACCTAAGTTCATAGTCAGTGATAGGGATGTTCACTTTACTAGCGATCACCCTGAGTCAAATGGACAGGCGGAACAAATGAACCGAGTAGTGCAGCACTTGCTTAGGCACTACATCAAGCCAAGCCAGGATGACTGGGACGAGAAACTACCTCTCGTCGCCAGCCTGTACAACAACGCTGTACACAGCGCTACTTGCATGACTCCCAACCAACTGCGTCTTGGTTGGAAGCCCCGTTCCGCCCTTGATTTCCTACTGTCTGAGAACCACGCAACTGCAGCACAAGGCAACGTAGAATTTGTTGTCAAATACGGGCAGATGCTGCAGCAGGCCGTTGAGCACATTAGGAAATTTCAAGATGCTATGATTGCATATGAGAACAAACACAGACGGCCTTCTGACTTTCAGGTAGGGGACAGGGTCTGGGTAAAGTCATATGAACTGGGACAGAAAATGGCAATATCTAGAAAACTAATGCCACAGTATTTCGGTTCCTGGGAGATCCTAGACATAGTCGGGGATTAGATGGATGGACCCTCCTATGTGATTTGCATCCCTCCTCATTTACGTACACACCCACTTTTTCACGCTTCAAAGTTGACACCTTTCGCAGAAACTGCAGAGTTTCCCTCCAAACGGTCAATGCTGCCCCCAACCATGGATGGTGAAGTCGACATCGACGGAATCGTGGAGCATCGAGTGATGCCAATGCCTAAACCGCCGGGCAGAGGCCGCCCTCCTAAGTCGAGAATGCAATACCGTGTCACATTCAAACATCATCTGGATCCCAAGGAAGATCGGTGGTTCATCAGAGAAGAACTCATGAGAACAACACCTCAAGTTATCGCAGGCTGCGAAAGAGAACTTAAGGGGAAGATGCCTGCAGATTAGAAGACTTCTCAGAGGACTATCGAAGAAAAGGAGGAGGGAATGCGAGGATCTAGGTCCTCGGCAGGCCTAAAGGCCCCTGTTGCAAATGTGCCCGCCCTAAGTGAAGGCAGGCCTAACAAATCACGAGAGGCCCTCAACTGTCAATTTCGTATTTGGGGTCCAGGCAGTTGTGACGCGCCAGTTGGTTGAGGAAAACACAGGCCGAGCAGCAAAAACATTCCACGGCCTTCCTGGCTTTTCTGAAAGTGCAGGCCCTGGGCAAGAATCGCAGCCTCATACACGTACAGTTGGGAGGCCCAACCGAACGAGGCCCAGCAGCTGCATCGGAGGCACAACCTCTTGGGGCCTACCGGAAGCTTCTGGGCAGAGGCCCAGGCCAGCCAGGCCGCCAAGGGAGGCAGGCTCTTTCCATATAGGAAAGAGCTCGCTGGCTGGCCAGTCATTCAGCACTTGCATGCTGGCGGCAGCGCTGCTGGAGCGGACGCTCGTAGGCTGCTGCTGGTGCTGAGAGGCAAGGTGCTAGTGCGTGCGGTCGCGCAGGAAGCAGGGCGCTGCTGAGGGCAGCGCCATAGCCCAACCTCCATAGCTGTATGGGCTTGGACTACAGTGAGGCGCACGGGTGGTCTTCGGGTGTACAGAGGGAAGATGTGGGAGTAAGTCAAGGGAGAGAGAGAAGGATGATGATGATGATGATGTGAGGGCACATACCTGGTATTGGTGATGGTCTGCATTGGGCGACGTCTTCAAGTACTTCGTGGGCTGCTGACGTCAACAGTTGCATTGTCAATTAGTAGGCAGACAGTAGCTGTGTAGGAAGTAGGCTGGGCGCCGAGCGCTAAGTAGGGAGAAAGGGCCTGGACACTTATGTTGGTGGTGGCGAGAGCAAGCTCTCATTGACATTGGTTTTCAGTGTTACGATTCTTCATTGGTGTTCTATTGGTGCAATTCTGCTTTCGGGACACTGTTATACTATCTGGCCTTTAATGTGATTGTGCATTCTGGATATTGTCATCTCGCTGTTGCTCATTTTCCTTGCAAATAATAAAAGTACGAAAACATGAAAAGAGAATTAAAATTAGTGAATGAGCAAGCACGTTTTCGACACCGCCGTATTTGGCGATTTTTCATTTGTTTTTCGCACAGCCAAATGACCTGAAAATTTGCAGATGTGTACTTCAGATAATACAAAACTCACTTAAAAAGTTTCAAAAAATAATCAAATTGTTTAGGCCCCACAATAAAGTGAAAACGAAAAGTAAAAAGTGAAAAAAAACAAAATAGGGAGTGGGCGGAGAGCACGTTTTGACACCGCCATCTTTGGCGATTTTTAATTTTTGTTTAGCTTATTAAAATGACTTCAAAATTTATAGGCATGTACATCACATCATAAAGAACTTACAAAAAAACAATTCAGAAAAAAAAACGTATTTTTAGGCCCCAAAATATTTTTTGGTGGGGGCTGAACGCCTTCTAGTTCGGACCTCAAACGGGACCCCGAACGCCCGTACATTCGCAGGTCGGCCCGGGGACCTCCGTACGTACGGGCTGGTGACCCTGCTATATAATATATACGGATATAATCTCCCTCTCTGCCTACGGTTTACCGGGCAGCTCTGTTATGTACGGGCTGGTGACCCTGCTATATAATATATACGTATATAATCTCCCTCTCTGCCCACGGTTTATCGGGCAGCTCTGTTTGACTACATATGTAACATACTTGCGGCGTACCGGCACTGTGCGCTGCGCAGTGCGCGGACCCAGGGTGCGCGTGCACCAGCGTGCGCCGCGCATCTGGGTGCGCTGCGCACGTCTGGTGTGCTTCACGCATGTGCGCAATGTATATTTCCATGTTCTAGTGGTGGATTCATTTGATTTTGTTCTCTCTCTCTCTCTCTCTCTCTCTCTCTCTCTCTCTCTC
>BFEA01000203.1:277129-287896 GCA_003427395.1 Chara braunii | reverse complement strand
CTATCTATCTCTCACACACACACACACACACACACACACACGCAGACAAAAAAACGAACTTCCCCCTTTTTTTTTTCGGAGGCCCCGCGCGGCCTCAATTTTTTGTCAATATTTTTTTGTGGTTTATGATGCGACATCCCACTCGGGTCTAAAACAACCCTCCCCAACTTTTTCTTTTTTTCTCGACCCCTTATTTTCGGGGTGCGCCGCACCCCGTGCGCTGTGCGCAGTGCGGCACCTGTGCGCGGTGGAGCGCACGTCGATGCGCCGCAAGTATGATATGTATATTATGTATATGTATATGTGCAAGTGTGTCGCCGTCAGCGCGAATACCCTTACAAGGGTATCCGCCCTGTTTTTTGCAAGTGACAGAAAATAAGTTTGGATTAAAAGTTTGAGTAGGCCGCGTGAGGCGCGGCCGCATCTGTGACTTACATTGGCCAGGATAGAGGGTGTGTGTGCGCGTAAGTTTAAGACGCGCGAGTGATCTTTTACCTTTGGATTGGATGGTGATGATTGGCATAAGTTGACCGGCATGAACCTTTGGACTATTAAAATAGAAATGGAAGTTTGAAAGTTTGTATTCAGTTTGGCCGGCAAGTTTGACCAGCGGTAGTATTGACAAGCAAGATGACACTCATGGCAGTTATGACGCGGCTTGCGCAGGCCAGTGCGGAGGTCTAAAAATTGTACGTGTAGTCGTAGATGGGGCTAAGGCTAAGGCCGAGTTCTTAGCCCTGAGCGCGGCGCTGCACTGTTTTATAATAGATTTTGCGCCTACTAGTCTCAGGATTGGGCTTAGCCCTATAGGTTATGACACCGTACTGTTACTGGGGAAACGCGAGGATCGAGGCCAGTAGGCGGCGGCATAAGGAGCGGCGGAGCGTTGGAAGGGAGCCGAGGGGTCGAGGGTCCTACGGGACTATCCCCTTTGGTTTTGCAGGGGAGTCCAATCGCGGACCCGTTTGGCGGGACAAAAGAGACACTGGTAGGTCCCGCAGGCTGTTTCTGTTAGCACCGCCGCCTACTTTCTTGGGTTTGCTTTAATTTATTGGTTTTTTTCCCATTAGGGGTCAGTACCGGATGTGGGACTGACCATGGGTCTGAGGGAGTGTCCCAGTGGGTGCACCTATGAATCATGGGGATACAGGCCGTAGGTCGGGCCCGGATGCTGGGACCCGATGAGTATGACCACAGAGGAATTTAGCTTGGCCCCTGCATAGGGCCAGCGCGTATAAAATTGGAGGTAGTTTCTCTTTCTTTTGTTTGCTTGTCCGAGTCGCTATCAGTCCGATTTTTGTGCTGCTTGAGCGTAGCGGGCCGATCGTTCGTTGACCTCGGCACAGAGGAGTTACTTCGGGGTGGCGTTCATTAGCAATATCGGTCGCACCCGTGAAGGTATTGATATTGGAGTGCAGTTTGGCGATAGCGAAAGATAGGCAGCGGGGCCGAACGGGCAGCAATGTGCGGCAATGGGTGGAGCAACAACGTAGTAGGGACAGGAGCTAAAGAGTCGAGGCAAAGCGAGCTAAGGAGAGTGGCGGGGCGCTGCGATGAAAACAAGTGTAGGAGGAACGAACCCGGATGTGATTTCATGCGGGGTACGGTCAACAGGGGAAGAAACGATAAGGTGGTGAGGAGAGCGGGCAGTGACGGGCGCTGGGGCTGTGCAACGAGGAGACGAAGAAGAAGGAGGGAGATACTAACGCACTCGTTCCTGGGAGAGAAAGGGGTGGAAAGGGAAATGAACCGGGACAGCGGGCCGCGCCTGGTACCATTAGGGGTGGAAGAGGAGAGGAAGTTGGATATGGCGGATAGAAAAGGTGACGGTGTACATGACTCTTGAGGAAATTAGGCGGAGCGAAGGTTGAGGTAGGGGTTTTTGGGAATGGCGACCCCGTTTTTGAAGTAAGAGTTTGTAGAAAATCAGTAAGAGGGGAGTTAGTACGAGGAAAGAGTGTGATGGGCTATGGCAGAAGGGAGGGGTGTCGGGAGTTGAAGTCATATCGCTCACTCACTCTTTGATCGGAGCGAGCGAATAGAGGAGTTAGATTGGGGAAGGAATTATGAGTTTGGTGCTATAAAGAAGCAGAGTTGTGCTGGAGACGATGGCGAGGTGTCATCGCACCTGGCCACGTTTGGGTGGTAGATCCCTTCTTGAGTATCGGACGAGGGAGTTACTATCTACGTTGGGATTCGACTTGCTTGCGCTCAAAGCAGTCTAAGCGCCGATCCGCCCTTAAAAGGCCCATTGCTTCCGCTCGTGCCCGTTTGTTTCTGACTAAGTCAGGCCGAGTTAGCGATCGCATGCATACGAGTGACAAGGGTTGCATGTGTAGCGATACGACTTGATGTAGAAAGGTGGGCTGAAAGAGGGTCAGTATATCGGGCGTGGGGAGGAAAACGCTAAGCTAAAGGGTTGAGATGGGGGGGGGTCCGACAAGTAAGTCCACCACTGAGACTGCGCGTGGGGGAGAAAACGGAACCAGACGGGTGGAGCCAGTGGGGCAGCACTTACCACTGAAAGTTGGGAGTGCAGTAACAACTGGAGACCGAGGTGCTGGGCCAGACTGTGTGTAAACAGGCTGGAGCGTGGCTACCCACATCCTAGTTGAAGACTCAGTCAGGCTCAGCTCTATTTATCGACTAAGGTGGCCCAAGTTCAGCAACAGGGGCAGCCATCCTACCGGTTAGTAGATGTGCTGCTCAGCTCATCAGACCAGAAAGGCGAGGAGTGAGTTCTGAGCGCTACCCACTGGCCGATGGACTGATTGTTCTGTTGGGCGAATTAACTGCAGAAGGGGATGTTATGTGCGCAGCGTTGCGATACCACCCCACTGTGTGCTCTGGGTTTTTCTTTGGGTATTCAGCGGTGTGCCTGGCTGCTGGTTAGAGAAAGCGGGGAAGGGAAACGACTGTGACAGCTTGGAGGAGTGGTTGCAAAAAGGGGAGGGGGTCATCTGCAACCAAGAAGAGGGTTCATTCGTGGTACTTTGGGACACTCATTGTTGCTGTTGCTACCGGCGCTATGCATCGCTGTGCACTTGGGCAGGTGTCGCACCCTGTGCAACTTCATAAACTGTGTTTTTTGCTGCCTATCTGTGACTGCATTGTCCACTATAGCAGTTGCTGGGCTTGTTGATTGCTGCGTTGACTGACTACGACTATTGGAGGTTGTACGGCTGCAGCATCATGTTGGGAAGCAAAGTTGTAGCATAGAGGAAGTAATCAAATGACTGTGTAATTGCTGTATTCGCTGTGTTGAGCCACATCTTCGTTGTGTTGAGCCGCATCTTCGCTGGGTCTCGTGGCGTGCCTTTGCGGTACTACGATACATCGGGGGTACATACGAGGCTTGCGCTGTGATAAGTGTTGCTGGCCAAGGCTGCGGGGCTGCAGTTTTTCCGGGGAAAACAGGGGTGATAGGGCTGAAAGGAAGGCTGCTGCCGTAGTCAGGGGGTGTGACTGCAAAAGGGGGTTATGACTGCGGGTTGGGAGTCCGTCAGGAGAGTTGGGTTCAGCAGTTTGACCTCGGGTTGGCCAAGCTGTTACGCTAGCTGCCATTGCGGACCCTCAGGCGAATCAAGGAATCAAGGCCCTCTCCTTCGAGTCTGAGTGCACCCCTCCTGGATCTGAGAGTCTCAAATCTGTCTCCTTCTGCCCTTCTTACTCTAAGTCTAGTCTATTGGTTCTGAGAGGAAGGCGACAGGCGGGATTGCAACTCGTAATCCGTGCCAAGGCCTCTGTGAAAGGTTCGCCCCACCGATTGCGGGCAGGGAACTGAAAGGTCGTCGTGATCGATTTGGTTCAGGACTTGGACTAGATTCAGCTTGATCCCTTGAGGATCACCTTCTGTTATCACTGATAACATGTCGGTTGTCGATTCGTCGGCCTACGACTCAACTCCCATTCATCCTCCATACTCAACCTAAAAGGCTTTAGCCCCGGTGATTTTTATTGTTTTATTAAGGTTTTCACCAGGACTTTTATTGAATGGCCATTTAACAAAGGTACTGAGTATTTAATTATAGTTGGTTGGACAAAGGCTGGGGCTTGCATGGCTAAAGCAAGGGGTATGAGTATAGGGATCGGTTGGAGTTGATTCCGTGTAGTGCGTGGATTTTTGTTCTTCCTCTTTGATGTGATTGCAGGTATGTTCTGTAGTTCGGATTTGGATTTGACCGCCTGCGATCACACGTATACATATGGCTGTGAGAAGTCCCGTTGTGATTGTGAGAAGTGATCGTCACATACCTATTTCCCCTATATATACTTGTACTTATGTTGGGTGTTCGCGTGGCCTGAGTAGGCCACATTTAACGGTAAAAATTGGGGTTGGGGTCGAGAAAAGAAAGAAACCCCCCTCTATATTGTTGTATGCATCTTAGGGATTTCTTAGTCGGACGTTAGTCCTGGGCCTGGATTCGAGGTCCTTGTCCAGGACATCCCAGACCCTAGACTCCGCATGGAAGGAATCTCCCCTCGTGCAGAGCCTATTTTCCCTGCCTGCCGAGACACTCAGCCTAAAAGCCTGAGGTGCCGCGGCGGCCGCACGACTATTCCTTCAGCCGTTCAATATCGTGAAGGGGCAAGCCTTCACGATACTTCGAGTCTGACACTTGAGTGTGATAAGCAGTACTCGGATCCACGAGGGATCGCTTGATTATGGGCACTACATAGTACGCCATCATTGCGACTGCTTGCGTATGATTGCATCGCTAGTCGATATGAGTAGGCCCAGCGCCCGCGCGCGTCGCCCGTTCAATTTTCGTGTCAGAAGGTTATGGGATGGCTACTAAGGGACTAGGAGTGTTGTCGCGTTGTTCGTCCTGTGTCGTTTTGTGTGCGTATGTGTGTGTGTTTTATCTTTGTGTTTGCTAGAGTAGTGTGCGTGTGGTGAGAGGGATACGTCCTACTCGACCGGCGTCGAGTCGCGCTTGGGACTTCAGCCCCCCCAAGATGTCGGTTCGCGTACGGGTCCGATAGGCGTGATACTGCGCGTACCCCCTATGCTACACCGAACGAGAAACGCCCACGGCTGGTCCACCTCTGTGATTGCAACTGATTAGCTTTCGTACTGTGGACTAGTTGCTCGGCCGGGATACGCCCACCGAAGGGAGGTGACAACTCCCGTAAGGTGGAGGTAAGTCGTGCCTCGCGTAGGCCCTATCCTGTCGTAGGGGCTCGCGAGAGGTATGGCTGGCGCACTCGGCCGGAGCGGCTTTCGAAAGCTCCAAGTGTGCTTTTCGCGGAAGAAAGAGATTGACTCCTGCGTGACGCGGTCGGGAGAGTCCCGCGCCGCCGCGTGCGGTGTCGGACCGATGCGCTCGACACCGCTTCAGCGGCAGACGGGTGTGTGGGCACTTGGAGGCGTTGGTGCTGAACCACACGAACGTGGCCAACCTTGCATTTTCTATTATATTGTCTATCTATATTTTTTTGTTATGGATGGTTTGTTATGATTTGTGGAGGAAATGAGAGAGAGAATTTGGGGTGCTTTAACAACACACGCACAGGTGACACAGCCAAAGAGAGAACAAAAGGACAGATACACAATTCCACCCCTGGCACGGCTATGGTACTATGGGGGCTGGCCGGTCACAGTATTATGTGCCCTGCGTCATGCTACGTGGGTTGGACAATACACATCGCACTGGGTGGCACCATGTGAAGCTGACAGTTAATCCTCCACTGCGGGGTACCAACAAACTCCCACCAAAACAAAAAAAAACAAAAAAACAACAAAAAAAAAAAATCGACGCTCCCCAGAATTCCAAAAAAAAAAAAAAAAAAAAAAAAAAAATGGACGGGTTGGCTCGTACCACATGGACTGCATTGTACCATGTGGACTGGGTGGTACTACGAGGGATGCGGGTTGGGTGGTACTATGTGGGGTTTGTCATACTATGTGGACTGGGTGGTACTATGTGGGCAGGGTGGCATTATGTGGCCAGGGGATACTAAGTGGGTTGGTTGGCACCATGTCGAGTGGAGCATACTCCCTGGACTGGTTGATCCTATGTGGCCCAGGTGATGATACTACGTGGTTCGGGTGGTAGTACGTGGGGTGGGTCATAGTATGTGGACTGGATGGAAGTACGCAAGCTGGCGAGTACAGTGGGGTAGCGTGGGCTATCGGTACAAAGGACCCCAAAAAACTCAAAAAAGAAAAAAGAAAAGAAAAAGAAAAGAAAAAGAAAAGAAAAAGAAAAGAAAAAGCAAGCCCATGTGGGGCTGGCAGACAGGGAAGAGCAAATGAAGCAATACCATCATACCAATCTCAGATTACTCCGTCAGAATGGGCTATAAGATGTTACTGGCGACAAAAGACCCAGAACCAGTCATCAAGCACCGATGGAGAAGATTGATAGGGGATGAGGGCAATCAAATCTCCAAAATACCATGCAAGGAATTCAAATCAATTTGCGCAGTCAAGGTGAGAAGTCTTCAATGGCTGACCAATAACGCTGCCCTGCCTGTCAATCAATGGCTAGATATCAGAAGAAAACACACTGACCCCAACAGCTTGGACTTATGTGTTGTCCGTTCAGACCAAGAACAAGAGGACATAATCCACTGTCTAATTAGATGTAAAGGGGCCACAGAACTGTGGGCCAGAGCCTCGGACCCTTGGGACCATCTATTGTCCCCACCCAACTCCTCCTCTGGACTAACATCTGCGAGGCTACGCCCGCTTAGCCCCTACGGGGCCCTATCTGCAACAAGGTCGGCCGCCCTAAGTGAAGGCAGGCACGACAGGCCCTTGGGGCCTCATTCTTCAGGGTACCCCGCAATGGGGAAATTCAGACAGTTGCATTGCGCCAGTTGGTTGAATGAATCCAGGCCCTGGGCCGCCTGTGTAAATGAATGAGAAGCAGGCCCTGGGCTGGATACGGGTACCAGGCCAAACACAGGCCGAAAGCAGTTGGGCGCATGCAACCACATCAGGCCCCAGGCCTGCTCCCTTCGTGACTGGGCCTGTGCCTACCGGGGCCTACCGGAAGTTTCCTGGACTGGACGCAGGCAGGCCACTTCGATATAGGGAAGGGCCTGCCTCCTCATTCGGCATTCGGGTGCTGGCTGCATGCTGCGTGAGCGCTGCTGCGCAATCCGCTGGCTGGCTGACACTCACGCTCTCACGGGCGAGTAGGAGGGAGCACGCAGCCATAGCCAAGCTGCGCTGCTGTATGCTAGGTGAAGCGCAGGGTGGTCCTTGGGGTGCTAGTGGCATCTGTGCGGTGTGGATCGGGGTTGTGAGTGTTACGAGAGACATACCTGGTGCTGAAGCGTGCGACATTGGTCGCCATATGCTCGTACTTCGGGAAYSCTGTTGATGTCATCATTMTGCTTCGTAGTATAGGCTAGATAGGATCTGCCACCCGTAGTCTGGGCGCCGAGCGCCAATAGGATATCAACTCTGGTTCGTAGTTGATGATGATGGGACTACTTCAGCATTGTCAATTTTGAACTCTTGGTGTGTTCTTATTTGGTGTATCCCGTGATGCCAGTCTGCTGTGGTTCGAGGACAAGACTATCTGGGCTCATATGTATGATGCTGTTTGATTGCCAAAGTTCGCTAATACTCATCTTCCTTGCAATTTGGTATCGGAGCTGTGGTACGATTGCGCTCATCTGGCGCTTGTCTTCTGCCCTATACGATACATACATGCGGTCTGCTGGGAGAGTTTGGTCGTAAGTGGTGTGTAGTGAGGAGGGTGGAGACGAGTGTGAAGGCGACCCAGGTGGTGAGGGGCATCGCCTGGAAGGCTAAGGTGTGGATATTGGGTGTTCGCAGTGTGATGAAAACTATCTGTTGGGTGATTGAGGCTGAGGTGGAACGGCGAAACGCAGGTTGTGCCGATGCTGTGACTGGTCATCGCAATCATCTTCAGGTCATCTGGTGAGATTATCTCTGTGGTTGGGGGCAGCATGAATGAGGTACGTTGCTCTTAACCTTATCTACCCTCTTCATCACTTCTTACCGTGAGGTTGTGAGTTCTGTCTTGAGAGTCCTCTCATCGTGAGGTGTCGTGTGCGCTCAACCTTGAGAGTCGTGATTGTTCACGTGAAGCATCTGGGGGAAGACGGRCGGAGCTTCTTGAAGGGCCCTRGACGAAGCACTGGGTCACGGTCACCATGCCAACCCATAGTATTGACAATAGGAACCTCACTTACCTGTTGACCCCAAATGAGATCTGTTCTGATAGCCACCACTAATTAGTTGGTCTGTGTACTAAGCTGCGGTAGGCATCTAGAATGATCTAGTGTGGACAGTGCACAGTGCTGTAGCCTATGAGCGACGTGGAGGACACCAGAGAGGACGATCGCAGGACTTTACGATCGGCTAAAGGACCGGTATCCCATGTGTCTTTAGGACCGGAGGGTGATAGGAAACTGTTCCACCGACAAAGAGAAAGGAGAGCTAGAGCAGCCGAGGCCAGCAGGGCTTTTGCTAGAAAGGCCAGTGCTATAGCAGCCATGGCTACCACAACCATGAGCACGTCTGCGCAGCAGACTTCCCAAGCCGGAAGTTCAGGTACCGCCGGGTCCACGGTCGTGCAGACCGTGAGTCAGTCCACTGGCTTAATGGCAAGCCAGCCCGCGGTGTTGTCCCCAGAGGATGTCGCCATCCAGCAGGCATCCCTGCAAGAGGCACAGCTACAACAGGCATTAGGAAAGATAAAAAGGGAGAAAGAGATAATGATTAGAAGAAGAGCCAGAATGCAACAGAGAGGGACAGACATAGAGGAGTTAGAGACGATGGACCTGACGCATATGGATGAGGATGTGAAGGTAGTTAGGAGGGCCCTGGTAGGCGTAATTGAGATGCAGGAGCATCAAACTACCCTTCTTCAGGACATTCAACAAAGCCTAGCCGTATTGGCAGGGCGTGCTCAGGCAGCACCATCACCAGCAGGGCCTGGTGCCTGGTCAGTGCCATATCCTCCTCTTTCTGTTCCACCGGTGACTAGGGTATCCCCATATGTAGCCCCTTCATCGATTGCTATCGTTTCCCTGGGCATGCCTCTGTCAGGAGGGGTAACAGCAGGGAGTAGTTTGCAGGTTCCTGTTCAGACAGTGTTTACTCCAAGTCCGTCACAGGTTGCAGTCACCACGCAGCCTGCTGTCTCGCAGTTAGTGCAACCTCAGGGCACACAGCCCCAGCAGCTGGCACAACAACCTGTATCGCCGGGTCCACAGCCCGGGTTGGTACAGGGACCGGGACAAAGTCAGTGAGTTCCAAAGACGGCCATCGCCGCTCCCAAACCTTTTACAGGAGACAAGAGAGGCGAAGACCTCGACACTTGGTTGAGGGCGGTGCCAGTCTACGTCAGGTGTAAACTCACCTTGCCACACGAAGAAGTGCTTGTGGCTGCTTCCTACCTGGAGGGTAGTGCAGCGAGATGGTTGAGTGGGTTAGTGCAACTCCAGGGGTACGATCATGACTTTCGCTCTTGCGCAGCCTCTCAAAAATTGGAGGACTTCCTGAAAATGGTGGAAGACAGGTGGCATGATCCGCAGGAGGCTCAAAAGGTCACTGACGCGATTCTGACACTGCACACGCGGCAGTTTAAGTCAGTAAGGGATGCCACCGACGCTGTAGAGCGTTTGATTTGTGTTCCAGGGGTACGCTATGACCCCCAGGTCCTGCTAACTTCGTACCTGAGGACCTTATCTCTGCCGCTCAGGAACCAATTGGCGAAAGAGGCCAACATTAATATGCACAATTTTCCTTCGTTCAGCAAGGTGGCCCTAGACCTAGAAGCAAAGATAGGACATGGACAGGCACCCACTACGGAAGGGAGAAAGAAGACACTGCCTCCCAACTGGAAGGCGAAAGGTCGCATTATGTTTGTCGACAACGATGGATCAACCATCGAGTTGGACGGCAACTTCCAGGAGGGAGTAGGTGCAGAGGCAGGCAGCGATACTTCAGAGGGTGGAGTAGTCGGCACCGTAACCCAACAAAAAGGTAAAGGGACCGGTAGACGCCCTAGGGGATCCCGATCGAAGAGTCAAACAGACCCTAATGCTCTTCCATGGGAGAAAGCGGGTCTAGTTGAGGACGTGTCGAGAGATCGGTGGGCACGACAAGCTTGTATCAAGTGTGGCCAATATGGCCATAACATGTACAAGTGTCGCAATAGGAAGGTCCCCGAGAAGATCCCGCCCACTATGGGGTCGGCAGTAGGATCCTCTCAAACCGTTGGTAGCAACGTTGCTAGTTCTTCAAGCAGTGCTCCGGGAAACACGTCGGGCCAGTAGGGATAGTAGCTGTTCCTACTAAGGTCGCGATGGTGGATTCACCCTCACATTCGCGAGAGATGGCCCAAGCTACAGACTCTTCAGTCGTCCCGCAAACACATTCAGACTCATCGACCCTCTGTTCGATGAATGTGTTTGAATCCTTAGAGGAGCTAGAGCATGAGTGGTCTAGATCAGATCCACTAGCTTCTTGGACGGCGTTAGTTAAAACCCCTAGGAGTAAAATGTTTGTCAGCGAGGTAGTCATAGGAGGCCGCAAGGCCGGGGCCTATTATGACACTTGCTCGACTAAAAACATTATGAGCCGCGCGTGCGTTGAGAGGCTGCGCTTACAGGGGCAAGTGCAGCGCCTGAGTCGACCTGTGGAGTYGACCTGTGCCAACAAACAGCGTATGGTAGTTAATGACTACCTCCATGATGTAGAGTGTGTTTTCCCGTACGCGGGAGGGGACTTGAGACATCGTGTCTCGTTCCTGGTCAGTGACGAGCTCCCAATGGACA
>BFEA01000203.1:259454-274010 GCA_003427395.1 Chara braunii | reverse complement strand
AAATCATCCAGAAGCTAATGGCCAGGCTGAACAAATGAACCGCGCTGTGCAACACCTGTTGAGGCACTACATCAAGCCCAATCAGGTAGACTGGGACGAAAAGCTTGCTCTAGTCGCTAGTCTATATAACAACGCTGTGCACAGTGCTACCGGGACGAGTCCTAACAGTCTACAACTGACATTCAAACCTAGACTGCCCTTAGATTTCCTACTTCCAGACAACCAGCCAACTGCTACACCAGGCACTCAAGAGCTCGCCTATAGATATGAACAGAAGATGCAGGAGGCTGTAGAACATATGCAGAAGGCACAGGCAGCAATGATAGAGTCTGAGAATAGACACCGCCGCCCTTCTACATTTCAGGTAGGGGACAGAGTCTGGGTCAAATCTTCAGAACTGGGACAGGAGTTCGGGATATCCCGCAAACTCATGCCTCAATACTTTGGACCTTGGGAAGTTTTAGACGTAGTAGGGACAGATCCTGATGGTCCATCATATGTCATCCGTATCCATGGTCATCTCAGAACTTACCCAGTCTTTCACGCCTCTAAGCTCGCTGCATTCGAGGAAACTGATCAGTTTCCCTCTCGTCGATCCATGCTGCCCCCAACCATGGACGGAGAAGTCGACATCGATGATATCGTTGACCACAGGGAGATGCCAGTTCAAAAGCCTCCAGGAAGGGGACATCCTCCAAAACCAAAGCTGCAGTTCCGAGTCCACTTCAGACATCATACAGATCCGAAGGAGGACCGCTGGTTTACTCGGGAGGAACTGATGCAGACCGCTCCTCAAATCGTTGCCCGCTATGAGAAGGATGCCCTGAAAGGAAAGCGCCAGATGGCTACAGATTGATCTTCGAAGAGGACTAACGAAGATATGGAGGAGGGAATGCGAGGCTACGCCCGCTTAGCCCCTACGGGGCCCTATCTGCAACAAGGTCGGCCGCCCTAAGTGAAGGCAGGCACGACAGGCCCTTCGGGCCTCATTCTTCAGGGTACCCCGCAACGGGGAAATTCAGACAGTTGCATTGCGCCAGTTGGTTGAATGAATCCAGCCCCTGGGCCGCCTGTGTAAATGAATGAGAAGCAGGCCCTGGGCTGGATACGGGTACCAGGCCAAACACAGGCCGAAAGCAGTTGGGCGCATGCAACCACATCAGGCCCCAGGCCTGCTCCCTTCGTGACTGGGCCTGTGCCTACCGGGGCCTACTGGAAGTTTCCTGGACTGGACGCAGGCAGGCCACTTCGATATAGGGAAGGGCCTGCCTCCTCATTCGGCATTCGGGTGCTGGTTGCATGCTGCGTGAGTGTTGCTGCGCAATCCGCTGGCTGGCTGGCACTCACGCTCTCACGGGCGAGTAGGAGGGAGCACGCAGCCATAGCCAAGCTGCGCTGCTGTATGCTAGGTGAAGCGCAGGGTGGTCCTTGGGGTGCTAGTGGCATCTGTGCGGTGTGGATCGGGGTTGTGAGTGTTACGAGAGACATACCTGGTGCTGAAGCGTGCGACATTGGTCGCCATATGCTCGTACTTCGGGAAYSCTGTTGATGTCATCATTMTGCTTCGTAGTATAGGCTAGATAGGATCTGCCACCCGTAGTCTGGGCGCCGAGCGCCAATAGGATATCAACTCTGGTTCGTAGTTGATGATGATGGGACTACTTCAGCATTGTCAATTTTGAACTCTTGGTGTGTTCTTATTTGGTGTATCCCGTGATGCCAGTCTGCTGTGGTTCGAGGACAAGACTATCTGGGCTCATATGTATGATGCTGTTTGATTGCCAAAGTTCGCTAATACTCATCTTCCTTGCACATCCCCTCCCATTTTGGCAAACCGGAAGGGATATGGTTCAGTATAATCCGCAAAGCGACGCCATGGGCAATATGGAAGGAAAGGTGCAGCAGGACACTGGACAGTACCCAGAATACGTACGACAAAGTATGGACGACGACTATGATTGAAGCAGGGATCCAATGCCAGTGGAGAAGGGTGAAAGTGACTATTCAGAGCTGTTCTGACTCTGAACAATTACGACTAGCAAGCTTCAGGAAAGTCTGGTTGGATAGAGGCAAGGTGGCTGACATTCATGCGAACGAGCTACGGTGGAAGGACTGGCGTAACTCGGATCCAGTGCAGGGGAGACAGGATCTAGCCCCATACTTGTGGCAAGGCTGGGGAATGAAGGTGTCATCAAGGGGGAGACGACGACAGGGGACAAGGCTGCCAAGATCAGATACAGGCACAGCAAGTTTAAAGTCTGTCTCAAGATTCTTGTAGGACTAAGATATAACTCGCAGGTTCAGTCTGGAACCTGAGAGGGATTCATGAGACGGCAAGCCGACAGTCAATAATCCTCCCGGAAAAGGGAGCAATCAATACTGATCAGGGATAATGGAACGATGCATGAGGGTGTTAAATTGTTAATGATGTAATATATGACTTGCCGGGTGAACAGGAACCGGACTGATGCTCAATAGAATGAGAGATGGTTAATGGAAGACCCAAAATTCAGGGGTTTTGGCCGCATCACCATAAGCATTGTCGTCGACAATTTCGCAAACAAACAATGCAGGTTCATAATATAAAGTATTATAATTTATAAAGTTATATAAACAATTTTTAAAAACACAGGCAAAAAAAAAATTCAGGGAAATATGCCCAGTTTCGGTGAAAACTTCGCCGAAAATGACACCACCTATTAACCATTAGTGCCCAGAATGGATGTGGAGCCAGGACCATAAGGACCTGTTCTGTTAAACCACCACTCCAATGGCCCCTGCACTGTTCATTTTTCTTGTCTACAAGTACCGGGCCAAAATCTACAGTGCCCAGGCTCGGTACAACAATTACTTTTTCTCAGGGCGGCACTGTGGATCTTAGGTTCGGGGAAATGCAACTTTTGGTTTGTCAAAGTAGGTCCGGATGGAGTGATGGTTTAAGAAAGGAACCAAGCCCATGTGGCTGAATCAGACACCCATCAAGTATTGATATATAGACCAACTCCAAGGGTGGATTGCATCTGGCTGCAGTTAGTCAATCTTGGAAATCTACCAGACTACCGCGGGAAATCAAGAATCCAGGTAAGTGGGGCCTTGCCCCAGCCGTCAAACCTGACTCAAGCACGGACCAGGATTTGAATGTGGGTGGGCGAGACAGGAGGTGGCAAAGCCCCAGGGCGAGATCCCCTCAGACCTGTAATCTGCATTTTTGGCTGTTGATCATTGCAATCTCCGGTCTGACATGGGGCATAGATTCTTTCGCCAAGGAAAAATGGAGGCCTAGGTAGCATGTTCCTGTGGGCAAGATCAGAGGCAACCATTTGTGGACGATTCTCGATATCAGAGTTGCGTAATGACCTGGGATGGATGCACCATTGCTGTCTTGATATCTAGGTGGTTTTACGAACAGTCCCTTCGCCAGTTCAATTTTGGCATGGGGAATGGTTTCTCAGACTTCCCTATTTTTTTTTTCAAGTACTGATCTTATCAATTTAGTTGTTTCCTTGACTTTTCTAACAAAAGAAGGGGAAAAAAAAATTGTTGTTTAAAGTTTAAACTTGTTTATAAAAAAAAAAAAAAAAAAAAAGGTTATTTTCTAACAAAATGCCCTCATCTGCAACCATGTGCAGGTCTCATGTCAATTTACACCAAGAAGCATCGTTGCGATGAATTCAGTTTTTTTTTTTTTTTTTTTTTTTTTTGCCACTGGTCGCTCCAATCTATTGGTGGGGAGCATCACCTGCTGGAAATCGGGTACAGCATTGCAAGGAACTTGGTTCATCTCGAACAAAAGTTTTGACTTTGTCATCTGTTCTCATGTCAATATAGGCCAGGAATCATCATCATACTGGTGCAGGCTTCATTTCATTATAAGCCAGCGACCATGCTCATTTCTAACCATGTACCCTCATCAGGGACCATGTGTAGGTTTCATTTCAAGTGCCATCTTCATTGTTCGTTATCATCTTAGCTTATACAATGTTTCGTCATTTGTATGTGCAGCTGTCATTCATGTGCTGTTCTCATCTGAATGTAAGGGAGGAGGTATCGTCATAATTGTCATTTATCAGCTGCGTTGATCGCTAACAGCATTTTGTCCTCTGGAACCATGCGCAGGTGTCATTTCAATATAAGCGAGGAAGCATCATCGTCACAGCATCTATTATCCCGCCGAACGGACAGGCTGCTTTTGCAAGTGGAATGGTTGAGCAAATCAAGGCTATGGTCATACAAGGCCTCTCCTTCAGTGATTTCCCTTCGTTTCGTGTACTGCAACTCACCTCACCTAACATCACATCTCAAGGTCAGATCTGACCAATCGCATGAGCCCTTGCCTGGAAATAGGGGAGGGAGGGTGGGAAAAGGGGGAAAGGGGGGAAGGGGGGAAGGGGGGAAGGGACGAGGAAACGATGCAGTATTTTATGGTCATGGCTCTGTATCGTGCATGGAGCAGCGTTCACCAGGCAGCAATCCCCAAATTGCACATCACAGAGCACACTCTGCTGTCTCCCATCGGTCCGGAAAACCCAGACTCCCTTGTTTGCCGTCTATCAGAAATTTCCTTCCTGTCTACCCCCTTTCTGGCTAGCCAGAGTCTCAAACCCATGAGATCCTACCTGCTTAAAAAAAAGAAAAAAAAAAAGAAAAGCGCTATTGTTATCTAGGAAGATTTTCATGCCCGGGGACCTTGTCCCACATGCACCGTTTAGTGGACCTAGCTCAGCGGTGTGACGGCTGAAACTGTTTTTTTTTATTCATTTCAAATTCAGAAATGCATTAAAAAATCTGCCTAAGAGGCTAAGATACAATTCATTCTTCTTTTTTTTTTCCACAATTGGAGTGGCATACATGACGTCCGAAGAGTCGCTCCGATCCTATGAAGAGTTGCCCTATTCCCGTAGTTGACGCATACGTGGTCCTTCAAAGGTCGCACCAAATTGCCCGTAGTTCACGCATCTTCGGTCCTTCAAAAGTCGCACGAAAATAGCAAAGTACAAGCGACGTCACAGATTTCTCAAAACATAATAAAATAACATTAAAAAAAAAAAAAAAACTCCAGAAAGGACGCCAACGGTCGTTGAACTGGCTGTCTCCAAAAAAGGAGACAGCTAGCTCAACGGAAAGTGGCGAGGGTAGGGGGCGTAGCATTCGAGAAAACGTCATTTTTGGAACTATTTTGTTGGAATAAAAAATGCGATAATATCTATTTACAATTAAATAAAAGAGCGGACCGCTGGATGATTGCTAGGGCGTGCATCTCCTTCGTCACCTACAGTCGCATGGCGAACGTGGACCTAGCTCAACGGACGAAGTGGGACAAGGTCCCGGCCAGGCACCCGGGCGTGCAAAAAAAAAAAAAAAAAAAAAAAAAAAAAAGATTTTTATTTATTTACTTTTTTTGCCTTTCTGCGCTCTCCCAGAGGACCCCAAATCCGGGCTCTTTTCATTTTTCGAGAGTTGGCTGTCAAGGGGGGGGAAGGGGGGTATGAAATTGTTTTAAAGGGGTTAAGGGGGTTTAAAGGGGGGGTGCCTTAGTGAGATTTTGTTATTTTCTTTTTTTATCTCCGATTCGGTGAGGAATTCTGATGTGATCCTCAGCCAAAAGTTGTTTGTATTGCAATTCTACACAACATTTTTTTTCTGGATTTTTTTTACTTTCGTTCTTTTTTTTTTGCGCTGGGGCTGCCCGGAACCCTGCCCGGGGGTCATGCCCGGCCGGGCACCCGGGCGTGTTCCCGGGCACAAGTTCCGTGCCCAGGTGCCCGGAAAAACAGCCTAGATTGTTATGAATTATATAAGATAAAAAAATGGTCGGAAAAAAACAAAATCAACCCCCCTCTCACTTCCTGGGGTCGGACCCACAAGCAGCGTTGTACAACGTGTGATGCGGTTTTCACATTTAAAAAATGGTTTTCCTGATTTCTGCAGATGTTAAAACCTCACTTTCTGTGAATTAACGAAAGCAAAGCATTCTCTGGATCCTCCTGTCAGCCAATGGGCAACGAGGCAGCGAATTTGTCGCCTGTGTTTGAGGATGGGTTCTTCGGTCAGCCAATGGGCTGGCTGTCCCCTCTGAAGGTCATGTTTCTGTTTTGCCGATCTCATGGTGGCTGAGAGCAACGAGGAAGCAACGACGAAACATTGCAAAATCACCCCCTACCTCAAAAATGGGCAAAAATGCAACAGATGAACAGTGGAATTCGAATAAAAAAATCAAAAGAAGTAAGCCTTTTCTAGAACGCGGATTGGTTGACACCCCGGCCACGAAACTTCACGGTTTCACGAACAGGCGGGCCGTGGATATCAATCTCCATCCACAGACTGTATGTGTCACGAAAGGCCGCACGTGATTGAAAACGCCAGCAAGTCGTTGTAAAACGTCTCCAGTGGGTCCCGGCCCCTGGGGCCTGATCCCACCACTTGCAGTTGAGTTGAGAAAACTCAACGGTGTGATACATCTTAGGGGATTTTTAAAAAATAAAAATTCAAAATAAGTGATTAAAAAACGACAGAAACGCTGCCAAGAATTCAATTAGAATACCGGAGTAAGAAGCCTGCAATGGCTTATCATCTTCCTTGCGGTTCCCGTCAATCAGTGGATCAGTAAGAGAAAATCTGCTCGAAACGCTACTCACCTCAACGAACTCCGTGCCATCTGTGACTCAGGGGCAGGTGGAGGACGTGAGACACTGCATGTTACGCTTCACTGAAGCGACCACGACTATCAGCTGCTGGCTTGTTTTCTGCTCCATGGTGATCTGCCTCCCTCGGATGGTTGACCTCTGTTGCATTTTTTCCCTTTGCTCTCCGACAAAGCTGGGTACTGGCTACACGTTTGCTATTTCATTTGACGTACTTCTTCCAGGGCAAGCGGTCATCTCCTGATTAAGCAGAGCATCTCTTGATTAGGCAAACGCTTCTATCACTTCGATAACGCCCTACTATCCAGTCAACCATTCCAATCTGCATTAGAGAAGATACTCTCACAAACCTCAAGTCAGCAAAATAGCGAGGACATCTACACTAAATTCCCAAAATATTTGAAAAATAATTAAAAAAATAAGTTCGAAAGTAGCCCAGGTATCAAGGAAGTTATTAGCCTCTAAAAGGAAAGAAAGACTCTGAAAGAGAAGAGATGTTGAAAAGAGCAATAGAAATGGCAGAATTCGACATACAGCAAAACAAAAAACTCAGAGTCTTTTGCAGAATTCTACGCCAAATCCAAAGAGGAACTAGCAGAATGGACGAAGCTACGACTCAGAAGACTTAGAATTGGCTGAACAATAAATGGTGACATAGGCCTACAGCAGAATCCCGGTTTATGGGCTGCTAGACATAGTTTGACAGAGTTCCTGGACAAGGTGAACACTCGGTTTCGAGATCTGAAATGCTGCAGAGACGGCATCAGATAGACTGAACAACATAGACTAACACATCATGTGAGGCTTTACTGTCGTGGCGGACAAAAAGTGCAAGCCAAATAACTGGCGGAGCAACATAGAGACCTGGTAGTAGGTTTGCTCGTCATGTGCTTCCTAGATCTGCTGTGAATCCATCCACCAGAGTATCAAGAACCATATCTGTGGCTGCTGTCACACCGACACCTCTGGCTCCACTCCAGCCATTGATTTCAGCATCAACTGTTCCTCTTTTAGTCCCAGTGACTCAACCTGTGGCAGCCCATGTGTCTGCCTCTTCATTGCCTAGGCGCCTGTTGGGAGGCTGTGCTCGTCAAGGCAACTATGCTACCAGGAGCCAAGCAGGAGAATAGAGTGCTCACCTCTGGAAAGGCAACCAGGTACCAGCCATAGCTAGCACCTGGGAGAGAGATACAGAGAGTTAGAGGTGGTGCAGTGGGAGGTTCATGGACGAGGAGAAGGAAATGGAGAAAGGAGGGAGAAGGAGAAAGTTGTGAGGGATATTCCTGGTGGACACCAGGAGAGCTTCACCATTGCGCATGCTCCGTCGGCCACTGGTGGGAGCAGCTTTGAGCTGAGTGCATTGCACTTCAGCAGGCATTCGAGTAGGTTAGCTTCGGCTGGCATGAAGTTCGGTCACATTGGCTGATGCTGGTGGCTTGCATCGCAAAGTGCTACATTTCTTGTTGTTGTACTGATTGATTGGAGTCCATTTGAGGCCTTTCTTCATCAAGAGACGTCAATACTGTGGGCATCTTGTTCATGTGTGACCAATGCTTTCGTGTTTTTTCTAACTTTCTAGTAGTTTCTACCCTTTGCTCTGGCGATCCTTCAATGCTTGGACATGAGAGTTCAATGTGCTTGCAATCTGTGGGTTTCATCTCCACGGGTTGATAAGGAGGGTGACCCTGTGGGTAATTTGGAAGAAGAGATGCAGCATCACTCTCCATCGTACAAAGAATCCAGTGGACAACGTATGGGCAACAACGAAGGACCTGATCGAGGCTGAAATCAACTGCAGATGGAGGAGTCAAAACGGGAGAATTCAAAGATAACCAGAAAGGGAACAGCAGACGAAGCGGCTCTTCAACAGGGAATGGTTGATCAATGGACAAGTGGCTTCAATTTGAGGCCACCACTTGATATGGAAATAGTACTGGCACACCGGACTGATGCTCCCCAGAATGGATATGGAGCCAGGACCATAAGGTCCTGTTTAAAAAATAATAATAATAATAATAATAGTAATAATAGTAATTAAAAAAAAAGAAGGAAAGACTGGCACAATTCGGTTAAACCGATCCCACAGCAACCAACCCAAAGGCAAGCCGGCATGGATCCATCCTGGATCTCAAAAAAATGGGGGCTGGGTACCCAAAGGAAATTACAGTCGGGGACATGCAAAGCGGGAACCATCCTCAGAATCAAGCAACAATAAATCAAGGGGCACAAGTACGACAGCGAGCATGGGGGAACGAGGACAGAGGCTGCCAACCGTCGGCGATACCAGTCTTCTTCCCTAGATTCTAGACAACCACAAAGATCCGACAGGCTCCTTAGCCTGAGAGGAATCAGGAGGAGAAAGGCAAGCTGGCAGCCAATCCTCTATGGAAATAGAGCAATCAATGCTGTCCAGGGATCCTCCTGCCAACGGGAGCATGCGTGAGTGCGTACAGTTGATGTATTTCTCTGACTTGCCAGTGGAAAAGGAACCGCACTGACGCTTCCCAGACTATTAAAGGAGCCAGGATCACGAGATCCTGTTTCGGTCCCAACAAAAAAAAAAAGAAAAAAAAAAAAGGTGAGAGAAAGGAGCACCAGTGGAAACTTCTCTTCGAGACAGAAGGGGGCGTGAGTGTGTACAAGTTGTAATACTGTTTTGCTGACTTGCCGAGGGAATAGGAACAGGACTGATGCTCCCCAGAATGGATATGGAGCACCACAAGGACCTGTTTATTAGTTATTTAAAAAAAAAAAAAAAGGAAGCAGAAAAAGACATTAGATCTGATTAGACGCATTAAGCTTATGGTCTGTCATTGTGGCTCTTATTCATAACCCTCGGGAAACTGCAACGAAGTTGACTTAGCGAACTGAAACATCTAAGTAGCTAAAGGGAAAGCACATCAACTGAGGCTCCGTTAGTAGTGACGAGCTAACGACAAATTCAATTCCCATTCTCTTCATAGTGCTGGTTCCTCCCTCGCTGCTTGGAATACTTCCAAGTACATCACCGAGCCAGGGGTTGTTTGCAAATTAAATTCTGAACTTTTTCGTGCATTTACTAAAGCTGTTTCCGTTCGTTTTCTATCGCTGGCCAATCTTTTCGATGTTATATTTGATTAGCTTCAAGTCAAGTACAGCCATGGAATTCGGATTTGCTGCATCATTTGCATTCATTATTACCACACAGTCTGGAATATTGTTTGTCGATTTATGTGTGGCATCCTTGGTCAGGGACCATGCTAATCTAAGTAATCTTCTCTGTATGATTGTATCGTTCCAATTTTAACGGATATTCCAAACTCTGGAATATCGTTAGTAACTTTGTACCCATTCCTTCAAAGCATGTTTTCATCTTTTTTACATCTCGACATGCTACTACGCTAGACATCTCACAGGTAGAGCAGGATATAGCAACAGCGCAGCGGGGCCGGCGTTGCATTTGAGCACGGAAACTCACTGCGAGTTCACCTCCTCGTGATTCAGCGAGTGGCCAGATGAAACATGCTGAGGGCCACCGTGCTCCCATATGATGATGGCGCCCATAGCTTGGCCTTGGGGAAAGAAACGTACGGGGAAGAAGACGGTCGAGAATGGGTGGGATGCGGAATGGGAATGGGTGAGATTCTTGACTGTCACGCTCTGTATCTTGTTGTTTTTAATATTGCGATCAAGGAAGGGAGGCTCGACTATCAAAAGAGAAAAAAAAAAAAGTGCCGCGGTACCGCAGAGAACCACCAAACAGAATATGCAAAGGAGCCTGAGGCACTGACCCTGACTATCATTTGTGGCTTGTGCAGACTGCACCTTACTGGATATAATTGGATGCCCTGAAGAAACAATTCGCCGAGAATGTGCTTGCATATCAACCCAGACATTCAAATTCCTTCTGCGGTTTGATGCTGATTACCAGCGATTTATGGCCAATATAGAAATGCAGGAGCGCTTTCAGAGTGAAATGGTCCAACAGCTGCAAGTGGAAAACACTCAGGTAGGTCATCTCCATATGAAACCAACATCACGTGCGCAAGTGTGGTGATGCGAAACCTACAATATGCGTGCAAGAGCGGTGATGCGAGACCAACATCACGTGCAAGTGCGGTGATGCGGAACCGATGTTGTGTGCAAATGCAGTGTTGCGAAAACCAACATCGTGTGCATGTGAACCCTGTTGCAATGCGAAACCAACCTCAAGTCTATGATCCTTAATGGTACAAAGGGAATTGCAAAAATTGCAATGAAATGAGTAAATGGGGGTCTGAACCTACCCCCCAAAGGGAATTAACGTATGCACGGCAACATTCAGTTTGTTGGAATAGACTGAAATTGTAGTGGAATTGCATGCAAAGGTACGAACTACTACGAAGCAAGATGGGAAGCAGGAGGGGAATGTGATATAACATCCATGTTTTCTTATGGTCCTGGCTCCTTCTATTCTGGGGAGCGTCAGTCCGGTTCCTATTCCACCGGCAAGTCAGAAAAAACCTTAAATTAGACCACAAACTCATGCTTCCTTCCATTTGGCCGAAGGACCCCTGATCAGCATTGATTACTCCACCGTTGGCGGAGGATTGACTGCCAGCTTGCCATGACTCACTCCCTCCTCTCAGACCTGAAAGTCCAGTTCTTCCTCTGGAAAAACCTTTCCTCTCTTGTTCTCGCCTTCCGGTGGCATATCTCCAAACCCCGGCTGGACCTCCACGAATGTGATGATACGAGTTCGACGTTTTCTCTTTAGGATTCTGAACCGGAGATGCTTTGCCCGTGCGCTGCTCTCTGCTGCCGAACGCTTCTTCCTGAGTTTGAGTTGTGCCAGTCCTTCCAGCAGATGCGGCCGTCCTGCAACTCAGCAACTTTCCCGTCTATCAACCATACCCTGCTGAAAATCCGTCTAGCCTTCTTTTGTTGCTCCTCATCCTCCGACCAAGATAGTTTAATCTTCCGCCATCTGCAAAGGATTTCTGCCTGTATCATTGCTTTCGTTTCCGCCCACATCAGCTCTCGTGGTTTGGACACACTTTCGATCATTCTGCTACATCTTTCCTTCCATATGACCCATAGGGTCACCTTCCTGATAAGTCCATACCAAATCCTGTCCGCTTTCCGGGGCTGTTCAGGGATGTTAATCAGAAGGAGAAGTTGGATGGGGTGTTCAGGGAAAGGGGTTGGGAAAAGGGAGTCCCAGAGGGTTGAGGCTCTCGCCCAGTAATCCATCGCCTCCCTACAGTGTATTAAGCAGTGTACTATATCCTCTACTGCACCCTCCGTGCATACCTTACATTGGTCAGAACTGTCAGGGTCTGAGCCCTTTCGCCTAACGTGAAGCAATTGATTAACTGGTAGTGCTGCGTATGTTATTAGCCATTGAAGGCTTCTGATTTTGATTGGTCTGATCGTTTTATAGATTTTCCACGGGATATGTGTGATGTTGTCAGCTTCCTGACCTAGTAGCTTCTGCCACCTGGCCTTGATCACCGTCTCTCGGTCTTTTGTTTTTAACAGTGGCTTGTACCCAAATTTGACTGTGTAATCCTGTATGGGGGTGGGCCTCTTAATGTTTGTCTTCTTATCTGGTTTCCATGCCCACTCCCCGGGGTCAAACTCTAAATTTTGTACCGCCTTATCGAATCTGAAGATGGACTTCGGCCATGTGCCTAACACCCTTACTTTCCTGAGCAAGAAGTAATCCATGACTGTGGTTTCCACGTTAATATTCNGATTGGTCTGATCGTTTTATAGATTTTCCACGGGATATGTGTGATGTTGTCAGCTTCCTGACCTAGTAGCTTCTGCCACCTGGCCTTGATCACCGGCTCTGGGTCTTTTGTTTTTAACAGTAGCTTGTACCCAAATTTGACTGTGTAATCCTGTATGGGGGTGGGCCTCTTAATGTTTGTCATCTTATCTGGTTTCCATGCCCACTCCCCCGGGTCAAACTCTAAATTTTGTACCGCCGTATCGAATCTGAAGATGGACTTCGGCCATGTGCCTAACACCCTTATTTTCCTGAGCAAGAAGTAATCCATGACTGTGGTTTCCACGTTAATATTCATAATCGACGGCATTCCCTTCGTGGAATGCGCAACCGGAAAGGAGGTGAACACCGCTTGAGTAGCTGATCCCTGTTGTAGGTGTGAGAATTGGAAGGCCATAGAGGGAGGATTCTCCTGTACTTTGACCCCCATTCTCCACTTCTCCAATTCCCCCCCTTGTTTCAGCATATCTTTCCACTCTTGAGGGACAAGATTAGTAATGTACAGCAGGTTAGGTCCTCTTCTATAGCAGTCCTTCAATCGTGTACTTAGCTCCTGCTCAGACACCCATTCCTTCTTTTCTTCGTTCCACAAGTGTCCAATTGTCCAAACTCCATTCATTACCCAAGACAGCCATTTGTGGTCTAGGAACAAGGGTTCATCGCTTTCGCTCCTCAACCATTCATTGCCAAATAGAGGCTGCCTCAGCACCTCATCCTTAGATTTCGGTCTGTTGGTCTTTTTTGGCATTATTTCCCTCCAAATCCGGATGAGAGCTGCACAGTACGGCGTTTGGCGGTTGTCTATGTTCCGCTCTATTTCCCCCCTGGATCTTCTTCTCACCTTTTTCAATGACTATTCCTTGTTCATTACCCAGAATAGACCCGTGATGTTACTTGGCGATGACACCGGAGCTAGGGCCCTTATGCTGTCCAAGGCCAGCTTGTTCCATGCCGTTTCTGGTTTCGTCAACAGACGTACTATCCATTTGACTTGAAGGGCTCTTGTCTCGCACCTCGGGTCAATGATTCCCAGCCCTCCGTGTATTGGTTTTCTTGAGATGTACTGCCTTGCTATCTTCGGAATACAACCTCTCTTGTTGGGG
The DNA here is from genome assembly GCA_003427395.1 of Chara braunii. Classification (NCBI taxonomy): domain Eukaryota; kingdom Viridiplantae; phylum Streptophyta; class Charophyceae; order Charales; family Characeae; genus Chara; species Chara braunii. Next base: position 260,514 of record BFEA01000203.1, on the reverse strand, counting down.
TTGCCCGTCCAAAGATATGTTCTAGCCACCCGATTTAGTTCCTTTAGTGAATCATCCAGAATTGTCCATACCACCGCAATGTACCACATCATGGAGAAGACTGAAGTGTTGAGAGCCAGGGCCCGGCCGAACAGTGAGGTGAATGTATTCCCCCATCATCCATGTTTTCTACTGTAGGTTTGGAAACAAAGTGTGAGAGAAGAGTTGACCGTCAAATTACAGAAAAATAAATAAAGAAATAAATTAAAATAATTTTAAATAATTTAAATAAACAAATAACATAACACAAGTTACACAACATAAAATTTGACCCCCAAATCCTAATTTCAGTTTTGGTACCACAGAGCAAGGCTGTTTGACCGGGCGCACGGCCAGATCTGCCCGGAAGACCGGCCTGTTGGCCGGCTGGCCGCGCAGATGCTCTGGGCGGGGTGGCAGGTGGATTTTGCTTTTTTTGCCACCAGCCTTTTGCAGAACCAGTGGCCAGCCTTGTCCTCTAGGCGCAACTCCCAGAGCTGCAACGGAGTTTCAATAAAAAATCTCCCGCTATTTTTGTCATTCAGGGAGGCTGTTTGTGAAGTGTTGATGACGCTCGTGTGATTGTTAACATTGCATTGTGAATAATTCTGTCCTCCCCCTGTTACAGCGTGGTCTCCTCGTCCTCGTCCTCGTCCTCGTTCTCCTCCTCCTCCTCCTCTTCTTCTTTCTTCTTCTTCTTCTTCTTCTCCTTCTTCTTTTTCTTCTCCTTATTTTTTTTTTCGCCTTCCAATCCGGATGCTTTTGCCCCGTGCCCTCCAACCTGCGTGCCTTCGCCTTCGCCTCCGCCTCCGCCTCCATCCCGTCCACCTTCCAACCTCGTGCGCCTTCCAACCCGCGTGCCTTCGCCCACGCGCCTCCGTGTCCAGCCCACGTGCAGAAAGGAAAGCCATAGCAATAGTTTTTCTTCTTCTTCATGTTCTTCTCCACACGCGTGCACGAGAGAGAGAGAGAGAGAGAGAGAGAGAGAGAGAGAGAGAGAGAGAGAGAGAGAGAGAGAGAGAGAGAGAGAGAGAGAGAGAGA
>BFEA01000203.1:235606-257590 GCA_003427395.1 Chara braunii | reverse complement strand
CTCTCTCTCTCTCTCTCTCTCTCTCTCTCTCTCTCTCTCTCTCTCTCTCTCTCTCTCTCTCTGTGTGTGTGTGTGTGTGTGTGTGTGTGTGTCACGCGCACGCGCTCGCCTTACTCCTACTCCTACTGCTGCGCTCATCTCACGGTCTCTCTCTGAATGTCCTTGCCCTCTCCTCTCTCTCTCTCTCGGCGTTCTTACTTGGCAGTTATGGAGCCCTGTGCTGTCAACTACTTGCTCACCATGCACTGCTCATCTGGCCAGTATCTTGGTGCTGAATAATGCTGCAGTGCTTCCACATGAGCTGAATCGAAGATAGAGGCAGATCCTGACTGCCAGGCAGCCTTTATTCTGTGCGGGACGCCTCTCACATGGCTCATGGCCATACCTGTCAGGCCCTGCCACAGCCGACAAAGATTCGGGCTTTCATGGGCCTTCCCTGGGGACGGAGGGACTGGACACGCAGGGGCTCCGTATTGACCGACTGCTAGGGACATCTGCTGTTCCTGGTCATTACACTATCGCATCTCTATTTGGTCTACCATAGTATCTATGGGAAAGTTCTAAGTGTGGCCCTATGATACAAAAAAAAATTGGATGCAATAATGCGGTTCCATGGGCAGGCTGCTGAGGAACATGAATCCTTTCATTCCGGACAGCCTCATTTTGAGGTTCTCCGAGAAAAACTTAGTTCTTTGGGCTAATGCCGCCTGGTGAAATCAGCAATGCCTAAACGGCTATAGGATTTTGGCAACATTCAGTCTCATGAAGTTGCTCTTTAGGGAACCGTCTATCCTCTTCTGGGCCTCGGTATTGCCATCTGACTCTAAGCTGTTAACTCGGTCTCCCCCTCCTGCCGGTTCTAAGTTCACCCTCATCTACTTTGCGGTCAATATATTGCCTTTTCCTTCTAGTTCTGTCTTCGCTATCTTTACTTTGGTTTCCTTTGGAGTACCCCTTTAATTTGTTCTTGCAGCTTCCCTTTTACTGGGCCTCCATCGTAGAAGGCTTGCCACGCTGATTGTGGTTGAGCACAAGCTGCCCATAACCCCATGTTGCCTAACGGCCCACTTGCATGCTATGAAAGGAGGCAGAGTAAAGGGGGAGGTATACTCCTGTTCATTTTTCCTCATATCTCCAGTTTAAGTTTTGTCTGCTCTCTTAATGATGTTCATTTGTATGCATTTACTAGCAGTACACAAGAGGACGGAGGAAGGAAAGGGGTAGGGGGGTTGGAGTTCTACAGGAGGCCAGGGGTGGGGGAGGGAGAAGGAGAAGACGAGGGAAGTGGAGGGACAAGGAATAGAACAGAGGAAAGATGAACTTCACAGGGTTCTCAATACTAACTGCTGAAGCAGACTACTCTAGAACGGCACAAGAGGTTGGTCGATGTTTCGGTTGCGGGGAGATTCACCCCTACAGGCCGGACAGGATCAGTTCAGGTATGGGTATGGACTGTGGAAGCACCACATCCAATTCTTGCAGTTGCAATGGCTGCATCGGATGGCACAGCATAGACAGATCACATACGTGTCTCTTACATGCTAGGAACACAGAGGCACGCCGACCGCAATTCTATAGTCATTGCCATTCCAGCCCCTGTCTACAAATAGGACATGCCATGTCAGGGTGTGTATGTGTGACCTACTACTATGCCCATCTACCATGTGCTTGCCTGGGTTCAAGTCTGGGTCGGTGTGCTAACTCTGTCGGCTGTATGTGTGTGGCTGGGCAGGACGGGAATTATTGGTAGGGTATGCTGGGAGGTAGTTTAGCGTCCAGGGACAAAAGTAGAATTGTCCAGGGACCCGGTAGGATTTTCCAGCAACTCGCTGGGTAGGCCCTGCAACCCAGTAGGCTTAGTGGGTTGCCCAGTGGCGGCCAATAAGAGTAAAGTGTTCAGGTCCGTACCTAGTAAGGGTGTTAGCCTAGATACACGCCCTGAGGGCGAGTTGCAGGTTGAAATGACATTTCTGGCAAAAAGCACGAACCCTCGGTTGCCCTAGTGCATCTGAGTGCAGCCGGGAAGTATTGGGATGTGCCAGGCCAGTAGGTATGAATAGGTGCACTGAGGAGAGTGGGGCACTTCGGTTCATTCTTCTAGTGAACATATGCTGCTCTGCCAAGAGGGGGATGTTGGGGGAGCACCTGGAGGAGAAGGTGGAGCTGGGGGGTGATGGTGAACATGGCAATGGAGTAGTAGTAGGGAGGTGGTAGAGATAGGCCTAGGCTATGGAGGTGAGGGTGACGGACGTCTAGCTGGGTATGGTGGAACAACAGAGGTAGGAGGAGGACGATGGTGGTGGGAACTGGAATGGAAACTCACCTTTGGCTATGGCAGACCTGCATCTCTACTTCCTTGGTTGGTGCTGCATCTAGAAGCCCCCCTGTGTGGGTACCGGTTGAGCTGGGACTTCATCAAGAGTGTCGCTATGGCAGAGAGACATGGGAGAGGGATAGTCGAGTTTACGTTGTCCTTTGAACATCCATGATGCATATGGATGATCCGCCATAGCCAGGAATGCAACCAAGTGAAGGAGAGTAAGGTTATGGCCGAAAGGAGGGCTCTTTGTGTTCTGGCAGTAAGGGGGAGTAATCGGACATTGATTCTGGCTGTTTCATTCAGTGTTGTTCATTTTTATTGATGATAAGATGATGGAGGAGATGACGAGAGGGACGTGATGGAGGCGAGATGAGGGAGCGGTGACATTGGTCTCCACTTGAGTTTTATTTTCTTCTTCTTCTTCGATTCTTCGTTCTCCTTCCTCCCTTGTCTCAATTCTTCTTCCAACCTCTTTCATTTGAGTTCAAATGGAATGGCATTGTCTCTTTGTGAGCTTTTGCATTGAGGGCTGACCAGGATGATAGCTATTGGTAACAGAGCAAGACCTTACATGCTGGTGGAAGGAGCCAGACTGATACTCCACAGAATGGAGATGGAGCCAGGACCATACAGACCTATTTAAATTAAAGAGGGGCAAAAAAAAAAGACTGCTCATGAGGCTTGAGTTTGGCCTGTACCGCCGAAATCCAGCCTTATCTTTCAATCTGGTGATTGGTCACCCATGGGGCACTCGAGGATAAACAGGGTTTAAAGGGGTCTTAGAGGGGTGCATCTTAAACCACCACTACCGCCGGAATCCAGCATTATCTTTCAATCTGGTGATGGGTCACCCATGGGCCACTTGAAGGGGTCTTAGAGGGGTGCATCTTAAACCACCACTACCTCCAGGCCTCTTTCTGCCATTTTGGTCCGGTAGCTCTGTTTACGCGAAGAATGCGGTTTGTGGCAAATTAGTGTTTCAAGTTCGCCTGTGAAAGGCAGTGGCGGTTTAACTTCTTTTTTCTTAAGATTTCTGATCTTGAAATCAATGAGGAATTTGGAGGTCACCTGCAGCAAAGGCTTGTTGATATTGCAATATCACACAACACACTTTTTTTTAAGTTCTTTTCCAGATTTTTACTTTTTAAATATTTTCTTTGTTTTAGGAATTTTGTGCTGTGAGTGCCCAGCACGTTGACTGGTCTTTTCCCCCCTTCTCTTTGTTTTTTGTTTTTTTTTTTTTTTTTTTTGGGGGGGGGGAAGCCCTTTCACAAGTCCACTATCCTGGCGGTGGTAAGAGAACCGCCGGGATTGAGGCCTTGGCTATTGGGCTGCTCCATCTATTGGTGGGGAGCAACACCTGCTGGAAACCGGGTCCAGCGTCCCTTGGAAACAGCAGCAAAGTACATTGTGTATGGGCTATGGTCATTAGTCTTCCTGCCTTGGAGCTACTTTCCCCCTTCTTCATCACCTGCCAAATTGACATAGCATTTGGTTTGTTTTGTTATTGTCGATCACCTTTTCAACTCTCATTTGTCTCCAGGTTACGTTCAACTTCACCGCAGGAAGCATTTATGTAAGAGTAGAAGTTAGCCCCCCTGCCGGCGAAAAGTTCTTCGATTTCCCTGATCTTCAGAAAATGAAAGCTCTTGTCACGCAGCGCCTTCTTGTGTTCAGTGATTTTGCAACCTACTCAGTGATAGAAGTGGGGACCCCAACTGCTTCCAGTTCAGGTGCGTTTGCCTATTCAAACTTTCCTCTTGTTTCTTGTCTACTATTGTTGCCTCCCACATAAAATGTCAAAAGCATCCACAGGTGCGCATGACAAATCACATCACATCCTACACAACGACGACCGGCATGCGATCATACGTACCTCCCCTGTCCCCGCCCTCCCCCATGATGGGCCCCATCTACCTTGCAAGCAAGCCTGTCAGCTTGAGGAACGGGTGAAGCACCCACAGATGCGCATGATAAATCACATCGCATCCTATAAAATGAGGACTCGCATGCCATCGTACCCACCTCCCCAGTCCCCACCCTCCCCTCTCTCTTGCAAGCAAGCCTGTCAGCCTGACAAATACGTGGAGCAAGCTTAAGCTCCCTTCCTTCCATACCTCACAATAGACTACTGAGTCAGTACTGACCATTTCATTGAGATTCCTGTTGTTTGAATTTTGAAAGGAATGGAGCAGGGGTGAAATTCTACTTGAAATTTTGTTGATGAAATTTAGCTGGGAAGGACACATCATGTATTGTATGGAAGAAGAAAACCTGGCATACAGGGAAGATATGGAAAAAAGAAGACTTCAACTCCCCTTTTATTGCCATATGTGACCCGGGGTATGTTTTCACCTGAACAAAGGGAAAACTCCTAGGGGACAAGCTATGCATCCCTTCTCTACCAGCCTGCGACATAACCTCCCCTGTGATAAACGGAGGGATTACGACCCTATGACAAGCTTTGAGAGCACCAATCATCAGTACGCCTTGACATATTCTAGTAGGCTTTGGTGAGTAGCATTTCCAAATCGTCTTCGGCACTGGGCTACAACGCTGCCAATCTAGATGTGCCTGTCGAGACCTCTGGATTCGGCATCAGGTGCCCCAACCCCCCCTGTGCAAGACACCACAGCGAGCCAATTGGTTCGTTTAAACCACCAGTACATTCGAGCTTTTTTTTGCCGAGGCGGAATACCCGTTCCCTCGAAGCTTTGTTGAAAACTTGAAACACCAGCACGTTTTTTTTTTTTTTCCCTTTTGGCTGGCGCCGCCAGCCATTTTGGTCTGGTAGTCCTGTGCCTCTGAAACTTTCGGATTGGCTCAATTTCGATTCCCAAGATTGCCTGGGTGAATCCAGCCTCATGCAGTTTCATTGAAGCAAAAGAGAAAAAAGTTGGCCCCACTGGCTCCTCAGCAAGTGACCTGAAGAAGTCTCACACAATTTGGCCACATTGTACAGAATGATTGTGGGGAAAGCACCACTGTCGGATTGTGAACAGCGACTACATTTGACAAGAGCATCCATCTGGTAGTTTATGATATCTACAACGCTGACCCAATCCAGGTACGTGTGTGGGAAACGACAGTGAAATCCATTCAGTGGGACTATGGGAAAGAAAAATGTGAAAATGCTTTGAGATTTCAGGAGAGTGCTAAGGTCTGGCAACCGTTCTAGAAACTAGACACAGGTAGATGCTGTGGTAGTTGCGTATGACTGCAAAGTATTTGCTGAGTGGAAAAGCTGAGGTCGTCCTTTGAGAGCAAAACCTCCTAAGGAGTCTGTTTAGCCCATGGATGACACACGTAGAGGTGAAGGGTGACAGTCCCTCGGATCGAGAAAACAGACTCAAGCTTCCCTTCACTTGTGGCAGAGACAAGGAGAGAAGGATCAGCGCACAAACACGTAGAGGTAAGGGGTGCTGCTCCCGCAGATTGAGAGTCGCACTCAAGCTTCGATTCACCTATGGCAGCGACAAGGAGAGAGGGCTCCACAATGTCCACATAGAAATAATTTTGCGACTTTGCTTCAGTTTGGTTTTATTGACCAACACGACATTGTGCTGGGGTTGAAGTTTGGATTGTCTCAGTATGAGTTCAGTTAGCCTTGTTCTCATGAAAGCCGTTCTGCATGTTAGCTCATTCTGGGATCCTGATTAGCCCTGGTGTCGACATGTTCCATTTCCTTGCATTGCATCCTCCACTTCTCCTAAGCTTGTCATCAGTCAGATGACATTGAGTCTACGTTTGGTCTGTTTTACAGGCAGTCCTTGCCTTGAGAGATGCTTTTTTCAAGCTTTGATATTGTTTCATCTCCTTTACCCCCAGAACCTGATATATAGATATAGATACATTGCTGATGCAGATGCCCATTTTGAGTCATTACTCTTTTTGCTGCATCTGCAGGTCCCTTGGGACCATCTCCACTGGCTGTGGCAGTCGCATCATCTACCTGACAACTCCTGTGAATCAGTATGGCCAGCTACTTCAGCGTTTTGCTACTTCTTCTTTTTTTTCTTCTTTTTTTTTTTTTTTTTTTTTTTTTTTTTTTTTTATTTTTTTTTTTTTTTTTTTTTTTTTTTTTTTTTAATTTTTTTTTTTTTTTCTTTTTTTTTTTTCTTTTTTTTTTTAACAGGTCCTCAATATGGTCCTGGCTCCATGTCCATTCTGGGGAGCGTCAGTTCGGTTCCTTATCCACCGGCAAGTGGTAATATGGAATACATGAATGGCCCACACATGCTTCCTTCCGTCTGGCCGAAGGAACCCTGATCAGCATTGATTACTCCCAACAAAGGAGCATTGACTGTCAGCTTGCCCTAGTCTACTTTCCTCTCAGATGCCCCCTTGGGGTCTGTCGAATGAAACAACCATGCTCTGGAAAATGACTGTGGCTTTGCTGCCGTAGGGCCTGCTGGGTTAGCAAAAGTCCTCAGAGAGGGCCGTTTACTGACCCAGGTTATTGTCCGCTCGGGGTCGGTAGCCGGTGCCATTTCTTCCATATCAGGCGACTGTGCGCTATGCTTGCTATTTTGCCTCTTATCAGCCAATCCTTGTGGAATGGTGTCCTCTTGATTGGAGAGCTCTCGGGGAGTCTTCTTGATGCTGCGATGACCTTGCGCCATCTGGATCAGATTTCTGTTTCCACCATTTTGACTAGTGTCGCCCACATTTCCTCATTGGCTACCTCTATGCCTTCGATCGTGCAGGTGCATCTTCTCTTCCAGATCACCCATAATGTCAGCTTCCTTTTTTTTTTTTGGGCCTGGCTCCATTTCCATTCTGGGGAGCGTCAGTCCGGTTCCTATTCCACCGGCAAGTCAGATCAAAGTATTACATCATGAAGCACACACACGCTTCCTTCGGTCTGGCCGAAGGAACCCTGACCAGCATTGTGGAGGATTGACTGTCAGCTTGCCTTACTTCCACCTTTCCTCTCAGGTCCAGTAAGTGAGCCTGCCAGATAAAACATAAAGAGCGAGAAAGGTACTAGAAGCTACCGAAGGTACAAATTTCGGAATTCCCCCTTCCAGATTACGTGGCCTGTGAAGGCTCTTGTCCATCTGTCGGGTGGGATCTCTGCCCACTCCACCTTGCTTCTGAGTTGTGCCAGTCTTTCCACCGTATGCGAAAGTCATTGATCTCTGCTACTTTGCCCCCTGCGAGCCACACCTTGGTAAATTTATCCATAATTCTCTTCTGTTGCTCTTCGTCATCTGGCATGGAGTGTCGCGTCTTATGCCACTTGCAAAGAATCTCTGCCTGGATCAAAAATTTTGTCTCCACCCATACCTTCTCTCTTGGAGTAGCAAGTCCCTCGATGGTTCTGCAGCAACCTTCCTTCCAGATGGACCACAGTGTTACCTTTCTGATCATACCAAACCACGTCTTCTCTGTTTTGTGGAATTGGGCTGGAATGTTAGTCCATAGGAGTTGGATGGGGTGTTCAGGGAGGGGAGTCGAGAAGAGGGAATCCCAGAGGTCCGAAGCTCTAGCCCAGTATTACGTAGCCTCTGTACAACGTATTAGGCAGTGTAGCATATATTCTGGTTCATTTTTTGAACATACCACGCATAAATCTGAGCTGTTAGGATCGTTCTTACTTCTTCTGATATATAACCACTGGTTGACCGGTAGAGCCACGTACGAGATGAGCCACTGTAGGCTTCTGATTTTGACTGGTCGGATTGACTTGAACTTTTTCCATGGTATTTGTGAGATCTGGCTGGAGTCCTGACCTATTAACTTCCGCCGTCTGTTTTTAATTGTTGGGTCAGGATCCTTTGTCTTGAGGAGTAGTTCATATCCCAGTTTGACTGTGTATTCCTGAATGTGGATGTTCGTTTTGAGACTTCTGCTTCTGTTTGGTGTCCAAGTCCATTCTGCCGGGTCGAATTCCAAGTCTTGAATCGCCATATCCATCCTGAAGATTGTTTTGGGCCATGTCCCTAGAACTCTTACTTGCCTGAGAATAAACAAATCTAAGACTGTTCTTTCCACGTCCGTATTCAGAATGGATGAAGAGTCGTGAAGTGATGACGCGATTGGGAAGGAGGTAAAGACAGCCAGGGTATCTGATCCCTGCTGTTTGTGAGAAAATTGGTAGGCTCTTGAGGGGGACAATTCCTGTATCTTGACTCCCCATTCCCCAGTTTTCCAAGTCGATGCTTCACCCAGCAGCTCCTTCCAGTCTTCTGGAATGCATTTGATGATAGTTTGCAAATTCTCCTCCCGCCGGTGGCATCCTTTAAGGCTGGTGGTAAGTTCCTGATTGGTCAGCCAATCTTTTTTTTCTTCGTCCCATATATGGCTCACTCTCCAGATTCCATGCTTTATCCATGACAGCTATCGCATACCCCTTGGTTTGAGGGAGAGCGAGTGATCGTTTTCATCTCTCACCCAAGGGTTGCCGAATAGCAGTTGCCTCAGTACCTCCTCTTTGGATCTGGGTTTACCTACCTTCTTCGGCATAATTTCCCGCCATATCTGAAGCAAGGCTGCCCAATAGGATGTGGGAGCCTGGCTTGAGTTGGACGAGCTCCTCTTCTTTGATTTCTACGACCTGTTTTTGGGATCCATTCCTTATTCATTACCCAAAATAAACCGGACATGTTCCCTGGTGTCGCAGTTGGGGCTAAACCCCTTATGCTATCCAAGACCAGTTTGTTCCATGCTGATTCAGGTTTGGTCAGTAGTTTGATAATCCATTTGGCTTGTAGGGCTTTTGTTTCTTGTTTAGGGTCTATAATACTCAGGCCCCCTTTGTCTGGTTGCCTTGTGATATAATGTCATGCTATCTTTAGTATACAGTTCTCTTTGTTGGGGTTTCTTGACCATAGGTACGCTCTTGCTTTGCGGTTGAGGTCTTTAAGTGATTGGTTTGGGATTGTCCAAATTGAAGCTATGTACCACATCACTGAGAAGATGGATGTATTAATGGCTAATGAGCGCCCCAGCAAGGAAGTAAATATGTTTCCCCACCTGCCCAGCTTGTTTATTTTTTTGGAGAGTACATTCTGGGCCATTTGAGGGGCCAGGCCTTCTTTAGTCATCAGAATACCCAGGTATCGCGTGGGAGTGTCCGGTGTTTCCCAAGTCATAGCTGCCTCCGGACCCTGGGGCTGGGGAATCGCGTCCTCAGCTAACCACCACCCAATTGTTTTTTCCCAGTTGATTTTCATTTCTGATGCCAGTCTGAATGTTTCCATGGCTCTTACTAGCGCAGTGAAAGATGAGTCTGAGGCTCGAATGAGGACAGCGAGGTTGTCTGCAAACTTCTTTTTTTTTTTTTAATTAACAAACAGCATGCTTCATTATATATAGAGCAAAAGGAGGCCGGGAATCCCTCCACATCTCAACCCGGAAGACTGGGGCCATTACCCAGATTAGGCTCATACTGGAAACCGGGCCCAGTGTCCCTTTCTCTTGCCAAGCTACATACTATTCTTGAACAAGGACGAAGCTGGATTAACAAAAGACAAATGGCTATAGACGAAAGAACCTGCCAACCTGCCTCTAGGTTGCAATTAGGAGCCGAAAGAATTGACCATCTTACCCCCAGGTTGATATGCTAACCGCTACACCTACCTCTATTTACCTCTACCTAACTTTTCCCTCCCCTTTCACTTTCCAGCTATTCTTTCCTTAAACCCTAAACCCTACTGCTATCGTCTCTCCTTCTGTTCTACCCCTCTGTCTGACTACGTCTTATGTTTTAAGACTCTACACACTTCCTTTTAAAAATAAATAAAATGATTTTATTTATATATATGAGCAAAAGGAGGCCAGGAATCCCTCCACATCTCAACCTGAAATAATGTGGCCAGCACTCAGCTTGGGCTTTAATTGGAAAACGGGTCCAGTGTCCCCTTCTTCGGAGATCTCCTCTAGCTAATCCTCCACCTAGTTATCAAAGCCAGTCCCAGTGGGAGCTCAACGAAACAGGAAAAAGTAATGAAAGCCAATCCAAGGCTACTCATTCTTCCTGGAAACTAGTTTGGGTTTTCTCTTCTAAAACCCTAAACCCCGTTCTTCCCCCTACCTGCTACCGGGAGTCTGGCCTCCCTGTGGGTATCCTCTTGTTGTGTGAAGGCCCCTTTTTTTAAATCCTGAGTCTTCTAAGATCAGGTGTAATCCCGCTCTACCACCCTAAGTCCTCTACAATCCAGTGAGAACCCGTAGGAAATCTTAAGTGGTGAGGTGATCTTACATTCACTTATGGTAGCCTGTGTATGGAAGGGTCTTTGCGTAGGAATGATGCTATTGCTTCCATCACAAACAAGAAAATTGGGGGTGCTAGCAGGTCCCCTTGGCGGACCGAATGTGAGATTGGGTAGCACTCTGACAGCAGGCCGTTGACTTGGACGCAACCTATGGCGTCGTTCTATAGAATACGTACGCATTTCTTGAAGTTCGGCCCTACTCCCATCTTTTCCATGCTTGCATTGAGGAAGGCCCAATTGACCTGGTCGTATGCCTTCTCGAAGTCAAAGAAAAGTATTGTTGTGTCAATCCTCTTTTCACTGACTTTATTGGCCGCCTCATTGAGGGTAAGTACGTTGTCCAGTATGTACCTTCCAGGGTTGAAGCCTGTTTGGTCAATGTGAAAACATTTTTCTGTCAGATCCAAGATCATGAAGGCCAAGGCTTTGGCCAGGATTTTGTAGGGGAGCGTTAGTAGCGATATAGGTCTGTAGTTTCTTATATCTTCTTTGTCACCTTTTTTATACAGCAAGGTCACCATGCTACTGCTCAACAGATTCCCTAACCCCCCCTTTTACCAACTGTCATTGTAGAAGTTCAACAGATCCTCCCCTAGAAGCAGCCATAACTTTTCCCAGAATTCCTTCGCTAGTCCGTCTATCGCAGGTGTCTTGTTGTTATTCATACTCTGTACTGCAAATTGCAGTTCCTCTGGAGTGATGGGTTTGTCAAGAGATTCTGCTTGCTCCTCTGATATTGTTTGTTATAAATATTGATGCATCATGGACCGTGCTTCTCTGGTGCAAGGTGGAGTAGGTGTAGGGGTCTTTGTATGGTACAACTCTTCATAGAATTCCCTGGCTATGTTCAACATGCCTTTGCTGTCTGTTAGTGTTTCGGGTGGGCCTGTACGGGTCTTCAACCCTTCTATAGAACTTGATCTTGCATTTGCTTTGATTCTCACAAAGAAATGTTTTGACATCGATTCACTCAGATCATGTTTGTTAATTCTGGCTCTTATTTGAAAGCCCTTCAACTCCCACCATCTCCAAATGGTTAGTTTTTCCCTTGCTTTTTGAAAAACGTTTGTATATAGCGTCGAGGAAGGATTGTCAATTAGATTTGTCTCTGCGATCTTGAGGGTTGTCTCCAGAGCTTGTTTCCTTTGCTTTCTGTCGTTCGCCAATTTCCTTGACATTTTTGGCTACCGTTTGTTATAAAGTAGAGTGATCTGCGGCTGTTCGATGCCAGAACGACGTTGGCCGGTGCCGGGGTGTTGCCCTGTAACTTGTTGATGCAGGAGCGTGAGGCCTGGTAGAGAGATCAAGGATGCCTTGGGGTGGGCATCCCAAGGGACAACCAAGGGTTGCTGTTGGGACGACGCTGGTCAGAGCTCGGGCGAGTCGTGTTGCCCTGTAACCCAGCAGGGTGGGGGCTTGAGTCCTGGAAGAGCTCAGCAGGGAGTAAGACTGTATTGGAAAGGTTTAGAAGAGTTTGTTAGGGATCATGAGGGTTGTGAGCATTCGTAGGACCTCTGTGGCAGCTTATTGCATGAGTGGTTCCTTAATAGGTCATTAGATATTCATAATCCTCCCCAGGCTTTCTGAATCACATCGTGCTCTCAGACTGTTCTCAGCCGAAGTCGGGTAATGGCCTCGGTTTCTTAAATGATCTCAAATGTTCTCAATGATCTGTACAATTTGATATCGGACGCTGGGCCCGGTTCCCAGCACGTGCTGCTTCCCACGAATAGATTGAAGCACTTGTTCACAAAAAAAAAAAAAAAAAAAAAAATGTAGAGTAACTTTCTTGAAACCATTCCCACCTATCATGGATAGGTAGGTAACTGCCCCTCATATTTTGCCAGCATTCCCTAACTCGCTCCTGGAAGGACTGACTCAGCAGGAGGGAATTGTTGTTTGTGAAAGCAAGAACCTTTCTTTACATATTGTTCAAAGCTGATAACGAGTTCAATGGGTTTATGATCCAGACCCGGTAGGGTTGTAGGGGAAGAATCTTTGCACTTTTGATTGTTCCCATTAGCATCTCTGAGAGCAGGAAGTAATCGATGAAGGAGAAAGCAATGTGTTGTACATGATTTTTTTTTACCAGCTTGAAGGCTCTTGTCCCCGGATGCAGAGTATGGTATGGTTTAACCAAATTGTGATCCAGTATCAGCTTCTGGATGGGCACTGTCTCATGTGTAGGCTGACTAGCCGAGGATCTAGAAATACGATCGGTGGTGGGATCCAAAGTCGCGTTCCAGTCCCCGCCAGAATGCAGGTTGAGAAGGGAGTGATCAAATGCCCAATGCTTGTTATGAATATTGCTCTGTCTGAGGAATTGTTTGGTGCATATACATTGATTACTTTGAATTCTTCCTCTTTCCATTTTAGATCCATGAGGCACCATCTACCCTCTATTGTGTCTGCCTCCATGCCCATTACCGAACCTGCCGTGTAGAGACGAGATGATTTTGGTATGAGGATGGTTGTCCCTTTTGTGCTTGACTCATTATTTGCTGACCATATTTCGTCTTTGACTCCTAGTTTCTCTGCTAATACTTTTAGAATTTTGTTGTGTTCCGCTGAGAAGGTGAGGTGGGTTTCTTGTAACAGAATTATATCTGGTGGTTTGTTTGTGTGCGTCGTCAGTCCTTTGATTATATCATTCAATTTTTCTTCTTTTTCCACTATGTTACCTAGTCTGTTGACATTCCAACTCCGGATAACTATTCCTTGTGTCCTCCAGTCCACCTGGTCCTCCTTCGCATTCGCCCTCTTTCTAATGATTTCCATCATTGCAACGGTAAGACGTCAGGTATGCTCGGAATCATGGTGGTGGTTGACCTAAGGAGGGGGCTGGTCGCTTGCGTCCATTGCTGTTGTGGTCGCATCTGGTGGAAGTTGTTGTGTCGTAGTCATCTGGTCATCTGGTCATCTGTCTTGTATTCACCTATGCTTCCGCTGCCCCCCTGTTCCAGAGAAAGGGTCGGCTTGGATCCAACTTCGTCCTCCTGCCACTCCTCCATCTCGTCTTCAGAGCAGTCATTCCTGTAGTACCTATCCAGGTCAATGGCAAAAGCCCTCGAGTCCAGGTCGCTATCCCCTGTCACGATGTCCGCACTCAAGAGTTGTGCCACCAAGTCTGCCAATATTTCCGTTGGAACGCCGGGACCTGCCAACACACTGTATGGAATCGTTGTCACCGTCCTCCATGGTCTCCACTTCATCCCGCTCTTCATTTTGGTTCTTTCTGGGAATTTGGCGATCGGGGGAGTGAAGGCGCAAGAGGTGTGCCTCTCCAGTTCCATCTGATGTTCCCTTTGTTCCCCTTGGGCAACTTGGGATGAGCTGTCTCATATACCCCCAGTGGGAAATCCTCTGTTACTTTTTCTCGAAGGGTGATGGCTACGTTCTATCCTTCATCAATCCTTGGGATTGTGAAGGACACGTCTATGGCGACCTGCCATTGCCCCTCATTTTCGATGTACCTCGCTGCTATCAGCGGGCGAGTACCCATAAGGTCAGTCTTGCTGATTTGGCGGAGGCCACCACATGTGGCGCCTTGCCCTCACGATATGCTGAATAGAAGTAAACTACGGTGCATACTGAGCGTTCATCTTTTTCAGCTTTTCTGTCTGGGCCACGACCACAACCACTTCTTTTTCAAGTACCGACTGTGTTGATTCCTCTTCTGGTTCTGATTGTTCTGGATTTGACTCTGAATTCGGTTCTTTCTTTTTTTGGTTCTTTGTTGTTTTCCATTTCTTTGGACGAAGGTTTTGGAATCTTGTCTTTGTCTGGCAATCCCTGTTTTCTAGCTCTCTTTTTTTTTTGCGTACCTGAAGGCGGTGTATTCTAAAAACTCCTTTGCCTTCTCCTTCCTTAGTTTCTCGTATTGATTGTCTGATTTCTCGATGCCTGCAATTGACCCATTTCTCCCGTTTTTCTGAGATTTTTTTATGTGTCTCAAACAGGCTGTCCTAATGTCAAAAGCATGCTCTCTCTCCTTTTAACCTTTTCTATGTACTCCTTCAGCCACTTAAGGGATTGTTGGGAGTTGGATCCACTGTCCAGTGGTTGTCCCTCTGGTCCCTTCTCTGTGCTTGCTAGCGACTGAGCATCTCTTGCAGGATTGTTGGTGCTTTGCAGTACTCGAGTTCTGCATGTTCTCGGACTAAGGCCAGGTCCCACAACAGGTCCTCCCTTGCTTTCTCAGTTCTGACCACTCGAGAGTCGATCAGCAGATTGGTGTTAATCTTTGTAGTATTTCTCGTTATTTTGCCTGTTGCCTACTTCTGTCACCTGCTATCTGCAGGGGGGAAATGTTGGGTTTTTTTACTGTAGGTTCCGGATCCGCATAGTGTCATACCTGGTCTGGTTCATCTAGGTTACCATCAAATACCCAACCATCGTAGCTGGGGTCAATGATGAACCTTATGCCCGGGGCATCCCCCACCTCCATGAGTATGTTGGGGTGGAGTTTCCGTTCTTTTGAGTATTTCGAAAACTTCGGGCAGTTCGAATCTGTTCCCATATCACCACGTTCCCTGCATCTGAAACATATTGGTGAAGTTTTGGTGGAAATCTTGATTTACACGGTTTTGTTCTCAATCTGAAGTTTCCATTCTTGTGGAAGCACCGGGGGACCATCTGTTTTAACTTCCAGTAGGGCCGTCATAGATCTGCAGTGTGGTGCAAGAAACTCTGGAGTTGGCAGTATCCATTTGAAAATTTTGTTTCCAGGGTACTGTCGTTCCAATCTGTTAACCAGCCGACCATGAAAAATCGGATGAATGTTATCAAACTGCACCCATTAGTGCTCTTTCATTAATGTTTGCTTGTAAGAGACTGTGAAAGTTTGATTTTGCCTCTGTGTCGTTTGTTTCCTCCACTTGGTTATCGTGCAAATCGACTCGTTGCAGTTCTTGGACTGCATTTCCGCCGCAATCCGGGCGTGATCTTCCTTGTTGAAGATCACCATGATATTGTTACGGTCGAGGTTCTGCAGAGAGAATCCTTCTCCGACGTGCTTGAGTTTCCCCTCCTTCTTTATTGTCTCTATGATCCATTTTCTCTTTTCTGCAAGCTGGAGGTCTGCTCCATTGCGGGCGAAATTGAAGACCACTGCGTGCTTCTCATGCAGATCATCCAATTCATAGACTTTTCCATCAGGGTATTTCCAGACGATGACTTCTTCCTCTTTCTCTTCTATTATCATTTTTTTTATGATTGACACTCCTTCAACTTTCGTTTTTTTCAATCAAGAATTTGAGAATTTCGTTGTCTATTGGTTTCATTTGTTGCTTGCTTGTTTGCAGGTTGTGGGGCGTGGACGTAGCATTTTGGACCACTTGTTCGAAGGTGGAGTCATCGCGGCCTTCTACTGGTGTTGTCATATTGCCTGTCCAGATACCAGAGGGTCTATCCGAACCATTGGGCTTTTTGATTGTAGGTTCCTAATCCGCATAGTGCCATACCCAGTCTGGTTCATCTAGGTTATCATCAAATACCCAACCATCGTAGATGGGGTCAATGATGAACCATATGTTCGGGCCATCCCCCACCTCCACGAGCATGTTGGAGTGGAGTTTCCGTTCTTTGAGTATTTCAAAAATTTCAGGCAGTTCAGATCTATTCCCATATGACCACGATGTCGAAGTGCATCGGTCCCACACCACGCAGGGCGGGACCCTCCCGGCCTCATTAGGCTGGAGTTGAGTCTACCTCGTCTCGAGTACACATGGAGCTTCCTCAAGCCGCTTCGACCGAGTGCGCCAACCATACCTCTCGTGAGCCCCTACGATAGGATAGGGCCTTCGCGAGGCACGACTTACCTCCACCTGTGGGAGCTGTCACCTCCCTTCGGTAAGTGTATCCCCGTCGAGCTACCGGTCCACAGTACGAAAGCTAATCAGTTGCAATCACAAAGGTGGACCAGCCGAGGGCGTTTTTCGCTTGCTGTAACATAGGGGGTACGCGCAGTTTTACGCCTCTATCGGACCCGCACGAGAACCGACGCACTGGGGGGTTGAAGCCCCAAGCGAGGCTCGACGTCGGTCGACTAGGACACATCCTACATACCACGTGTTACACCACAACATTCACACACACGGAACGACACAAAACAAACAACACGACATCACTCCTAGTCCCTTTTTTAACCATCTCATACCCTTCCGACGCCGAAAAATCGGATAGGCGATGCACACGAAACTTAGTATAATACCGCGCGGACGCAGGACTTTCTCATATCGACTAGCAATGCATAAATACGCAAGCAGTCGCAATGATGGCGTATTATGTAGTGCCCATAATCAAGCGGTCCCTCGCGGATCCGAGTACCGCTTATGACAATCAAGTGTCAAACTCGAAGTATCGTGAAGGTCAGACTCTTCACGATATTGCACGGTTGAAGGAACAACCGTTTGGCCCTCGCGGCACCTTCGGCCCTTAGGCTGAGTGTCCCGGTGGGCAGGGCAAATAGGCTCTGCGCGGGGGGTGATCCCTTACACGCGGAGTCTAGGACCTGGGATGTCCTAGACAAGGACCTCGAATCCAGGCCCAGGACCAACATCCGACCAAGAAACTTTAAGAAACAAAACAATAAAGGAAGGGAGTCTCCTTTCCTTTCTCAATCTCAACCCCAGTTAAACCTTAAGCGCGGGAACTATAGGTCACGCAAACACTCTAACATAGGTACATACGTATATACATAGAGGGGAATAAATATGTGACGATCATTTCTCACAGTCACAGTGAGACTCCTCTTAGCCATATATATGTATGTGATCACAGACAGTCAATTCCAGAGTCCGAATTACAGAACATACCTGCAATCACATGAAAGAATCAACAAAAGGTCCACACACTACCCGGGGTCAATTTCAACCATTCTCTATATTCATACCCCTCGCTTTAGCTATGCAAGCCCCAACCTTTGTCCAACCTTCCAAAATAGATACTCAGTACCTTCGTCAAATGACCATTTAATAAAAGTCTGGGTGAAAACCTTAATAAAACAATAGAAACCACCAAGGCTAAAGCCTTTTAGGTTGGGTAATGAGAATGAATTGGAGTTGAGTCGTAGACCAACGAATCGGCAACCGACCAGTTATCAGTGATAACAGATGATGATCCTTATAAGATCAAACTGAAACTAGTCCAAATCTTGAATCGGAACGATAAAAAAGAACCTGTACCATAAGACAAGTCAAAGCCCAAGCTAAATCATCAGTGCATGGGGAATAAATCTCCATAGCACATCCTTACTCAATACTGTCTGCTAAGTAAATCTAAGTTTACCCTTAAACCAGTGCCCAAAGAAAAGGCAGATCTTTGACGTAATCTCCCCCATACAGGGTGTATTGCCAGTATCGCCACTGATCAAAAATAAAATTGAACTCCTCTAAACTAAGAAAATTTCGGCAGCGCTTCCCATAGAAAAAGTGTCTTTCCAAAATTTATATTAGCTCGAATATAAAAACTGAAATAGTCTTTAACTCTAGAAAGTCAAATTTTGTCAAACTCTCTGAATTAGCAAAAATTTGGGCAGCATCTCCTTTAGAAAAGTAGATTTCTCATATTTATACTAAATCCTTTAGAAAAGTAGATTTCTCATATTTATACTAAGTCAGACAAGAACTCGAAGTAAACTTGAGTTCAGCCAAAACATAATTTTACTAGCTCCTTAGATTTGTAGAAATTTTGGCAGCGTTTCCCGATTGGAAAGTTACTTTCCAAAATTTATACAAAGCTAAGTCTAAAAAGCTAGAATAACTTTGACTTTCCAAAGTCCAGTTTTGTTTAACTTCCTGAATTAGTAAAAATTTGGCCAGCACTCCCTTTAGAAAATGAGACTTTTTAGATTTTTACTAAGCCATACATAAATTTTAGACAAACTGAACTTTGAAAAAAAAATCCAACTAACTCCTTGGAGGTACTCAGCCAACAGGCCAAGGCAGTTGAGTCTCTAAAGGCTGAGCTGAAGAGGAAGAAGGCGTCTGCAAGAAAAGAAACGAGGGGGCGGGAACTGACAGCAGATGTAGAGAAGGTGAGAACGAGTGGCAGCTTCAGTCAGTACAATAAGGACATAGCTGAATTCGTCCTTCTGCAGGATGAAATTCATCAGTCTTATTTTACTAACTGGGACGCCAGGATGACCAATCTGGAGGACAGCATGGCTGAGCATACTCAGCAGCTGAAGGATACTTCCTCCAAACTGGACCGTCTCTTCGTCCAGCTGCAGATCCCACCTGCTCAGACGGCCCCTCCCTCTCCTAGGCCTTCTCAAGCAGGCTCTCAGCAAATCCCACAATCCAGACCCTCATCTCCATCCTCTACCCCCAAATCAACAACAACTTCACAGCCCCCAACACCATTTGACTTCCAGCGGCCCAAGCTGACACCTCCACCCATGTTCTCAGGTGAGGACCCAAAGGTGGATGTTGCAGATTGGGTCATTGCCCAGAGAACCTACCTGAGTGGGTTCCAATGTGATGAGGATGTCAAGGTGTCTGCCATCCTTGCTCGCTTGGAGCGGACTGCACTGAAATGGTGCACTTCCACCTCCAGCAAGCAAGGAATGGAGATGTCTGATTGGGCACAAAGGTTGGGGGTGACCGATTTTCTGCAGGCCCTGCAGGATAGGTTTGCAGACAAGGAGCGGGCCAGGAAAGCAGCAGATAAAATTATGCGCCTAGGCCAAAAGAAATTTGATGGCTCCTTGTCCAAACTCTATTCCACCTTTGAGAGTCTGACTTCGACTCCAGGGTTAGAGATGAGTGAGCAGGATTTGCTCATTCATTTCTTGCATGCAACGCCTGAGCAATACCAGTTGGCTTTATTATCTCAGGGCCACAAGGATTGGCGGTCCTTTGGCAGAGCAGCCCTGGACTTGGAGTCCAAGCTCCATGTTCAGGAAGCACCTTCTGAAGGAAGGAAGGGACCCTCCTCCAAAGGGCGAAGGAGGAGGAAGGGTGCCCTGTTTGCTGCTGCAGCTTCAGGATCAGATAGTGACGCAGCATCCCAGGGTGGGAGCCCTCCACCTGGGACTGCTTCATCATCTGCTGCAGATTCTGCTGTTCTTGCCCTGGCTGATGCTTTGATGGGCTTGACAAAGGGCAAGGCCCTAGCCCAGAAAGCATCAACCAGCAAACAGGGGAAAGGAAAGGGACGTACCTCTTCCCCTGGTGCCCAGAGAGCTCCTTTGCCACGCGACGTCCGATGGCCAGCTGATCCCCTTGATCCTTCCACCTTCCCCTGGCATGCACTCAAGATCCAGGAGAGGGTATGGAGGAAGAGAAAGGACAAGGGGGTCTGCCTGAGATGCGCGGGGGACCATTTCCTGAAGGACTGTCCCAGCATGCCACAGGGGAGGCAGAGCTGGAGCAGAGAGACGTCAATCTGACAGCCTTCCACCTGAGAGGATCGGGCTTTTACCTCATTGTAGAGGACTTAGGGTGGTTAAAAAAGGGCCTTCACACAGCAGGAGGGTCCCCACAGGAGAGGCAGACATCGAGTAGCAGGCAGGGGGGGAAACAGGGTTTAGGGTTTTAGAGGAGAAAACTCAAACTAGTTTCCAGGATGAGTAAGTAGCCTCTGGTCGGCTTTCATCACCTTTTCCTCTTTTTCCCCTTTTTAGCTGAGCTCCCGCGGGGCCGTCTTCGAAAATTAGGTTGAGGATCAGCTAGGGGAGATCCCCGAAGCATGGGACACTGGACCCGTTTTCCAGTAAAAGCCCAAGCTGGGTATTAGCCCCGGTACTCCGGGTTGAGATGTGGAGGGATTTGCAGCCTCCTTTTGCTCATATATATATAAATGAAATCAAGCTCTTAAAAAAAAAAATTGAAAATCAGACTAACACATGGTGAAATTTGCAGTCGAAGAAACCAAATCAAGAACATATCCCTATCTTGTTTGGGATAATACTTGGCCTAGCCCGCAGCCATCTACATGCATCATGTAGCAGCATGTAGCAGCATGTAGCAGCATGGCACAGTCGCACATGCAATACAGAAGATCCTCTTGTATGCCTACTCTGCCAAGCTGCACGTCATTGCATGGGCATTCTAAACATGGGCATAGAACCAAGCAGGAACTGGTCCAAGCCTTCTGAACATGGGCATAGCACCAAGCAGGAACCTGGTTCAAACTTCAAAGTCATTAAGCTTCTAGTCTGAACCACCTGATGCACACTAATTATACATCCAGAGGGGGTTGCTCGTGCGCTGTGTTCTCTTACTTGCTTCTCTGAACTTGTTCAAAACGAGAAAGCTTCTTTCTTTTTTTTTTATTTGGACCTACTTCTCGATTTATGAGCAGGGGTCATGTGTATCATTCCAATTTTAACAGACGTTCCGAAGGACAAAGAGCATTTTCTCTTTTGTTTTGTGTTTGGACGATTCGGCCTGCAGCCAGAGAGTCAGGCAAATTTTCTGTTCGCACGAAAAGACTCTAATCATTGTGATCACCAAATCAACATTGCATGTTGTGGTTGTGGTTGTGGTCGTGGTTGTGGTTGCGGCTGTGTTTGCAGGGACTGGGCCTGGGACTATCCAGTGGAGCGATCCCAAGGCACCAATTATGAGGGTGGATAGATATGGTAGGCTGGTGGCATATAGTGATCAGTTCTCGGGCTTTGCGCTTGCATGGGAAACTCATTCCGGGGAGGAGTATTTGTGCCGCCACACAGTGCGGGCCTCTGCCTTTGCAGAGGACATTGCTCTGCTTCCTGGCAGAACGAAGGATGAGGTTGCCACCGACCAGTACTTGAGTCGAAAGTTCGGATTCAACTGGCGGAGCTGTACAGCAAACCGAACAATGGCAGCAGCCCCAGGCCAGTACCAGTTCATCGCACAAGATCTCATTGAAGGTTTCCACACATTCTCAGTGGTACTTTCCACAAGCTTGAACTTCGAGCGGGACGCAGTTAAATGCTTCTTCAAGATGGGTACGGAATCCAATCCTGAAAATGCCAAAAACATCAGGAAACAGAAAGGCGAGCATCCCTGAGATGTTGTGAACTCTTGGGCTAGGAGAAGGAGCATCTATTTACTAGAAAAATGTGGTGGGCAAATGAAACCTTGGTTCGTCTCTGGAGGAGCTCTGAGGGTTCCTGGCCTGTCAATTTTTCTTTTACCGTGGAAACACCGGTTCGAAGGATGCTCCTTTCCAGGGGTATTCTTTATTTCACCACAGCACTGCACCTGAAACACAACTGCTGAACATACCTATTGTTCCCACTCCAGCATACTCGTCCAGGCTACCGTCTTCTCCCGAATAGAACACACGGCAGGGCTGCACCGGCCACCGGCCGGTTGGACCCAACCGGGCCGTTTGGAACCCCGGTGGTCCAACCGGAATTCCGGTTGGGCCCAAAAAGGGGTCCATTTTTTTTTTCGATGATGGGGTTGGACTGCGCTTGTCGAGATCTCCCCGAATCCGCAGAGAAATATTGATATG
>BFEA01000203.1:187616-207830 GCA_003427395.1 Chara braunii | reverse complement strand
AGAGAGAGAGAGAGAGAGAGAGAGAGAGAGAGAGAGAGAGAGAGAGAGAGAGAGAGAGAGAGAGAGAGAGAGAGAGGTCTGCGCACAGCAGTAGTTGACTCTCACATACTCTGTGATATTTGTGTGCTTCCACATGATGGTCTGATGGTGGCTTGAAAACCGCAAATCTGTATGTGTATGTCCTGTCTGTATCCTGTTTTGTGTTCGTTCTTCTCTTCCTTCCACCCTCTGTTGGCAACATCTCACCATGCGCGGTTGTCCACACAACAGGCCTGCTTGTCCCGTATAATGGGCATCGCCACACCACTCCCGAGATGTGCAAAATGGAGCATGTATCTTCCGGAACAAAAAAAAACATAGAAAGATACACCCGCCAGAGGTTTTGTCTTTTCCACATTCCGTGAGTGGTGCGGCGATGCCCAATATGAGAGTGATTGGAAAAGAGGAAAACGAACTTGGGGAACTCACCGGACTCACCACAGTAAGATTTTTTGGACCATATCTCGATTTATGCGTGCCATCCTTGTGCAGGGGCCATGTTTTTTTTTTTTTTTTTTTTTTTTTTTTTTTTTTTTTTTTTGTTTAAGTGCAGGGGCCATGTTAATCTTCTATGTAACGATTTGACCCCATAGCAATAATGTCATTGATTGGCACGCATAAATCAAGGTTCCACAATTTTTCCCCCAGGTCCTTCGCCCCCGGGAAACGAGAAGGGAAGTGTTGAATCAAATCAAATTCTATTTGAAAGACTAAAACGGTACAAGGAACCTGGCTCAAAGCAGATAGCACCGCAGGCTCCTTCGGGAGGAGATGGGTGGAGAGAGGCGTACTACAGATTAAGGACATATGGGAAGAGAGAACGGGCGATTGGTTGCCAGGGCTTCGAAATATTGAAGCCCGTTATAACTTAGTCAGCTCCTGCATACCTTCCGACTGTATTTCACTGCTGCCTGAGATGGTAGAACACGGTCAGGGGGCTCGGATAATATATCCCAATAACAGACAGGAGGTCTTGAGAATTGTAGGACAGGGACAGCCACTTGGAATAAGAGTACAGGCGTGGACCTGGAAGCCTGGGTCTTGGGCCGTCCCACTGCTGAAAAGATCCGAAGATAGGATAATCCCTACGTCAGTTGGATGCATAGAGTGCCGGGTGTGGCTCAGATCCTCTGACGAAAGGGAGGAGGCCTCGCTGGTGAGGGAAGATGCGACCTACCTACAAATTGAACCTCTACTCTACGGATGGAAGAGTGTGACTGGTCCAGACATCTCTACCCCTGTGCGTACCTACAAGTCGAAGATCGCCGATCAGGTACTGAGGGCGACAGTAAAGAAACAGCCTTTAACAACTGCTGCAGATCGCCTTTCTAAAGAGCCGGGATTCTGTTTGGGAAACTTGGATCTCTTTGGGCTCAGCTTGGCTTGGTTACGACTGATTCTGGTTACACCATCAGAGACTTGGTTGGTATCTAAGGGGATGGAGATCGGAGAGCAATGTGCAACTGGGCCTGGGAAAGAGTGTCCCATGTATGGTTGTCCTGCCCCTTTTCCCTCAAGATATGGGAGTAGTGGAAGGATAAATGGAAACCAGTAGCGGGTAGCAGCTTCCCCTGGTCTCAGGAATGGATGCTGTATGGGATGATAAACCCAGCTCAGGACTTCTCCTCAGTCCTGGCTTATATGGCCCTGGCATGCAGAGGCGCCAGCATGGAAGCAGTTCGGAAGGCTCGTAATAGAGCAACTTTCAAAAAGGAGGAAACTTTGTTCCAAAAACTCACCAGTACTGCGAAGGCCTTGATTAGACAGACAATCAGGGTAGACTAGCATTCCGCCCGGACTCCGACACAAAAAAGAATCGATTTTGGTTCTCTCAGACATGGGGCAAAAGTAACAACCTGATGTCTATTTCACCAGAAGGTCACTTAATCCTTGCAGATTGGCTGGACCACGCTAAGGAAGGGAACTTAGCGCAGTTCCAAAGCTATCTATAATGATGGCCGCTCTTAGGCCTCTGTTTTTCTCAGCATTTTACTATCTCGCAGCGAGCTTGTCCTAGCTGCGTAAACTCCCTGTTACTTTTTAGTATTTGTAGTGATTTTTGTGTGCTGTGTGGAACTTTAGATAGATATTACAAGATATTCTTAGACTAGGAATAGCCTTTTTATTTAACTGGTGGGGTGGGATATACATAAATGAGATTCCTTTTGATAATATCTTGTTGCCTGATATGGTTTATATGCTGTTAGAACTGGATTGGCTGTAGTGTCGGTACTCGGATCCCTACATGGGTCCTGTAAAAAGCGAAGCTGGGTAAGGCTCCCAGAAGGATCGTGGTTCATCCGCCGTCCGGGTAGACTGTGAGGACCCGGCCTCAGTGTTTTCATTTTAATATCCGCCTTGGGCACTGGGCCCTTTTTACAGAAAAAAATAAAATAAAAAAAAATCAAGGTTCTGCTCGTGTACACCCATGAACTGTTGAAAATGCAGTCTTTGAGTTCAACTCCCATTTTCTGAACTTCGACTGTGATATCTCAAGACTGTCCCCTTTGAAGAAAATGAAAAAGAGAATAAAAGGGGGGAAAAAGAAAGAAAGAAAGAGCAAGCGGCTTTGACAAGGTTGTGGGTTCAATCCCCACTGACCGCCTGGGCTCATTTGATGAGGTCGTGGGTTCAATCACCACTGATCGGCTGGGCTCACTTGACAAGGTCGTCGGTCCCCACTGGCCAGCTGGGCATGCTTGGTGCCAACCAAATGAGATAGTTGGCTGCTCCCCCGTCGCATGCCAACCAAATGAGATAGTTGGCTGCTTCCCCGTCGGCATTGGTAGGGCCTTTGGCCATCACGTGTATGTGTGTCTGTGTGTGTCTGTTGGAGGGGGGGCGGGGTTTGTTTTAGTGCTGGCAATAGACGCCGCTGTTATTCAATAGAACCGGGGGAAGTCGATGGGAGGCGCAGCTACCGGCAAAATGCTCAGTCTTTGTGTTAGCCGCACCCCCCTCCCCCCCCCCTCTCTGGCGGCCCCACTACTCCATGACCACTGCCGATGAGGGCGGGGGGCAACATGCATCCCTTAGATTGTGAGGTAGCTATGCTTGCAGGGGCCCACTTTATAGGTCTAGAAGTAATGGTAGGTAGGTAGTGAAAGGTGAAATTGAGAAAAAAATATAGTTATTAAAAATAAAAAATAAAAGAAGAGAGAAAGAATAAAGGAATGGACAAAAAACAATCACCCAAAGATGTTCTCTCATGCCTGACCACCCTCTTCTCTAACAAAATTAACAACCCTCAGCTCAACAAAGCTGAGCTCAGTTCCTCCAGCGAAAAACCATTTGCTTTGCCCTTTCTGGGACCATTTCTCGCTTTATTCATATCATCCTTGTGCACGGGGCATGCTAATCTTGTCCCAAAAGAAAGAGAAAAAGCATTTGTATTCTCATTTTAGCAGAGAACGAACATGGCCATGGGAATCAATCACAGCCCCTCAAAAGCACATCACCCTAGCATGATTTAGAACCTGCTCATCCAGCATACTCTCATCCTCAGATCTCCGTTCTCCTTCTTCTACTCCAACTTCATAGTGCATTCACGCCCTGCTGCTCTGGAATGCAGAAGAGATCTTGCTAGCATCAGAACTCTGTCTGGGCTGGGATGCTCCAGCTCCACAGAAGCACAAGAGATCTGGCTCCCTCATTCCTCCTCATCTGCTAGGCCGGTGCCGTTTCAGCTCTGGATGAAAATCGTCTTCCATGAGCTGAGCCTCCCTCTACGGCCTTCCCAGGGCAAGCGCTGTCCAAGGCAGAGGAAGGAACAAAGGATGGGGTCCATGAGCTGCTGGTGAGTATGGAGTACTGTTATGAACCTCAGTACCCTCGTGTTTGAGGCAAGTGCGAAGCTCGTCGATGTAGTCCGTAGAGTCAAGTCCTGGCCTGAAAACACCCTGCGATCAGTCTAACTGGAAGAGAAGATGATGTCTAGCTATAGCCACCCGAGCTGCCCTTGCCGCATAGTGTCGATAGCCATACAGCTCCTACTGAAGCTCGTAAAAATTGCAGACCTGAGAACGGAGAAACAGAAGACTCGTTCAGAATTTAGACTAGACACACCAGATGTGAAAATGCAGAAACAATCACATCATATTATTGTTATTATTAGACCCAGTTTGACAAGTAATCCTCTGCAATGACCTGCACAGAATCAATCAGAGATTTATGCATTGTTCTGAGTATTGCTGTTTGATGATATGATTTGCTGAGATTTCCATGTTGTGAGTGAGCTTGCTGTTTGCTTGCATGTGCCTAGGTCCCTATGCGATGATTGCCATGTGGAGTACTAGCTACGTTCTCGCCCTTTGTTTTCTGTGTCGTGGGAAGGGGTAGTTTGGAAACAGGGGAACCACAGGGATAGCTCAGTTTGTACAGACACAGGTTTGATTCCAGACCAACATATTAAAATAATTCCGAGTTACCTGGGACAGGTCAGTTCAATGATGATAATTCGAGGGTGCCGCCATTTAAAAAGAAAAAGAAAAAAGGACTGAAATTGGACACAGACGGACTTCAAGAGAGGCCATGACGGACAAGGACATGAGTAGAATTTGGCTAGTACCCGGTAGGGATTTTCCAGCAACTGGGGTAGGCGCAACTGAGGTCCGGTAGGCTTAGAAGGACCTGGTAGCTTCCAAAAAGGTCACGAGTAGTCAGGGCCTGTATCTAGATAGCGGATAGGTCAGATTCCGACCCTGAAATAGGATTGCACAGCATATGATTTGGCCACAATGAGTGAGGGTGACAGTCATGCTGCTGCTCCACCCAGAGGGTGAAGTTAGGCTGAGCTCGAGGGTGAGGAAGAAGACCTCCATGGCTATGAAGTAGTAGTAGCAGGGTGTAGGCCTAGGCTACGGAGGTAGAGGGTGAAGCACGTTAAGCCAGGCTATAAAGAAGGGTAGAGGAAGGGTGTAGAGGTTGAGAAGGGAAGAGAGAGAGGAACCGACATGGGAGACTCATCCCTTCGATATGTTTCTAGGGGCATGGACTCCGGGATGGGAGCAAAAGCAGATGTGAAGATGGGAGAAGTGGAGTGTTGGTTGCCAAGCCAAGAAGGAGACCAGAAGAAGGAAGTCCACCAGTTTCATCAGCCCAGATTGAAGTCTTCCCTGTCCACATCGTGTAAGAGTGGCCCACCATTCTATAGATACACAAGTTAGTTGACCAAGTCTATGTGGCGTATGTGCCACCTGAGATGAGAGAGAAAGCAAAGGAAGGGGGGCCAAGGGAAGAAACAGAGTCAGTGCCACACTGCAACCCCAAGTCAAGAAGTTGTTAGAAGAGTTTGCTGATTTGGAAGAGCGACTGAAAGGAATAGTTGAGAGGCCTGTCAAGCACGATATTGAGATAAAGCCAGGCAGCAAGATCCCCAAGGGTCCAATTACAAGATGGCACCACGCGAACTAGAAGAGTTACGGAAACAGATTCAAGACTTAGTAAACAAAGGGTGGACTAAGCCCGACTCATCTCCCTATGGCTCACCAGTTCTATTTGTCCCAAAGAAAGAAGGGGAAATACAACTGTTTATACACTACAGGGGTGGAATGCCCTAATACTGAAGACTGCAGAACTGCTACCCCTGATAGATGAGCTGCTGGATAGGCTACAGGGTTGTAACTTGTAAGTATTTTTGAAAGGTACATTTGAAGTCAAGGTACCATCAGATCGAACCCAGCACAAGACTGTGTTTAGGACAAGATATGGGCACTACGAGTTCAGTGTGATTCCTTTCACTCTTAACTAATGCCCCTTCTCCCTTTCAATAGTGCATGAATGATCTGCTTAGAGCGTGGGTTTACCAATTTATAGTTGTATATCTAGACGACAATCTTGAATTCAGGAAGACACTAGCAGAGCATGAGAAACATTTATGCGAGCTCCTGGCTAAGCTTGCATAAATGTCATGGCTACGATCCGGACATCTGGACCGCCATCCAGACGGTCTGGATTCAGTCCGGACTCCAGACGTCCGGTCTGGAAGGTCCGGATCTGCCAAATTTCGAGAGAAAAAAAAAAAAAAAACGGTCCAGGACCCTTCCCCATTGAGGATCCAAGCCCTCATAATTGTTTTGGGGGGTTTTCAGGCCCGTTTATGCCTTTTTGGGGGGTCCGGACATGCTCTCTCCCTATAATAATTTATTAGACAACCCGAATTTTTAAATTTTTCAGGCCCGTTTATGCCTTTTGGGGGGGTCCAGACATGCTCTCTCTCTATAATAATTTATTAGACAACCCGAATTTTTCAATTATTAATAATTCATTACCTTTTATTAGTTTTTAAAGTCTTTTTTTAAGCTTTTTATAGTTTTTGACTTTTGACTCGAGTTTGGTTAGGAATTCTGACATGACTCTGAGGCAAAAGTGGTTTGCATTGTTATTCTGCATAACATAATTTTTTTTTCAGATATATATATATATATTTTTAATGGTCCGGACATTTCCGGACCTGTCCAGACATCCGGACCGTCCGGATCCCCCCATGTCCGGGGGTTTGGAAATGTTCGGAATTCCGCACGTCCGGAAACTACCGGACACGGGTCCAGTTCCATGTCCAGAAATGTCCGGGTCCGGGTCCGGCGTAGCCATGATAAATGTCATACATAGAGATGGAGTGCAGCCTGAAGATAGTAAGATTGCAGCCATTAGAGACTGACCAACGCCCAAGGACCTCACGGAACTGTATTCATTTATTGGACTGACAAACTATTATAGGAAGTTTGTTAGCAACTTCTCCACCAGAGCTGCATCACTTCATAGACCGCTAAATAACGAGGCTTTATGGCTATGGGACAGGCACTGCTCTTTGTCATACAAGAAACTGGAGGCAGGCTTGATAATTACCATGTGTTGAAGATCGCGGACTCTCTTTGCCATTTACGGTGACCAAATCCAGTCTGGGATAGGAACAGTGTTGCTGCAAGACAATGGTGAGGGCTACAAACCAGTAGAACTCAGTCCACGAGGCTATCGTCCGAAAATGCTGCAAACTCCACCTATGAGCGGGACTTGTATGCACACTACTAGGAAGACATTTCAAAAGGTACTGAGATCACGACACCATACACTAAGACACAAGCTTGGATGTCTACTAAGTTAGCTCGATGGGCAAGAGAGATGAGTTTGACTGTGAACTGAAACTTGGAAAGGGAAAGTACAATGTCGTTGCCGATGGCTTGTCTAAAAGAGAATTTCTTTGGAATGATTACCACCTACATAAATACAGGAAAGGATTTGCAAAAGAAGATTAGAGATGGCTATCAAGTAGATCCAATCTATATCAAAGTTGTAGCACAAGCAAAGGAAAAATTGCACGAGTGGTGTAGGTAATTACTATTCCTCACACCCAGTGGCGAAGACAGACTTTGTATCCTCCCTAGCAAAGAAGTCAAGAATGTGATAATGTTGTCTTAACCCGAAAAAAAACGCATGTACGGGACACGCTGCATTCAAATACAACGTATATACATTAGAGAATGAGTTTTAGAGGACAACTTTACAAGAGTCTGCCATACCACCGTCCTTTTCCCAAATTTGGTTGGGAATTTAGCTATCGTGCACATCAGTCCCACACGGGGACCCTCCCGGCCGCGTCACGCAAGGTTTTGTAGAACTTTCATCGATAGAGCGTTTCGTCGCTTTGACCGAGTGCGTCAAAGGTCACGTGAAAAACAACTTACCTCGCCCAAGGCGCTGTCACCACCCTTGGACAAACGTATCCCCGCAGAGCTACCGAACCACGTGCGAAAGCTTCTAGAGTGCAATCGCAGACGTGGCCCAGCTGAGGACATTTCTCGTTCGCTGTAGGGGGTACGCGCGGTCGAACGCCTTAATCGAACTCGCACGTGAATCAACGCTCTGGGGGCTGATCTCCTAAGCGCGGTCCTACGTTGGTCGACTAGGACAGCCAAAACTAACCAAACAATACACCTCCTAAAAATAAAACCAGCTTCACACAAAAATCATGCCTACTACCGGAGCTATGTTTAAGTGAATGGAGAATAAGACCTCATTTCACATCTAACTCAACTTCCTCCAAGACTGAGTTTAAACTTATCTCCAGCTATGGCGCTCGCTATGTGGCCATCAGGTAAGTCTCCCTACTCCGCCTACCACCTCTACAGCAAGCACTACGCCTAGTGCTGCTGCCTAGCGCTGTGCTGGAAATAGCGCAGCGTTTTCTCCTCAGTGCTGCCATACTCTTCTCCCTGGAAATGGCTGTTGGCTGGGCCTAAATACCGGCCGGCGGCCAGTTCGCCCTCTGCCTCCCAAGGTGGCCTCCGATCTGAACCGTCGGATCTATCGTCCGATCCGTGGGTCGGACCGGTTTTCGGGAAGGCAGGCTGCCTAAACGGCGGCCTGGTCCAAACGAAAATGTTTGGCCATTTCCCGCCCAGGGCCTGCGGCTGCAGGGCCTGGTCTAGAACCCGTTGCGTGAAAAACCTTCTACAGCCCCAGTGAAGGCATGTGTAAACAGAGTTAGCATGGACAAAGATTGAGCTCCGCCGTAAAAAAGGGTAGAGGCATGGCTTTGGTAGGTTGGATGGTGCGCATGGCGGCTATGAGCGGCACTAGGCCCCTCGTGCGCCGAGTGTCGGGGTTCAGTTCCAATAGACCTGCGCACTATGCCGTACCTGTTTATATGGACTTCTGCGAGCGCTAATCCCAACGAATGTGTAGGAGCGGCGTGTAGGAAACCGAGGGGTTGAGGGTGCCGCGAGACTATCCCCATTGGTTCTGTCGTCGACCCCGAATCTGGGACCGATTGGTGGGACAAAAGCGTGAGTTCGAGCTCCACACGAAGCGGACGAGTGCCTGGGGCCGGTCAATTTAATATCTAGGGGCTAATATTCCCTTGTCCTGGCATTTTGATATACAGACCGAGGAGTCGGCCTGCATGCAGGCCAGTGGGCGTTAGGCCCACGAGGCAGGAGAAATCTAAGTGGCGCGTGCACCGTCCACCGATCTAGATCTGTTGTGGGAGGATAGAGTGAGCATGCCCGTTGGGACCCAAGAGGTGATGAACTATGAGAGATATGATTACACACACATGGATAAACAAAGAAGAAGATGCCTTGAGCATTACTATCATGGCGTACAACATCTCCTCCTCACCGAAACTCAACCCTTCCACTCGATACGCCACTCAGATTGAGGTAACCAATCACCTACTGGCCTATGGTTAAATACCTTTCTTGTCTACTCAAGAACCCTTTTCGAGTGTTGTGCCTTTGCTCGACCTCGATCACCCGGTCCCGGGTTCCAAAAAACCCTTCTGCCTACTTCAAAGATCGCACCACGGCGTGCGGCGCCTAGATCCCTGAGTGGGCATCCGAACGACAACCAATAAAAAATAAAAAATAAAAAATAAAAAATAAAAAATAAAAAATAAAAGATAAAAAATAAAAAATAAAATAAAAATAAAAATAAAATCAAATAAATAATTCCGTCTGCCGAAGTTATGATACCGCAGAGGTCACACGTTTTACGGTTCGCCAAAGTACCGCAGCGCAGCGCAGGCCTTACTACCTGCCAAATGCTTCCCTTTGTGACTCAGCGGACGTAGTGTCTTTTCCTCTTTGACAAAAATTGTCTTACTTGTAGTTAATATCAAGGACATCTCAGGCGTATTGCCACGACCTCGGCCGTCCGATCCTAGATTCAAAAAACCCTTAGCCCACTTCAAAGATCGCAGTGCGGCATGTGGCGCCTAGACTGTAGAGTGGGCATCCGAACAACAACCAATAACAAATATAATAAATAAATAAATAAATAGAAAAACAAACTAATTTTGTCTGCTGAAGTTGCGATATCGCAGCGCTCACACGTTGAGATCTGGAGCCGGTTGTTGTGGCGGCTGATTCCAATGTCGAGTGCTACCTCTTCGTGACTCAGCAGATGCTTGTCTTACTCAGTCGTCCGAAGATTTACAGTCGATTGGCGGCTTGATTCAAATTGTGTTTGTGACGAGCTCAATCATCCAGTCCCAAAAGGGTATGCTGTCTCGCCGCTTCATCCATCTGAGGCCCATGACAACTACTTTTTTGGGGTAGTCCAATTTTTTTAATTCCAAGGCTGGGGTGAGTACCCCCAAGCACACCATGGCGAAGCTGGAGGAACTTTGGCGGAGGCTCGCAGCGAAACTGACGCGCAAATCGTTGTCGGACTTGGGTATAGGGGTGGAAGACTAATCGAATTGTCTAGTAGCTGGTTCCCTCCGAAGTTCCTCAGAATAGCTAGAGCTGTTGAACCGTTTACTGCGCTGTTGTGGCGAGCTACAAGCTGGTGAACTACGCTAAACTGCCTAAAGGAACAACGAAGGCGGAGAGGAAGAAGTGGAGCGAGGAAGATGAGAGGGGCGAAGAAGATGAGTTAGAGTAGAGGCGGAGTACCAGAGGAACGGTGAAAAAGTGCAGTGAACCTGGACGCGAATCCGCTCCAAGTACATTCAGAGGCGGAAACGAAGATGGTGAAGAAAGAAGTGAGTATGGCGGCGCAAAGGACTCATAACTCGCCCGATCCGGGACGGATTCGGGCGATGTAGAGGTTGATTTCGGGGTTTAGGAATTGGGTGAGGATGATAGCGATGTTAGTTTTGGTGTCAGATTAGCAAAATAAGAATTAGTAGGAAATAGTGCTGCGCGGAAACATCAGAAAGAGGATATGGCTAAAGTAGAAAGTGGAGATCTTGTCCGATTCCCAGCAGAATTGGGCAAAGTAAAATGTTAAGTGGGGGTTTGGGCGAATTGCGAGCCTGATGGCCATGACCGATTCTGCGTTTGGGTAGCGAAATCAGAGAAACGAGTCGTAGCAGCTGCGCAAGGGGGTCATGCCTGCTTTTCCTTCGGAGTATCTCCCGCCTGGCTCGTGATCTTGGTTGTTGTTCTGCATTTGTGTCCAGCTACGTCGTGGTCGTCGTCACCTCCACTGGATCGCAAATGCTCTGTAGCCGGGTCTATTGCCCTTCTTGCCTATCGTTTGTTTGGCTATGCAACTCCTATTTCAGAACAGTCATGTCAATATTTGTGACAGTCTCCTTGCCTTCGCAGCCTCTATGCTATCTTGCCTTGGGATCATCGTACTAAGCAAGTTATCGTGACAACTAAGAGTGGTGTGAACCTGACCAAGGTGATGGCCAGGTGCTTCAGTGGAGAAGAGAGGGTGACGAAGAGGTTGACGAAAGGAGCGAGAGGAGCAAGGGGAGACTGAACCTGGATGCGAGACCTTACCACAAACACGTAAAATAATAATAATAAATAAACAAAATTATGGTGGTGTATCTTCCCATGTTCTAGCGAAAAATTCGTTCTCATTTTGCACATTTGGTGAGTTGTGGGGAGCGGCTCGGAGCGACTGTCCTCTACCACGCTGCTCGGCACGATGGGTGGAGTGAACTTGAGCAGAGAGTCGGACCGGGTGCACTACCACGCTGCTCGGCATGATGGGTGGAGTGAACTTGAGCAGAGAGTCGGACCGGGTGCAGTGAGATAGGAGGCAACGAGGGTGAATAAGAGAAAGGGAGAGGGACAAAGAGGGACGATTTACCCCCTGTTGGCAATGCTTGTGATAATCGTACCAAGGTGCACGGTCGTTCATATGCTGCAAGCTCAAACATAACATGGATTGACAGATTGAGAACTCTTCTTGTATGGGTCGTGTTGCATGACCGTTCTTAGTTGGTAGAGTGATTTGTCTGGTTAGCTCCGATTGACGAATGAGACCTCAACCTGCTAAATAGCTACGAGCGGACATTTCCCCATGACCAACTTCTTAGAGGGATGTTTGGACGACTAGAGCAGTAACAAATTGGAAACCCGCCAGGTCCAGACGTAGCAAGGTTTGACAGACTGAGAGCTCTTTCTCAATTTTGAAGGTAGAGATGTGACTCCATGTGGATGTCGCCGAGACTGAGTGTGGATCAGGTGCTGCTGCTTGGGTTGGAAAAATTGTTGCTGCCACGACCATACCCGATATGTCTTTTGTAGGCCCGCTACCAACATTTCTACGAATCTAAAGAGTTAGTTAAATTTTGTCTCTGGTATAAATATGGGAAACCTACTTCTCCCAATTTTTTACTAAATCAGAGAGTCATTCAAAATTTAACTCTGTAAAGTCAAAAATCGTTTTCAGATTTCTTATTCGGCCGAGTATAAATTTTGAAAAGGCACTTTCTCTGGAGGGAGTAAATTATATTTAGGTAGGAAAAACTTTAGCAATCCATCCTGTACAGAGGAGATGTTGCCGAACTTTTCGCTAATTTCCGCGGGCCGGTCTTCGACAGCGGCAAGGCACCAGCTTGCATCCGCAGGTAGGAGCCTGGGCGCTGACTCCTCATTTCCACCTCTCCTCTGCCCCTCTCGGATTTTCTTCTTCTTCTTCTTCTTCTTCTTCTTCTTCTTCTTCCTCTTCTTCAGATGAGAGACTTTGGATACGAGATGGACAGAGCTCAGTGATTGGACTTCGGTGGTAGAAAGATGTGACACTTACCGGATTCGAGACATTATTTCGGATTGATACCTGGCGGCATCACAGATCGGACATCGGTTATATTTGGATTCTGTATCTCCGACATTGGTGACTTGTGTCAACAACATTCTGATTTTGTTCGGTGACATTTTGGGCTACTATATCGGTGACACTCTGGGTTCTATCTCGGTGACATCTGGCTATGTCCCTATCTCCCACCTCCATCGTCTCTCCTCCCACCATTCATCTGTGTATGGGTGTACGGCGCTGAAGCATCGTCTATTTATGGCTTCACACCCCACCATCTCACAATTGCTTGTGTGTTGAGTGATATCTGGGTAAGTTTCGTCCGTGTGAGTCAGTCCATATCTCAGACTTTCACTGCATATATGCTCATCCTATATTGGTTGATCTTTGGTTCTGCCCATACTTGGTGAACGTATTCACTAGTATGCAACACTAGAGTACCTCTAGGTCGCATAAGAATAACATGACCAGAACAACCGAAAACAGCTGGGCTAGGTGGGCATACCCGGGTTGCTCGGGGGGTGCCATAAGTTAGACCTCAGCTAGGGGAAGCCATGAGACACTGCCTGTGATACCTAGGGTATGCACGACTAGATCCCTACACTGGGGAGCGACGGGTAAGTTTGGGGGGCAGTAACGGTTCGCACACGGGGCCTGTTGAGAGGACACTAGACCTAGCACCCGAAGTATCTGTACGAGAGGGCTCGTTCGAGCATATGCTTCAATCAGGGGTGAGCCATGTTCCTGTGCAGCCCTGGTGCCTGCAGCCGCTGCCCGGTCCTGTCACCCCGCCAAGATGGTAGAAGGGTGATGGTCCTCCGTGGTAGACACTGAGGTAGGACTGGGGGGTTAAGGGTGCACCGGAGAAAATTGACATGAGGAAGGGTGGGTGGGTGGCGTCTCATGAGAGGTAAGAGTCAGTAAGACCCATGAACAGAAGGGGAAAAAGAAGTGTAAAATCAAAGAAAAGGAAGGAGTTTTGCTGTTTGTGTTTGGAGAAGAGAGGACAGGGCAGCCATAGCTGCACTGCTCTTTGTCTACACTACAATGAATCGTTTGACATTCCATCTATTTGCATTGTGATCTATGCGCATGGGCAACCTGGCATACAAGTCTTGGTGTGGTTTCATCAAATATTTTGTCATGTACATGCAGTGATTGATTGTTGAAGGAATTAATCAAGGTTGTGAGCCCATGCAAGAAGTCGAAATATCGATCACTGAACAGTAGTGCTAACACTTGGGTGACTTTGGTTTGACCTATCTGTCTGTTGCGTGCATTGCCGTGCATGTTGTGTAGCCTTGTGGAGAGACATCAGATTCAGTCTCCATGGTTTAATTTTGAGAATAACGACTGCGGTCACATGCTGGTTTCGTGCGAACATTGCCCGTTGGTGCCAAACATGTTTAGAATGCTGACTCTGGTCACATGCTGGTTCAGCACTACCATTGCCTGCAGTTGGCAGGCCCATGGCAGCACTACCAATCAGGGTTTTAGAGAGCCGGTGCAGATGCAGAGCCGGAAGGAACGTGACAACATGCAGATGCAAAGCTTCGGGAGACGGATGCCAAGGTGAAGAGATGCACACAGGAGCAAGCAACGTACGACTCAGGGAAAGATGAAAGAAACTCAAAGACCTGAACGACAGGGAGAAGCACTTCAGCCATATGCAGCAGGTTCCTTATCATTTTGGCCATGCGAACACTGGGGAGGAGGAGAGTTCTGAAAGACCCGTGGAACATTGCATCAGAGAGACATTTTTGTTCTTTTAAAACTCGTAGTCACAGGTCTGCTAGACGCACTGGTATGAGCAGGCACCTCTAGCATCTCTGTGGAAGGCCCCAATCTATTGGTGGGTAGATACTAGATACACCTGCTGGAAAGCGGGTGCAGCGTCCGTCCCCAATCTATATTGGTGGGGAGCTACACCTGCTGGAAAACAGGTGCAGCGTCCCTCACAAAGAATGGAATCCAAGAGTTTCTCAGAGAATCAAGGAACGGCCCAATCCCCCGCTGCCCAAGCCACTCTGTAGGGGGGGGGGGGGTGAGGCTGTGCCGCAGGGAACCATGCCCAGAGAGACATTTTTGCAGGGATGTGATAGACAGAAATCAACATCTAGCTTTCAATGAGCAGCAAAGAATTGTCCAGCACTTGGGAGTGATGGTGGGAGTGTTGAAAGTGTGTGGAGATGATGCCTCTACAGCACACCTGCACTGAATTCTTGTCTTTCTCTCTTCTTTTTTTTTAAACAGTCACTTACTTATGAAGCTGGAAACCAGGTCCAGCATCCCTTACATCAGCAATGCATTCGCCGTGTTCCTTTATGGTCGAGGGATCAATCCTGAGGGAGCAGCATGATTACTTCCTGTCAGAGGAAGGATGTACTGCTGCTCCATTCAGCCTCTAGAGTCTAAACTATCTCCTGCCTCTATTTTGAAAAACGGCTAGACTAGTCCCTTATAGTCCACATTATTGAACTGCGAGAAATGCCAGAAGTAATAAGGAAGTCCTGTACTGTTTTTCAGGTCCTGTCTCCCTCCTGCTTTCTCCCTCCATAGGAGGATGCTGAGTTGAGTCTTCTGCTGCTTCCTGCTTTTCTACTTGTCTTCTTTTTTTCTTCTTTAATTTGGACCACCTCTCGATTTATCTGTGTCATCCTTGCTTGACAGGGGGCATTTGCTAATTTACCTTTCTCTGTATCGTTCCAATTTTAACGGATGTCCCCGAGGCCTTCACAACTTGTCTTCTATAATTTCTCAACTCCATCTTTCTTCCTCACCTCCCTTTGCTGTCTATTATTTGCCTCGGCCACTCGTTAGATTCCTAATTGAATAGCACTATAAGTGACTATATCTATTTTGCACCATTTGACTATCTTCTCATTCCCTCCTTCAGCACTACCATTTGAACTGCTATAAGTGACTATATCTATTTTGCACCATTTGACTATCTTCTCATTCCCTCCTTCAGCACTACCATTTGAACTATTGGGTTCGCTGACACGAAGCACGAACTCTGGAGAGTTTTGTGTTTCTGCTTCCTGCGAATCAGAATGTTTCGTCTACTCTGTCTCCTGCCTCAAGCTCTCAGGGGGGGCACAATTGTCGTTTGGTGCTGGGATTGCAGTGCTATTGATCTGTTGGCTATTATTAGATGGCATGAAAAGCCAGTCAGTCCTTTATTCGTAATTTAATATTTCTCTCTCTCTGTCGATCCTAATTCCCTAAAATTTTGATCTATATGCTAGACCACTTGATGATCTCTTCACTTTTGCCTGGGGACTCTCAGCTATCATTTTTTTGGTTTGAACTTTGACCACATAGGGTGCATATTTCTGTCTTGATCATCTGTTTAACGAGTGTTGAGCTAGGCTACCAGAGTGGCCCGGGGTCACTTGCCCGGCCGGGCCAAAAATATAAAAATAAAAAAATTGCTTTTACATTTTATTTTTTATTTTAAATTTGGTGAAGAATTTCGATGTGACCCTGAGGCAAAATTTCTTCAGTTTATTTTTCTGCATAACATAGTTTATTCTTGGATTTTTTTTTTTTTTTTTTTTTTTTTTCCTGGGACCTTCCTTGGTCCTTGGACGGCCTGGCCACCCGGGACCCGGGCGGCCCGGCTGGTAGCCTAGGTGTTGAGAAAATTTCTCCTATGATGTTGCCTTCCTCAAAAGGTGAGGCCACGTCTTATTTTCCAAAGCGCCCATACTTTCCCCTTTCTGAGAGTGAAAAGCGGGAATTGTCAAAAGACTTAAAACCTCTTTTTTTTTTGGGGGGGGGGGGAGGACGGAGCGAAGGGAGGGGTTGTTGCTCTTCAAAGAAGACTGTTTCTTCTGGGTTGATAATTATGGTTTTGTGACTTTTGTCAGATTTTTCTTTAACTCTTTTTGCAATTAGTAGTAGTAGGATGAGCTAGGCTACCAGAGTTGCCTGGGTCCACTTGCCCAGCTGGGCCAAAAAGAAATAAGAAAATAAAAAAATAAAATTGTTTTTTTATTTAAATTTGTTATTTTACATTTGGTATAGAATTCCAATGTGACCCTGAGGCAAAAGTTGTTCAGTTTATTGTTCTGGGGCCAGGTCCCATTAGCAGTCGGATAGGAGTGTGGCCGATCCAGTGTGACACTGAGTGACAGCGGCCAGACAAGTTCATTACGGATTTCTGGGCTGAGAAAACAGGAAAAAGGCCAAAAAAAAAAGAAGAAACAGAGACCTCCCACCGGAAATCACAGCAGTGTGCTTCCCAGCCATCAGATCACAAATGATCTGATGGTGGTGGTTGCAAAAACAGTGAACAAAGTAACCGCCACATTTTCTGGAATAAACTCGACTTCTGACAGCAGTGATCCTGACACCCTCCATATACTCCGTGATTGAAGGAGGGCCCCAGCCAATGAGATAATTGCACAACAGCAAGTAAAATGCTGAAAATCTTCTATCCAGTGGGCTAAGGCCGACCCCAACCTCGTTTGGGGTTGGCCACACCCCCGACCGATTGAAAAGATTCTGGTGGGAAGCTGTCTTTGCACGGGCATGCCCAGTGTTAAGGAGAGGAAGAGGGGAACGAAGATCTCCTTATTTTCCCGGGTAATACATGTAAAATACTGACGGTGGGATCACGAGTAGTGCACGGCAGGATTTGGGTCACTCAACTGCCCCACAAACTCGTTTCTATCCTATCCCGTTGCTAGTGGGACCTCGCCCCTGCATAACATAGTCTTTTTTCGGTTTTTTTTTTTTTTTTTTGGCTGGTAACTTCCTTGGTCCTTGCACAGCCGGCCCGCCCGGGAAAATAGTGTGACCCGGGCGGCCCGGCTGGTAGCCTAGAGGCCTTCTTCCTTGGTCCTTGCATGGCCAGGCCGCCTGGGAAAATAGGGTGACCCGGGCGGCCCGGCTGGTAGCCTAGAGGATGAGCCAAAGCAGACCAGGTTGTTTCTCATCCAATTGCAATGTATTCAGCTCGGAGAAACTTCGAAAGTTGTTTATCAAACCTTCTGGTTCTATCTGTTGTGATGAGAAATGATGTATCTGACTCTTTGTCTTTCTTGCACACATCACTCATCATACGGCTCGTACCTAAGTTCTCACAGGTGACTATAGAGAATATGGTGGAGGCATGGTCTTACCCCATCAGTGATGGTGGAAGGTTGACGATCCAAGGGTTCGGTTGTTCTCCGACAGAAGTTGTGGACTGTTGAGTCCAGTTAGCCCCTGACGACCATCAAGATCCATCTTCTGTTCTGCCATCTTGTTCTCACGTCCTATGCGACGTCATCCTGCTCCAGCAGTGCTGTGTCTATGGTTTTGGCCGAGAGGAGATGGAGTGGTGTGGTCTTCATAAGGGCATTGGTCGGTGCAAGGGTCCAAATACTAGGGTCAAAGTCAAGATCATGTTGCGCTGCAGCCTTTTCCATGCTGATGTCCACAGAACCACAATCAGCTGCAACTGTTCCTGTGAGGGAGTCCAAGGTCTACGTTTAGCAATTTTCCTGGACGCCAGCTCGCCGAAGTCAAACAAAGCATTTGTGGCAGCCCACTCCTCAACAACACCTGGCACCACCCCAGGTGTTATTTAMAAAAAAAAAAAAAAAAAAAAAAACATGTTACCACACCATCATGCTCATAGACCTCAACCACTCTCCCAATGTCAACCAGGTCATTCTTATAGTCTCCCCTAACCGATTTGTTGCATCCTCCAGGATTTCTCCCCAATGCAGGGTGAGCGCTGCTACCCAAGCGTGTAGTCGCTGCTGCTTGGCTAATGGATACGGCAGATCGCTCAAAATATCAGCTTATTTTCTCTCAGGCTTCTTTTGTCGGTCGTAGAGGTCTCATACCAGACGAACTCCACAAATGAGCCATTGGAGTCCGAAAGCTGATCTGTGCCCTCTCCAGGGGAATGGTTCGCCGTCTGCATCCCATATTCGCCGATCACCAAATAAGGGCTGGTCGAGGACTGAGACACATTCTTTGGCATGTAGCAGGCCGAGTTCTTGTCAGCAGGGAATAATGGGTGCCCAATCTGTGGTCCTCTTCCAGTTCTTCAGAAAGCGGCTAGCAGTGAGGTGGTACCCAACAGCAACAACCAGGATGTCCCTACTCTTAGGCAGGGGGGTGGGATTCCATATCTGGGCAATAGAGATGGGAGCAGATGAGGCTGCGCTTACACAGGCAGTGGCTCTGGTGCTGGAGGCGAACCGTCGGTTGCCTCCCGAGTAATGGGGAAAAGAATTGTCATAAAAAAATTCAAATAATGCTTTTCTTTTAGCCGTCTGGTACGTTTCAGCGCTACATATGCCAAGAAGAAAGGACTTCGATGCAGTACGAATATCCACCACCGGGTACCTGTGGTGGTCGGATGCCGATGATCCGGACTCCATTCCAAGGATAAAATGGTCGAAGGCTCGAAGCTCTTCGACCAAGGATGGTGGGAGGGCTGGGTCTTACTGATCCACAGGTGCAGGCAACACCTCTGCAAGCTGCCAACATTCTGAATTTTCTGATTGCAGAGAGAACTGAACCTGCAGCATAGGTGGCGAAAGAAAGAATGGCGTCCTGGTAGAGTAAAGGAGGGGTTTCTCATGAGGCTTGGGCGTGCTGCACTCAATCCTTCTTCCTGGAAGCAATCAATGCGGTCAGGGTTGCCCGGGCTGTGACGCGACGAAGCGTCGAGTGGAGTGCGACGACCCCTATTTTACAGGGACGCTGGACCAGGTTTCCAGCAGGTGCTTCTCCCCGCCAATGGAAAGGAGCATTTTCGGGGAAAAGAAAGAGATAGGAATATCCCATCCATCCTGTTTGACGAAATGGTCGCTAACAACAGCGATCGGTTCATCTTTGCCCCAGCGAATCTTTCAAATGATTTGAATTTATCCTTAGAGAGCGTCAAGCTGGTGGACATTCGCTCTTCTAACCCTTGTATCATCAGCAAAAGAATCGGATTGGCGAATGCAGCCGAAGAAAATCCTAGGCCCGAAATATCGGGGCTGTTTCCAATCATCTCGTAAAGGTGTTCCAAATAAAGGGTGTACGATGCAGGGGCCAAAACGCAGCTGTCTTACCAATCTCGTGACCCGCATTGAGGGGGAGCAATACCTGTTGACCTGGATCACAGTCTCAGCCACAAGAGCGTGGAGACCCTCGTTCGCAATGTCACCCTCAACTGACTAACTTTTTTTTTTTTTTGTAGGTCACATTTCAGCAGATATCGACAGAGAAGTTCAGACCTTTCACCTCAAGATTTCGGCATGCATAATCCACTCACATTACGCTTCATCTCTATACATACTAAAGGATGGAGAGGGCCCGACGACATGCCCTGTCGCGGGCCCAGCGAAATTCGGAGGAGGCCGAAATTGGGCAGCGGGACCGCAGGGTCCAAACGGGCAGTGGGACCGCAGATTTCAAGGCGGGGTCCAGGCCTCAGCGGAGGAGAGGCCCACGAAATCGCTGGCGAACCAGGGACGCAAGGAATGGCTGGGCGGCGCGGGCGCAAAAACGGAAGCGGGCGGGGTGGGTGCAAAAACGGAAATGCGCGGCGCGCGCGTATGTACAGTCGTTCGGACCAAGCCGACGTGCTAGCGAGCAGGCAGGCGGAGAGAGAGAGAGAGAGAGAGAGAGAGAGAGAGAGAGAGAGAGAGAGAGAGAGAGAGAGAGAGAGAGAGAGAGAGAGAGAGA
>BFEA01000203.1:170319-181320 GCA_003427395.1 Chara braunii | reverse complement strand
TGGGGTGGTCCGACAAGTGTGCGTGTGTGTGGGGGGGGGGGGGAGGGGGGGTGTTGTGGGTTGTGTGTAGTGTGTGGTCCAATGAGCCTCTGAGTCATGTCTCGTGTACTCACCATGGGCGGGGTAGAGGAGGTAGATTGGGTAGAGGTCTTAGGTCTTGATTAGGTTAGGAAGGAATTTATGTGAGATTGTGGGCCTGTCTGTGCACCGCCTGCACTCCTCTGTGGGTGTGTCTGGGTACTGTGGTAGTTTCCCGGCCTCATGGTACACCTGCGAGAGTCCATACTTACATTGTACGATCCTGGTTCCAGTCTGGCTCCGCTCTCTGCACCCCCTTTGAGGAGTGGTAAGAGTAGGGTGTTATGCATATACGATTCCCAAGGGCGGGCCTCATGTCTGTCTTACAATGCTTGCGGGCTGGGCTTCATCCGGGCTGGTACCTGTCTGCATTCCCAGTGAGGAGGTTGATTGGGGCATGAATCTGGGAAAGGGTCTCTGGGTAGGGGTCTCATCTTCGGCAGGGGAGGGTGGGTCGTCGCATTGATAGTAGAAGGGTGGTAGACACCCATAGAGTCTGCTAGATGTGATACAGGTGGGGAATGA
Source organism: Chara braunii (assembly GCA_003427395.1). Taxonomy (NCBI): domain Eukaryota; kingdom Viridiplantae; phylum Streptophyta; class Charophyceae; order Charales; family Characeae; genus Chara; species Chara braunii. The sequence goes on along the minus strand of BFEA01000203.1, from coordinate 180,717 downwards.
CCACATATCCATGGCCCCTCCTGTGTCCAGGTTGTTCTCGAGAATTCGGGGTGTCCCTATGGTAGCGTCGGGGGGGACACTCATCGGAGACCCTCGGAACGCGGGGGTTGGTGTAGGTCCAGGTCTAGAGACAGGTCTGGGTCGCACCGCTGTAGGGCTTACCTTGCGATCTGATTAGGATAACAAAAAAAGAGTTCACAAATGATGCCCCCTGGAGGAGATTGTCCTTGGGGCTGTCACACGCCATCTGATCTCCCCATTGGTTGAGTGCAACGACAGGCAAGGCCTAGCATCCAGCCTCAACTAGCACCAGTGGAAAATGTGTCTCGTAGTGTAAGGTTGTGGGTCCAAATCTTTGTGCCCTCGTCTTTGTGCGCATTGACACTGGAGGGCATTGACCGATGCATTGACCCCATTGATCGATGCATGACCATTCACAACGCTAGGAGATTCATGGTGCACCCAGCGTCGGGCGTCCTTAGGGCCATCTTCAGCATGATATAGTGGAGCTAGGGAGATTCTCGGGGGGGAACTTGGGGTCCTTCCATATGGATTGAGTTGTGCCCTAGAGGGGATTTAGGAGACCTCGTAGAGGGGGACTTTGGCCTTTCGTAGAGGTGGTACCACATCCTCGGGGGTACTAGGGAACCTTCTAATGAGACTGCTGAGGATATCGCTGGCTTTGAGACACTACTGGGGTCGTAGTGGTGATTCGCCATACCTACCCCTGGTCATCTTGGTCATCTTGGTGTCCACCTGGTCAACCTGTCCAGGTGATGGTGGACCTTCCACCTGGCACATCGGGAGATGGTACGCCGGTACGAGGCGTCAATTTTTTGTTGGATCTGACGGTGCGTTTCTTTGTGGGTCGACATGGTTTCGGATGGGGACTTAAGGCGATGCGCGGCTGAATGGTTGACGATCGTAGAAGGCGGCGGTCGTTGCTTGCAAGAGGTCGTGGACGCTCTGTTCTCGAGTCGGTGGGATCAGTTTGGGGCTGATGGGGGGACAGCCGCACTGGGGCCATGGCTGGAGGTTATGATGCAGCGCATGCTTGATGTCATTCGGGAGTTGGAGGAGGGGCCGGCTCCTCAACTCGATGATTTCATTGACTGCTATCAAGCAGGGCTTCTCATGCACGGATGCTACGACGTCGTCAGGAAAGGGCAGGATCGTTGTGCCACCCTGGAGGCAGGGTTGTGGCTGAGCTCTGATGGGAGTGATCAGAGGTCGGGCTTGGGTGAAGGATTGACGGCGACATCGATAACGGCAACAACAACCATCACAACGATAACATAACGGCCACAACAATGATAACTGATGGTGGTCGCGACAACCACCACGACAAAGATGAGGTGGACAACAACAGCAGGGTGAGGAACAACAACTACGACGTTGAAGATGGTGTGAATAGTAACATCTCTCCAAATAACATGTCACCGCTGTATTTGACAACGGTGGAAGCTTCGGCGACGGCGCCTGAGACAATGAGAACATCAGCAATGTCAACACCGGTTACCGAAAGGACATCCAACATATTGAAGAAGATCACCATGATATCTCCATCACTGTCATCGATGGTGATGGCAACAACAATAACAGCGTGGGATCGGCGGGTGGTGCATGTTGTGTTCCAGCGCAAGAACAGTTGCTTGATTGAGGATGGGAATTCACCGCTGGTGGTCAGTCGTCGATTTCTCCCCCGTTCTATGGATGTACATTTGATACAAAACTAATGAGTATGATGGCATCTCAGGGGAGGCGTTGTGATGAGTGGCCAACTGGCGGTTGGGATCGGCGGATGACTAGAGCGCCCCTTGGTCTGTGTCGGAAGGGCATGGGGTAGACGATGGGCTCCTCGTTAATTAGGGTTGACCGGTCTTTTTGGGCCCTGATTACTTCGAGCCTCGAAATGTCCTGAGGGTCGGGCGCTTTTGAGGGCGGCTTAGGGTTTGATAGGTGGATAGAGGGGCTCCCTGGGATGCTTGACGGGAAACATGTGTTGTCTCGTGGGTAGTTGGCAGGGGGTCAATCCTTCCCTGCTTCAGGGAAGCAATCAATGCCCCCTGGTTCACACAGTATTGGATATATGACATGATCCCCTCACATAACTCACTTTCATACATTGTTTTACAGGCACGTCGGACCCGATTTCCAGCAGGTGTTGCTCCCCACCAATAGATGGAGCCTTCGCTGCTGGGATTTGATTAACCGGACTGCTCTTATCACATTGTTAATCAGATTCCCTGCAACTGAAGTTTCAAAAAAAAAAAAAAAAGAACGGTTGAGGGGCCCCAATGTAATAGTAGGATTGCGGGGTGTACAGGGTGAGTGGCAATCTGGAGTATACAAGGGGTACGCGGACAAAAAAAAAACTAATGCAGTAGAAGCGATTGTTACCGTCCTACTTCGTAGGAAGATCTGGTCTATAGAACTAGCGTAGTACTAGGGAGCAGGGCAAAAGATATCACCGGGGCACTTGTAACACAAAGGGTCATCTACGATTTTTGCACCTGAATTACCAGACACCTGTAAATATGTTCCAACAGTAGTCACACTACAAGAGGTATTGCACTAGCTAAACTTGTAATTACATAGCTACCCAAATACTCCATTTGTCCCCATGGCAACACATACCCAATAAAAGTTGTTACAATCATTAATAATGACCATAAGCAGCATTGAAGGGGTGAACCCAGGCCGTAACGTGCTTGAGTATACCGTTGTAGTGCCAGTAGGGGAGGCCCGCTTGAGGAAGCAACACGTCAGGAAAGGACTGACCAGACCTGACAGTGTCACACAAGGTTCACTTAGGACAATAGGCGCCCTAGACAACATTTACAATGCCCCCTAAGACTATTGTAAATGCAGTCTAGGGGATCTAGAGTCCACATCGAGCTTGGGGTCCTTGCCAGTGTAGTCCTGTGACGAACCATTTTCCGTATCGCGTGACTTTCTGCGCGATGACGAAGAGGGGTCCTGAGATGGGAAGGCTGGGCAAATTACGGGAGGTGGGATCGGCGGGTAAAATTGCGACGGTGTCCTCGCTTCTTTCTTTTTCTTCGCTTCGCTCCTTCCCCTTCGGCGGTGGTGGGACAGGCCCGGGACAGACGGTTGAGCGTGCACGCCTCGTTGGGCGCGATCAATAACGGTTGGCGATGGTTCGTTCTTGCTCTGCTGGGAGTAAAAGGAGAGAACGGAGATTTTTAGCGCGACGATCGCGCGGGAGCTTTTCGATGTTCTTTTTGAATTTTCCCAAGAACGAGCCCCCGAGGGCTCTCAAAATTCTGATTTCTTTTAGCTTTTCATCTGTTTCGTCGGAATTTTTTTGTTGCAGTTTTGAGTTCAGATAGGAATTTAGGACTTTTTGAAATTCTTGCCGAGCGGCGCCCCTTTCTTGCGCGCGTTCTTCTGCGGCAGGAACGAAGTTCTGACTAAGAGGCGCCCTTAATCTTGCATACAACTATAATCGTTGGGTGGGCGTGTCATTGTAACTGTATCTTCTTTCTTGTTCCCTCGTCTTCTTCCCGCCCTTTGTTCCTTCTTTTTGCTGCATCTGATTGGCCTGATCGCTGCATGCCTGGATCGATGCGTGGAGAGTGGCTACGTCCCCCACGCCGCGATCTGGCCATGCCAAGCGTAGGCACTTTCCAATCCCTGCAATCTCGCATCTTCGCGCACGCATGCATACTATAAATTTCGTCGGCGTGGTTAGATGTCTCTCTAAAAATTTTGGAAGCTCGAGGTTAGCGCAATCAATGAGGGTCGGCTAATGAGCAAAGTAAGAGGTGAGTTGATGAGGGAGTTGGGCGACCCGACGAGCTGGTGCCAAGTGCGCGGGGTTGACGTGTAGGCCACGACGGACTGTGGCGCACGGGCGAACCTGACGGGCGCATGCGGACCAAGCGGGGTCACAACTTCGTTGGTGGGTGCGGGACGACGGACAGTCCGCATCAGAGAAAGAAAGAGAGAGAGAGAGAGAGGGGAAACAGGCGGGTGTGGGATTGCAATCTTCTTTGTCTTTGCCCTTGTGTACAAATTTTGGCTCTGTGCGAGACACCCCTGTTTTGCATTTTGACATTTCTTTCGGCTTGAGTGATGTGATCTCCCTCTTTCACTTTTGTTGCATTCGCTTGATGAGATAGGTCCGATGATCTTGTAATGCTGGGATAACCTGCATGTAACTCTGAATCATCCCGCGCTCGCAATGCCGGCCTATTCTCACTCAGATGATTGGTAGGTGAAAGGAATAGATATTGTTATGATGCTTTGATGTATGTGTGGGTGGTGATGAGATATTCCCCCTGATGGCCACACAACTGCTTTCTGCTCGAACAAGAGTTGTATGAAAGGTCGTTGCATGAACCCCCTTCTGCATAAGTGATTGGCTGACGGATCGATCCACAACGGACTAACCCCGCGAGCCCCCGTGTAAGTACGATCTGACGAATACGACTTACACGCTCACTCACGAGGCTGGCCCGCAACCACGAACGGACTTAGCGCGACAGATCTAGACGTGAAGGAGGGAATCCCTATCTACGATACGGGTCGGGACGAATTAAAGATCTCGGCGCCCTCAAACATACGGGGATCGCTGAGTGTGCATGCTTGTGCCTGACCAAAACGGAACGAGATTGATAGCCTGAGGGAATAGGCTGCATGACTGACCCGGCATGTTTGCACAGTTTAGGATCTGACCCACTGGCCCTTGCGCACGCAAGTGTAAGACAGCACCCGTCCACGGACAAGCCGTCTACACGTACGCCTGCAAAAGCCAGCCACGATCTCGCCCTGTAGGAAGATGTGTGTGCAGGAATCCGGGTGAACGAGACATGGCGATAGATTCTCCCTTCTGGATCACCGATCGCGAAAGCCTGAGGGACCCAGAATACCGAGCGTATTGGGAGAGGGAACAGATCCGCCAACAGTGAGTCCGACAACACCGCCACCTACGGAACCTTGGATACCTCGAGTACCCCTGCCGGACTGAAAACGAGCGACTGTGCAGGGGCGACTTTCAGCTGGCAATCAATCGAGACTCGTGAATTCCCGATTATCCCGACAGCCGAAACTAGCAATATCTTCTAACCCCAGGCTTCGTTGCTATTACCACTAACTTCCCTCCCTACTACACCGTCCTCCCCTACCACCAGTTACTCGTGGTTCCCTGGGATTCCATAGCCCGATTCTGGCCCAGTCCGTCGTGCTCGGAGTGTCGGCAGCCTGACGAGCATCGGTCGGCGAGGGTTGCGCAACGAGCCACTCCCAGGGTCGAGCGACGAGAACCCAGCTCGTCTTCATCGGACCCCGAGACGTGCGACGGTTGGCAGCGGTACGAGCACTCCAACCGAGACACCCGTAACACCCCACCCCAGCCCAGGCAGCACGGTTGGTCATCGCCCCAACTCTGAGCTCGAAGACACTTGCACTTCTATCCCTGAAACTCGCTATAGGAGATCTTAGTTCCGACATAGGACCACCCCAAATTCCCAAAAATCCTTGGCACACCCCTTTTCGCACTTCCGGGCCCCCATCCCACTCCGATAGGAAGTTGCGCTGGGCATGAGGTTGGGTGTCACAGTCCTACATTAAGTGAACTGTCGACCATAATGATGATTGATCGTCCACGAAAGAGTAGTAATTCATGATTCTGAGTATTCTCTGATTGTAGAATCTTAATATGTCAGCATGATCCATGGGGACTATTCCACGTTTTGCCGTGGGTATATAGTCTCCTTTCAAAAATCCTTGTTCTCGCAGTGTACTTAACAGTTTCCTGATGGGTGCATGCAACACCAATCTTTTCCTTCTTTCGTACCTTCTGCCTGCGGGGGGGGAGAGGCCCAAGGGACTGGGTACGAGGAGTTTGTTTCCGGCCCTAGGAGGGCAAGCCTCAACCAAGTGCACTGAAAGAGGGTCCCTGACTCACAATCGAGGATAGCGAGCCCTCAAGGCCAAGGGACTGAGTACGTGGAGTTTGTCTGCCGCCTTGGGAGGGCAACGCTCGACCAATGCATTGAACGAGAGCCCAAGGCTCACAATTGAGGACGGCGAGTCCTCAATGCCCTCCTCGACCAGTGCACCGAACGAGAGTCCAAGGCTCACAATCGAGGACGGCAAGTCCTCAAGGAGTTACGTGGGTGTATAGTGAACGGTGTTAGGGGGTTACAACGAGTCTCCTATGGCTGGCTAAGCCATGGAAAGTCTGATCCTGCCACCCGCAACCCTTTATATTAAAAAAATAAAAAGAAAGGGTCTACCAGCCCGAAGTATATCCAAGCAACAGGGCGCACAGCGGTACCGGGTCGGTAAGACCACTTCGAAGTTCTTGTTTTCTTTACCCTTTTTTTTTTTTTAATAAAAGCCCAAGGTTGTTGTAGAGGCCAGATTCCCACCAATAGCGGGCACTGTCATAGGAGCGTCGGAACCGGTAAGCTGCCCTAAGGACCGCCCCCTGTTACTATTCCGACCACGCTGGAACTGATGGCTACGCCAAAACCAGTAAGATTCCCAGGGGACCATCCCAGTACTATTCCGACTCAATCAGCTAATGGGTCTCACTGGTGCGCAACGGCGGAACTGCCACCCTACCTATCCTCATGTCAATTCTCCTATTGTATCCACTACAACCACTATCCTACCTCAATGACCAGCACTCAGGACAATCACCCTCACGATGATATTGACCAAACAGTAGTTACAGACACCAGACTAGAGAGTAACCTCACCCAGTCCCAGTGGAAGAGCGGTCGTGCAAGTCTTGTTACCCAAGGACTTCGGCCGCCGGCACACTCGATATCTCTACCAGTCGCACCGACGAACCAGGTCCAAAGTAGGTGTTACATATGAGCTAGTGCGAACTTCCCGTAGCCCGTACAACCTAACCCATGAGAAGCACTACCAAGGATCGGTCTCCCCCGCCCAGGAGTGTATATGAATATATCTTATAGGACTCGATACTATGACTGTAAGCGGAAGTGAGATACTCGAAGGCCATTTATTTCTTATGTATGCCTGCGGGCAGCATATGGTATTTTCGAGTGACCATGTGTGGGAAACACAGAACCAGACTTGATACCACGACCTATTGTGTGTGATTGTGATAGACTACTGAATGTACTAAGCAGTATTACGGGCGCGGGAGATCAACAGTAAGACCATTAGCCAACATCCTCAAGAGCCCACGAAGGCAGAATCCAGCATACAACAACCAGGACTGAGTCCCGTGACCGTTACAGGCAGGGTCTGTATTCATAACCGTGTAACGGCCAGAGGACAGTGTGTACAGCCATGCGTCAGACAACGCCCGCCGGCGGAAATGCGCAAGGCTGTAATTGAGTTTTGAACCCACAACCTTATACCACAATGTGCAATTCCAACCGGTGCTCTACCCCCTGAGCCAATCGACCAGCCTGGCGCGGAACCTGGACCAGACCAGGGCAGGCCAGGCCTGCCGGGAGGGATCTGGGGCCCCCAGTTTGTAGCCTAGGTAGACACTATGTTCTGCTTCCCAATGTGTTTCCATCTTTCCCTCCCTGCCTTGTATCTTGCTCGTCGCCTATTAGCCCCTTGTCTTGGCTGCCACTTCATCTTTTACTACTCTCCTCTTTTCCATGCCCTGCTTTTGTTGCCACATCGACCGCCCCTGGGCTGGGACACTTGTCCTTCCATCTCTGTGGCTTGTTCACCTGGGCTGCTGCCATCTGATTGGCATGAGTGTCAAGATTAAGCTTACTTTCAACTCCAATCACTCATTATCAGACTTAAACAATATTTTGCTTCCTCCACATCAAACATGCGAGAAAACTTTCCCAAAAACATCCCATAAGGCTGCTCCGCCACGCTCGTCAACATGCAACAATCAGACCTGCCATTGAGTTCATAGACAGCGGTCTCAGCTGCCATGGTTGCTCCTACTCGCCATGAATGACGGACACTAAAAGCCGCATCCCTGCTGTTTACGACAGCGATGAAGTGCAATGAGGTGAAATTTTGATCTCCAATGAACCGCACAGTTTCAGTCTGAGATTTCTGCAGTTTTCTAAGTTTCGATGTTCATTAATTCGACTTGCTGAAGATATCCAATTTTGAGTGGTTACTGTTTTGCCTGTGTCATTGTACCCGTGAACTAACTTTGTTCTCGTGCTGCGACCGAACTTCGCACTAGGGGCATATGGCTTAACCTTCAACTGGCAACAGTAGAGGAACAAAGCATGCCATAAAAGCACATTCATAGAGGCTTTTGAAGATCAGACGCGAAGCGGGATGGATGGAGCAGTAAAGTAAATAGGTGAAGTGACAGGGGTAGAACTGAAATTGGACATCAGATGGGCTTAGAAGGGAGTATAAAAGGGCGAAAAGTAGAATTTGGTAGGATCCGGTAGGATTTCCACCAACCTGGGAAAGTCCAGTAGGCTTAGAACAGTCCCATAGCTTCCAAAGAGGTCATAAGGGTCCACGGCCCGAAAGTAGGTAGATGTCAGGTTATGCTCAGGCCCTGAAAGCGGATTGTAGAGTACGACAATGTTCCCACCAAGAGGCAGGAACCTGCATAGGCCTACTGCACCTGTAGAGGCTCAAGTGCCCAGCAGTAGAGCAGCAGTCGACAGACTTGAAGTCAGGAGTAATGAGTCTATCATTTGGTGCAATTGGTAGACCAGGACATGGCCCCGGGAGACATGCTGCTGGTCCACTCTGAGGGTGAGTCAGGCGAAACTCTGGGTTGAAGCAGTGGAGCTGAGAATGAGCAAGAAGAGCTCCATGGCCATGGAGGTAAGAGGGAGAAGAAAAATCAAGTCACGCTATGAAGATAGGTGGAGGAAGGAGGAAACCGACAGGACATACTTGCATTTGGCTATGGAGGACATTCATCTCAACTTGCTTGGTCAGCGCTCATTCAGAAAAGGTAATTCAAAGGCACATTTTGGTAATCGTACACTTACTTCAGACTTTTCAGCCATATCTGTACGGACTACGAAATGAAATCACTATTATTGATTTAGAAAGAACACTCCGTTATTTACGAAGAGCTTGTAATTTCATCGAGTATCTAATTCGTTCAAATGGTCATATATGATTTATAAATACTCGTCCACAAAACAATCAAATAATCCAGAAAATGGAAGAAGAAAATTCAGAAAATGGAAGAAGAAACATGTCAAAATTATATAAATCATAAATGGATTGGCGTTTTTTAACCGATTGGAAACACATTTTTCATGTACAAGTGCATTTTCAACACTTTACTCTGGTACTGGTTGGTTTTCGACTTCATTCGGGAGTGCGGCTATGGTGGCAAGAGTCAGAGAGGCACTATAGCAGGTGTGTGGTCCTTTCAACATCCGTGGTGGTCATATGTGTGTACCACAATAGCAAGATATGCAATCGGAACGAGAGGACTGAGAGGAGACTAACAGAGATCTCTTTGGCAGTAAGGGGGATCATTTGGACATTGATCCTTGTTCATTCACTCATTTATTTACTGTAATTATGCTTTGAGATTTACCGTCTACCATCTAGCACACTCCCACACTCGATGCACAGACAAGATGGCACACACTCGTCAAAGCACAGGTGAGATGTAGCTCGAAGGTAGGATCTGCCAATCAACTCAATTACATAGAATTGTTTTTAAGAATTGTTTTTATACAAGATCATCCAGCTATGGCCTACAGCAAGCTCTCGCAGTTCTGGTCGGTATCTCTCAGCCTCACCTCTCTCTCCCTCACCAAGGTCTCCCTCTGCATACCTCTCAAGTTCGTCCTCCTCTCCCTCTGAATACCTCTCAAGTTTGCTCCCCCTAAGAGCCTCACTCTGGACTGGGTTATGGCGACTCCCTAAGGGCGCCCAGCGCCATAGACTACTTCTACCAGCCAGAGTCCACGCAATAGCACAAGCCGCAGTATCTCCCAATAGCACACTCCTCGGCATCCATAAATAGTGCAGAAGCTGGGCTATGGCAACTCCATAAGGGCGCCGAGCGCCATAGATTTCTTCTGCCAGTCTGAGTCCACTCCATAGAATAAGCCGCAGTATCTCCAAGCAGCGCACTCCTCAGTATCCCTAAATAGTGCAGCAGCGATTCAAACCAGCAAGTGAACATGTATCGACTGCTTCCCCAGCTGGGCTTTTGCACTTGACAATTCGCCTTCCTTTCTGTATTTTTGACTTTTTATTATCTGCGTGAGGACGCCGCCCAGCCAGTCGGGCCCGGGGGGGGACGCCCGGGTAAGCCGGGCGGGCCAAAAAAACGCCCAGAAATAGCCTCCTGATGAGTCCGTGAAACTCCGACGAAACAGTTTGTCACAGCCCCTCGTTTGTTGTCCTCTTCTCCCTCTCTGCCTACGGTTTACCGGGCAGTTCTATTTGACGATATATATCGTCAAATATATATAT
>BFEA01000203.1:126110-151161 GCA_003427395.1 Chara braunii | reverse complement strand
TTTTTTTTTTTTTTTTTTTTTGTCCCACCAAGGAGGTCCGGCATGGTCCACGGGCTGTTCACACTTTGCGAAGGAGAGCATGCCCACACTATTACTTTGCAGAATGTATGAACCGATTTTCTCGACCTAAGTTTAGTTTTTTTTTTTGTTTTTTTTTTTTCCTTCTTCCGTGGACCTGAAATCCTTGTCGTAATGCCCTCACAGGGGAAATTCACACAACAACTTTGGGCTAGGTATACCTTGTATCATGTCTAGAGGGGCGTTTGTTTTTTCTTCTTTTATTTTTCTGTGGTTAAGAGCAAGTCATTTTTTGAAAGTATGACCGTGTTTTTTTTTCCCCCAGGAAAGTACAAGAAAATAAAAAAAAACGAAATCAGGCTCGACAATTCGGTGCGCCGTTAAAATCAAGGTTGGCAAAAACAAGATTGGAGGTAGTGATGGTTTAGTAAAATTTCAAAAAAACTATTTCAAGTTCAATATGAAAAATATTGCAAAATTTATTACCGAATCGAAGAGTTAATTATATACACAAACTTAAAGTATGAAAAACTACTGAAGTCTTAAGCTAGCACGAGTTTTAAAGTTTTTTTTTTTAAAAGGAAATGCAGGCCAATTTTTTTTTTCAAATACTAGCTAAAAAAATGAAATATGATATTATCGAAGTAAAGACTTAATCGCAAAGGGAAAATATTCTTAATTCACTTTTAATATTACACATGGTGTTGTTTGTACGAATGACACAAATCATTGATCATTTTGAGGTGCGTAAGACACTTCTAACGAGTTTATCAATAATAATTTTATGTTATCATCTAAGCTAACAGTCCGGTCGTCCGGGTCACCTTGTTTTCCTTGGCGGCCCGACCGTTCAAGGAAAAAAAAAAAGAAAAAAAAAAACCGTTTCTGAAAAAAATATGTTATGCAGCAAAATAAACTGAACAACTTTTACATAAAAGTTACATCAATTTTTTTTACTAAATGCAGGGTTGCCGGCGTTCGGGACGGGCCGAACGCCCGAACGTATGGTACCTCTTCGGAAGGCGTTCGGCCGTTCGGGCCGAACGCGGACAAAAAAAACAACAACAACGAAGTTTTCAAAAAATTCCGAAAAAAACATATGTTATGGAAAAAAATAAACTAAACAACATTTGCGTGGGCACTGTATCCAAATTCTTTACCAAATTTGAATTACAAATCAAATATAAAAAATAAACACTATGAGAAAAAATAAAAAGAGAATTAAAATGAGTGAGTGTGCCAGCACCTTTTCGACACCGCCATCTTTGCCGATTTTTAATTATTTTTTGGCATTGACAGATGCCCTGAAAATTTACAGATATGTATTTTAGATAATCAATAACTCCTTAAAAATATTTCAAAAAATAATAAAATATTTTGGACCCCGAAATAAATTGAAAATAAAAAGTTAAAAGTAAAAAAAAACAGAATAGTGAGTGGGCAAGCACATTTTGACACCCGCATTTTTGACGATTTTTAATGTTTTTTTGGCTAAGAAGAATGGCTTCAAAATTTATAGGCGTGTAAGCTACATCATAGAGAACTCACAAAAACAAATTCAGAAAAAACAAATTATCTTTAGGCCTCGAAATTATTTTTGGCGGGGGCCGAACCTGGAGGTGTTCGGCCCCCAAACGGGACCCCGAACGCCCGAACGTCCGGGGGCCAGCCCGAACGTTCGGTCAGGTAACCTTGACTAAATGTAAAATTATTTTATTTATTTATTTTTTTTTTGCCCAGGGGGGCAAATGGTTTCGATCCACTCCGGTAGCTTAGGTTATCATATGATAACAAGTCGGTTGGTCGACTCAATTATCCGTTTCCTTATATCTACGCTTGAGGTTGACCCTATATGCAAAATATATGTATGTATATATATATATAGATAATACATTCTCAATAATAGACATAAAATAAATACACATAAAATAGAATATTACATCAACATCTTGAGTTCAACGTCCCCGGGAAACCTATCTCCCTTAAGTATTAATGATTCAATTACCCAGAAATAAAAAAAACGATTTTATATATATATATATATATCGTCAGATAGAACTGTCCGGTAAACCGTAGGCAGAGAGGGAGAAGAGGACAACAAACGAGGGGCTGTGACAAACTGTTTCGTCGGAGTTTCACCGACTCATCAGGAGGCTGAACCCTCAACAGTCTGCAGAATCCCCTCACTGATTACACTGTAAATGATAATCTACCTTAACCAAAATCAAAGTAGACTATCACTCACCCACACCAGATGGAAAACTCTACGTATATATATGTATAGTTTTTCACTTAAAAGGTTATTGAATGGTTTAGGGGTCGTAATTAGTTATAAAAATATTTAGTAAGTTTTTTTTTTTTTTTTAATAGTTTGGAGTATGAGAGACATAAAAATGAGATAAATGGTCAATAATGATGGTGCATTAAATTTGTGCTAATGTATACTGTAGTTGACTTACAAATGCATCAAAATAATTGATCGAGTTTGTTTGTGAACGAATAAGAATGTTTATGTTATTGACCAAGTTTCACATATGTCGCCTCAATGTCAATAAGAGCGATTCATACAAAATTTTATACAAACCTTTTATATGATCACATAAAATATATGATTGAGTATAAGTTAATCCACAAATCGTAGTTGTTATGATGTAAGTCGAACCCTTAGATAAACAAAGAAACCGGCCTAATAGGATTTGTTGTCGACTCGAGGCTGACTAAGTTTTTGCAAAACCAACCTAATAGGGTTTGTTGCCGACTAAAGACTCACAAAATATGATGAATGATAAAACCTAATTGATACTAAGTAATGGATTCACAATAGGATATTTGAGTCCGCGAACCAAATATTATATCCTTAGTCGTCCAAAAGTTCACTCTTAGGGTAAGAGTGTCCGATCCTTACCAACCGTTGTGATTTATCCAAGGAGAGTCACAACAAAGGAGGAACGACTATTATTTCAGTCATTTTATATCATGAAAATTGAAAACTCTTCAGATCATCTTTGGCGTACACTTGAGGGTTGCATGAAACTATGAAATCACGAAGGGTCCCATGTCTATGAATATCGTATAAAGTGTCGCCATAATTGTAGACATCACATGTTTGATTATTATAATATACCATTGAGCGACATGAATATATACGAACTCGCACCTCATATAAATTATTATTTTTACACGGATTCAGTTATAAGTTCAACAAGTTGAAAAGGAACATTACATATGTTAGATGCATCTACTAATAAATATTTTTGCAAATGAGTCATGTAGTTAAGAGGGATGTTTTAGTTCACCGAGGCAGGACCGAGCTCAGGAGATGAAGGCCCAAAGTGATGGTTTGCACACGAGTTTGATATGAACGTTGACCACTCGTGCCCTCGGTTGGTCCACCTCTTTAACTGCAAGTAAAAGTTTTCATACATGAGTCAGTAGTTTGGCGAGGATATTCTTACATGGGGATGTTAGTAACTCTCATGAGTGGAAGATAAGTTTTACCTCACAGGGATCCTAAGAGGTATAGGTGATGCACTTGATCGAAGTGGAACGCTCGTTTTCTGCATTGCATCCAAGTGATGAACTCCTGCATGACATAGCATGGATAATCCTCACGTTGGGATCAATGAGCTCGATAATGTAGTGTTAGTTTGTTGTGAGCAACTTACAATAAGAGACTATAGAACGAGGGAATAATATGAGAAAAACGAGAAAGAAACCGAGATGAAAGAGATCAAGAGAGAGTCCAAAACATGAAGGACTAAATAAGAAAAAATGCTTTATCTGTTTTTTCCTCTCGTTTACGCACCCCGACTTACATGTTACGTCACTGTCTACAACATGCTAAGAGAATTTGAAGCGTGTGCATGTCCGTTGAAACTTGTAAGATGATGAACTATGCATGAACTGGTAGCATCGGAACGAGCTTATATAAAAACTTATGATGAGTGTCACTGCAGTTATAATCGTTGTTTTTCTTGTATATGATCGCTATTTTCCTTGTCGTTCACGGTTTTCGTTCTCTCTCATTATGATCGTCGTCTCCCGTTTGTTTTTTACCTCTATCGCTATGGTAAGCTAAACCTAAGTGTTTCACAGTACGGACCAATGATGATCATCATCATCATTATCCAAGTTATACTTGCCATTTTTATTACAGTTTAATCTGCTTATGAAGATTATCACAAACACTAGTAAGAAAATTTGACCCTCACAAGGGTTTAAAGTGAGTATGTGCCACAAAGGGAGTAAACCGATGTACGATGGTGAAGGTTGGCAAAAGAAAGGCAACGACAAACATGGGGCAAAAATGTGGATAATGTGTGAGGCAAAATTTGTTATGGCATCTCTATCGTTTACTATCTAACTCAACTAGTAGTCGATTCTCTCTGAAGTCCCCTTCTTGATGATTGTCATCATGTCGTCTCAAGTTGGTCTATAGTTGTGGTGTTCTCTAAGACTGAAGATTTGTTTGTTTTTATTTCAGATGAACCTCCTCGTATCGGTGAACAGATACATCAATGGATCATAAGAAAGGAGAAGTGACACAATGCACCTTGACTACATGCAAGTACATAAACAAAAGGAGAAATTGTAGGTAGAGGAAAAGAAGAGGATGACAAACAGGGGACTAAGAGACTAATCCATGAGAGTCGCACAAACTCGCTATGGTTGAACTCGCCAACAATGTTAGATGAAAAAAAAAAGTGAATGAAGAGAAAGGTAAGTTGAAAAAGAGTATAAAGGAATCAAAAGGAAAGAAGGATAATAAAGTTGCTATGCGGTAGTTATGATAATGATTGTATGTAGATTGAAGTTAGAGGAGCGTTTCATTTTAAAACACCATCAATTTTATGATTTGCTTTTCGTCAGTGTTGGTTGTACTTCACGCTTTTTATGACCCGACATTGTTGTGATTCCAGTTGCTCATTTCCTTGCAGACTGGAGTATTGTTTTAGTGAAACGGGAGAAAGTAAAGACAATTACGACATTTTTTCAAGGACTTGCCGTTGACCTTTAAGTGAAGGGATTGCTGGAATGATCAAATTGTTGCTTGTCATTGTTGCACGTGGCTAGGAACCATATTTGTTGATTGAGGATGTCGGTTGCTGTGTTCTTGATGGTGGTGTCGAATACAAACTTTTTGTTACTATTGGTGGGTACATTGTTACGGATGTTATGAAGGTGTTGTTGTTGTGAGGTTCATCTTTCATAGTCATTGCTTCAACGAATGTTTGACATCTTGAAGACCCTTTAGTGAGAGTCTGAATGACCCCTTATTTCTTGAGAGTTTTTAAAGTCCCTGTTCACCTCCCTTATTCTTAGTAAGTATATATATTTTTTCACGGTTCGACTGTTGAAAGTTTTTTAGGCTCATTGTGGCTGAATTGTACATTAAGTGTGTTTATTTTTCATATCTCCCATTACAATGGTTTATTGTGTTATCTGCTATAATAAATAAAATGTCAGATAATATCTTTAGATGCATAAGTAAATAAAAATATTTTTTTTCTTATTTATAGATTGGTCGAATAGTTTATTTAACACTTATATAAAGAAATCTTGGATAATTATATAAACTTAGTTAAAATTTTAATTGCATGTACTATTTATATGAACTAGTTTGACTTCAACATACTTTTTAATCTCCTGCATTTATTAATCAGTCGTTTATATTCTTCAATTTTATGAAAATGGCGTTATCGTCCTTTACGTTAATGATTCAATTACATTTTTTTTAACTTGTTTTATGAAGTGTCGTTCTTCTCCCTTTAGTGGATGGTTCGAGTGCATGCTTCTTCAACTTGTTTTTTTGAAAGGACGATATCGTTCTTTTCGTGGATGATCCGGTTGCATTGTTTATAAATAATTTTCAAGTGATTGTTTTTTTTTTTTTCATAAATAGTCCACCATCTTCTGAAAATTTTGTTCTCGTTCTTTGCACGAATGATAAAAATTATTAAATGTTGAAAAAAAAAAATTATTTATGTATATGCAAGTTGGGTCTTATGTTGTTCATTTTTTCAAACAATTGTCGCACTGTCAATTTTTGAAATCATCATGAGATTTTTTTAACATACCTTAGTTGTAAATACTCGTCAAGCGTTGGAGCCCTAGGTAAACTATTACCTGATGGGGGAAGTTGATTTTTCAAAACTTTGAGTAAGTTAAAAAATTTGACTCATTTTTGGTTTCGTAAAAATATATTGTTAGTTATTTCCCTAGGGAAGATACGGCCGAATAATTAACTAAATCAGAGAGTTGTTAATATTTTAATTTTTTTTTTTTTCTTCTGAATTTGGTATGATGATTTATTTTTATGAGTACTTCATAGAGAAGATATTGTCAAACTTTTTACTCAACAAAAAAATTGAATTAACTTATGAAATGTTTGAGTTTCGATATTTCATGTTGGATTATTATTTAAATAATTCTTTTTTAAAGTTACTTTATAAGAAAAAGTGCTATCAAAATTTGTACTAAATTCAAATTTAATCAAATTTTTAACAACTTCGACTTAGTAAAAATATATAAAATTATTTCCCTTTGGACTGTGGTACCCAAACTTTCAATACTAAAGTGTTAGTTAAAATCTTTAGTTAGCTTTAAGTCTGAAAGTTTTTATTTTAATTTGGTCAAGTAAAATTTATTAAGGCAAGTTCGTTACAAAGAAGTTTTGTCAAAATTTTTACCAAATTAAAAAACTAATTAAATTTATGGGTTACTTCGGAATTAAAAAATCTTGTTTTCAATTTTGTTTTGTAAAGTTTATAGAAAGTTGATTTCTTAAGGAAAATTCTGTTAAAATTATTGTTAAATGAAGGAGTTTGTCTAATTATAGAATTAGATTGATGTTCAAATTTTTTTATTAATTTGATTTAGGAATAGACTACCACCGCGACGTCCTTTGTCACCTTGTATTATCTGACGACCAAACCGTTTAAGGACCAGAGAATGTCCCAACAAGAAAAAAAAAATGATTTACAAAAAAAAGTCTGTTCTGTGGAAAACTAAATAAAACAATTTTTGCCTCAGGGGGAAATTTAAAATTTTTATATTATTTATTTATTTATATATGTCCGATGGCCACTCTGGTCGCCTAGGTTTGGTATGAATTTTGTAAAGTACTTTCCCTATAAAGGATGATGCTGAAATGTTTACTAAATTGAAGAGTTAGTTAAAATTTTAAATAAAACATAAAGTCTGATAAAATATTCAACGTTTTTGCTAGGCTGGTTTTCAGGGCGCCGGGGCACCCAACTTATGCTTGGATACACGCCCGGGTGCCCTGTCGGACATGACCCCCAAGTAGGGTCCAGGGCAGACCCCCCCCCTCCCCCTCCCCCTCCCCGTCCCCAAAAAAATCCAGAAAAAATATATGTTGTGTAAAATATAAACGACTTTTGAGGGTCACATCAAAATTCCTCACAGAATTTCAGATAACAGGATTACACTAAGGCACCCTCCTTCAAACCCCTTTAGCCCCTTTAAAACCAATTTATATCTTTCTTACCCCCATTGACATCCAACTCTAAGAAAACGAAATTAACCCAGTTTTAGAGTCATCTGGAAAAACGCATAAAAGAAAAAAAAAAAAAAACATAAAGTATGATAAGGTATTCAACTTTTTTGCTAGGCTGGTTTTCCGGGTGCTGGGGCACCCAACTTATGCTCGGATACACGCCGGGGTGCCCTGTCGAACATGACCCCCAAGTAGGGTCCAGGGCAGCCCACCCCCTCCCCCTCCCCCTCCCCCGAAAAATCCAGAAAAAATATATGTTGTGTAAAATATAAACGATTTTTGAGGGTCACATCAAAATTCCTGACAGAATTTCAGATAACAGGATTACACTAAGGCACCCTCCTTCAAAACCCTTTAGCCCCTTTAAAACCAATTTATATCTTTCTTACCCCTATTGACATCCAACTCTAAAAAAACGAAATTAACCCAGTTTTTGAGTCATCTCGGAAAATGCATAAAAGCAAAAATATATATATATATATATATATATATATATATATATATATATATATATATATTTTTTTTTTTTTTTTTTTTTTTTTTTTTTTTTTTTTTTTTCGGATACCCGGGTACCCCGGGCGTCACACCTTGGTGCCCGCTCGAGCATAAAAATCTTTCTAATTTTTTACCTTTATATATATATTTTTTTAACTTTCTATTACCTTTGACGATAAAAACAAATGCGTGTCGTAATTTCTACAATTTTACGACACTAATTAAAAAAAAAATGACAGGTTGAGTTAGGTTATAAAAATATGACAACAAAACGAAAATTAATGTTTATTAACTGTGAAATAGGAAATCCGTTTTATCATACACTCTACTAACTCTCACCCTAATCACTCTCTCATAGTTCTGACTGCTTAATCGGGTTCGCCAGGCCCAAAGACCCCTGTCCAACACTTTGACCCGCCCGATTTCGTTAATAAATGGGCGAGCTACAGGCTTTTCAACCTCGCCATAGCCATTTTCCCACCACTTTCCGCGCAACAGTTTTTCCTACTTACTCACTATCTACTAACTTTCTAACTAAACTAACTTCATATTTGGGGTCGCCTACCCCGAAAACCCCCACTTGCACCACCCCTCTTTCGTTCTCACCGCCAGACAAGTGGTGTACGCTTATCTCCCCCGCCATAACTTCTCCGTTGCTGCGCTCCCCCCCTTTCTGTGCGTGCACCTGGCACAAAGCCTGTCTAGATTCATCAATCTTCTCCGTGGCCCCACTTCACTGCCTTAACGCCCATCGTTTCACTGCCTTGCCTCGCCCGCTGCTGCTAACACTACGCCCAACTATCTCAGTGGCCCGGTCCTATCACCCGACAGCCCGGTCACTCCACTCCTGCACTCGCCTCGTCTTCATAGCGAGCGCGGCCCCCTATCTTGGTTCATTCACCTTCTTCCTTGCTACCCCCGTTTGTCTCTCGTTACAACACCCATCCTCGTTGTTGTGTAGCTGAATCACCCATTGGATACAATCGGTGCTACACTGCGTTGCAACCCAAACACCGCAGATTATGCCAAATACTACGGTCAGCAGGACGATGATCTTGGAAATCAAAGTTCACCACAAAGTGTATAGTCACCGTCCGACCGAACACGATCAGCCCCGGCCGCATGACACTGCAGCACACCGTTTTGAAGCTGCGACCAGTGCGACGGCACAGGGCCCGCGGCAGCGCGGACTAGGTGTAGCAAACCCCAGTACAAATTTTGATGGTAGTAACAAATATTCGAATTAGATCTTTGAAGGTCGAAGTGGGGGCGGGTTTCGTGGAAACGGTGGCTGCAGCCACATACCGTTGCGGGCCTCTGGCCGGCACCCTCTGTGCGCAGGCAAGCTCATTATCATGTGGGGTCCCACAAGCTTGCCCTGATTCAAGTCTCTCACAACAAACCGTGGCCGGCGGGCGGTGCACTTGCAGCGACCCCCGCCACCCTCGGGTTGCTATCCCATAGGCTTGCTCGGAATGCTCCCCAATTCCCTTCCACTTTATGCTACCAATACTCTCGAAATGGGAAACAAAAGACGCCACAACCACGGACTCCACCGCCCTCACACACGTTGACCTCTTCGGTCCGTGTCTCCAGATCGGCGATTGGGGAATTTATCCGGCTCAAAGAACATACCGGCACCCGAGCGGCCCAACCGAAAGAGGCGTAGGCTTCCAATCTTCGAGTGCCGTGTCGGCCATCCGTGTCTGACAGTACCGTAGCGGAGCCAGGTGTGTCGGTCCTGACGCCGACCTCAAACTCGATCGCCAAGCTAAGGACTTTAGAAAACGATAAAAACACAATAAATAAATAAATAATAAATAAAAGAATGAATGCCACGCGTCCCGCTGTCTGCGTCACCATGTATGCCTAACCCGCGCATGGCTGCAGCTCGCTGTCGATACCTAGTCCGCGCTACTCAACTACGGACGAGGCCGCATCGACATGACTTGCAAAAAACACGCCAAATACCCTTGTAAGGGTATTTGGTACGGCAACCTGCCCGGACCGTATTAAGCAACGTCCCTGTCGCAATGGATGGTTAAACCAAATACCACTCTATCACGTCAGACACCCTAATCACCCTACCACTAACTAAACTCAAACTCGGCGGTGGATTACAACGATCATTCCGACTCAACTCAGTCATACATCCTTTTCAAGCTTCTCTCAAAGAAACATCCCATTGTGTGGAATAATCGGACATCCCAATCTCTCAGCTAACTAGAAGATTAGGGTGTATGACCCTATCACCCCCGCCACAAATGTATCTTAGGGGTAGGACCTCGTTAAGCCCAATTCCTCAAGTCATTACTATCACGTAGAAGCCACAAATTTTACAAATTCATCAAACAGATGGGTGAGGGTATTCACTAAGTCTTTCAAAATAAAATAAAAATCATCCTTTTTTCCCATAACTCCTGCTTTTACGAGCAACTTTCTTCACCTTCGTCGCACACTTAGTCAATCCTACCCATAAATTTTGCTCAGTGAGCAAACTCTCATAATTTTTTTCCAAATAAACGCACTTATTTCCCACTCATTGATAACGCCACTTTCAACAAAACTAAAGTCGATTGAAGGGTCCCCAAAATCAGGTGGGCTCCCTTACTGTAGACGACACTCCCACCGGCTATTAGTCAACTCAGTCTTCTCAATCATGGAAATCACTGCCGCATGCTAGACCATTTGCAGCACATAACAATCTAAGTGAAGGGTCCCTGAATCTGGCGGGCTTCCCTGCCGCAGATCACACCTACACTGGTTATTACGCGACTTACACAAATGGGGATGTCGATTCTTACGGTTCTTTTCTCATCCTCCGCCGCGTACAAAAATCACATGTGACTCACAACCAAAAGTCAAACATGAGGGGTCCCAGAATCAGGATGGTTTCTTTGCCGCAGACGACGCCCCCACCGGCAGCTGAGAACCAACAACATGAAGTTATCGATTCTGGTGAAGGATAAAAACTCTTATATCATAAAAATCTTTCAAGCCACCCTGTCACTCAAGGATGGGTCTTCCATAAAATTTATTAAGACCCCTTCCCTACTTGAAAGAGAATCAACCATAAAAATCTTTCAGCCATCCTCCCACTCATAGATGGATCATCCATAAAATCTTTAAAAATATCTTACACTTGAAGATAAACCAGATGAAACCAATAAACACTCAGGCCGCCTTCAGGCATAACCTCTCTCTTCATATAATTTTATGGACTCTTCAAGTCCCCCATAAATCTTTTACTTCAAAAATTACGTTTTCTTCACTTCCTTGAACCCTTATTGGTTCGCACACTTCATGCACTTTTTTACTTCACACTGTTATTCTTTTATTTCTCATACGTTAATTATAATAAACACCAAAAACTCACAAGGCCACAATGGTAAGAATGTCAATAACAACCAGAACATGTACGATTCTGCAACCCAGGGAAATCAAAACCCATACCAAGATGGTTTTCAAAAACAAATCAGATTATATCGAGTTTTAAATCCTCAAACGTCTCAAATCATCACAAAATTCAGGTCCCCAATTAGAAACAAAAGACCTTGTATAATACACTCTATAAGTCATAGGAGACTTAATATACACAAAAATGATCCCAAACGTCATTGCAGAGATGAAAGGACGTCAGCGTACAGACAATAGAATCTTACAAGACCTTCACTTGCACTCAACCAATCCAAAAATCACCTTAGAGAGTGGATAGTCAAACCCAGATTGTACACATAATCCCAAGAAGTAGTATCCCACGCCCGGAATCAAAAGTATATACGAGATGAAACGTACGTCTCATAAAACTTTGAAGATCCAACTTAGAAGCAGAAATAAGAAGATAATCACTTATCAGTTCAACAATCGAGTCTTCCACATTGTTATAGCCTACTGAATATTTATTTATAGGTCGTTCAAGACTGCTGACACTATTCTAACCTCTTTCTGGCTACAAACGAGACAAAACGAAAAAATGATAGCTATTGAGGGGAACCAAGCCTTTGCCTAAAGCGCACCGGTCTCACCTCTTAACTTTTTCCTTTACCCTCTTACATCTACGAGGGGTATAACCAGTCTTTCCGCAAAAAACACGTACTATCTTTGTCTGTTGGTCTCTCATTTTCTTCATTCTACGATCCGTCATACTTTCAGCAATTGGTAGGGCTATATCTACATGCTTCTGTTCCCTTTGTCTCCCTTTCTTCTCCCTACTCGGGACGTCAATTGTCCTCTCACACGTATGTGGCACGACGTCTCTGACTTCAGCCTCCTCTGCTTTATCAACGCAGACCTTCGCCCTGTTCTCTTCACCCCACTTATGATTTTGCTTAGACTTCTTAACCTTTTTCTGAGGTTTGCCTTCCATATTCTCTCTGGCATCTGCTACAACTTCCTTTGCGCCTTCATCCAGCTTATTCTTACAACAACTTTGCAACTCCTTGCATCCCATAAAGTATGACAGAGGTACTGATCGAAATCCCCCTCCATAAAATTTTCTCGTATCTTATCCCATATTAGTCTCCCCTCTGTCCCACGGATCAAATCTCGCTGCTCGGCATCCATGAAATTCATGAGGAGGACAAAGCACTTGTCATGTTTAGACAACGCCAAGACCTTGTGGGATGCACGTTCATACTCCGCCAAGAAGTGCCCTACTGACACATAACTATATCGATCTATCTTCTCAAGATCGTCTTTGGTCAGTTGTTCCTCACCTAGCCGGTATTTATTCCACATGTCATCATAAAACCTCCTCCATGATGACCCCGCTCTTCTAACCAATCAATGACTTCATCCTTCAAGCCTATATGGATGTATTTTATGACCTCCATCAGTATCTTCTCCTCACTCCATTTGCAGTGAGACGCTATCTGCCCAAACTTGTCAAGGAAGTCAGAAACATGATAGCCCTTGAAGAAGTCGATCTCAACCTTAGGTAGGTTGTCTCGCTCCCAATCACGCATACCCAGCAGGCAGGCAAGTTCCTCAACCCCAATCTTCTCTTGAGAGCCTTTCATCTCGAGCTCCCTCGACCCCATCACCTGTTGAACAATAACGAGCGGCGTTAGGGTCGAGGTTCGATGAAAGTCACTTAACTAAATCTAACGCATAATATATCCCTACTAAATTATGTCGTTCTCATTATGAAAACGCATATAAGAATCTTATTCAGAACAACGACGTTACCGAAGAGAGTCTTTCAAATAAATATCCACTTAAAATAAAATATAAATATTCACTAATAAATCTCTCCAATCCTAACTTAGACATTAACCCCTTATGGTGTCTATTATCAAAGCGGTGTCGCGCGCGGCGGTCCCACACCCAAGCGCAAAGTAGTTTTGTGTCGGACCTCACGGTCGTGTCATGCAGGAGTCTTTTGTTACCTTTACGAGAACACCACTCCGACCGTGCGCGCGTGTTATACCTCTCGCGACTCTCTACGACAGGTTAGGGATCCCGCGAGGTACAACATTACTTCCACCTGCGGGAGCTGTCACCATCCCTCAGGTGGGCGTATCCCTACTGAGCTACTGACCCACGTGCAAAGGCTTTTACATGCAATCGCAGAGGTAGACCATCCGAGGGCGTTTTCTCGATTGCCGTAGCACACGCATACGCGCGGTTCAACGCATAAGACTGACCCGTATACGCGTCGGGCATCGGGGCGCTGATCTCCTGGACCGACTTTCAAATCAGGTCGACTCGACTGACGAATGTTTGCGAATACTACGCTTTAGCCTATAACTAGTTTTAATATGTATGACTCATAACCTATCCCCTTCCTGAAGCATGATCCCCTTAACTCTTGAATCATTAGGGGTTGCCTATAAACATATACCTACATCGTATCTCTTTATGAGAATCCTTTAAACATAGCATACATACATGTGAAGTGAGATAAGGCTCGAGTAATTAGGCGAGGAGATGTCACATACGCACAACACTTTCATATAAACATTCTGAATTCATTAAGGAAAATATAGGTCATTGATCTCTCAAACATGAACATATGAGATGATCTACAAATGAATAAGGCTCATAGCCTTAGCAATAACCCTAATCTTCCTAACATCAGGAAAAGGCATAAGGTTGGGTACTCAAACCAATCGCGCATTGATAAGATGTCTGGATCAAGGTCCGGGATAGCATAAGTTTCTCAGTGTGTTGCCGTGAATAACATGTGCTGGTCGTATTACTGACCTGCAGACAAAGTCAAATCACATTACACAATCCTAGCAGAGCCAACCATTCATTCACTTTCACGCACATCACACTTACACTTCCAACCCTTTCAACCGGGCATCCCCCTTTCGACTTAGTCATTCAAGGACCTCTTTTGACCAAACACAGACCCTTTAGACAAATGACCCGAAACAGAAATGTCATTTAGTGCAAAGGTTGATGCAAAGTGTGGGTGTAGAGGGTGAGTGAGGGTTGAGTTGGATAACCAACATGTTACCATAAGGCAACAACATGTAGTCTTGTATAGACTCATAATGAGTCTTCTTCATCAGGACGACCTGCAATCACACACATGTCAACAATGTCTCAACACCTCTTCGCCATTGACATGACCCCATTTGAAGTTCATTATAGTGAACTTCATTTTAGACAGAGTAATAGTACATTGATATAATTCCCCATAGGCAGCCTCTCTAACCTCTTATCAGATCAACTTATAGGGATAGTCGTATGAAAGAAGAGAAGTGTAGAGCCAATGTCGCCAACTTTCCCCTTCAGACATACATAGACAAAGTATCATCCATCTTATATGGAGTGAAATCATAAGATTGACATCAACCAATAGGTTAAGGTAGCATGATATGTCACACGGGGTCACATTCCTTCTACCTCCACCTCAGTAGAATCAGAAAGTTTTCTGTTAGTAATGGATCGATCTCTTTTCAGGGTTTTCACCGATCCCTATCTATCGCAAAACTTACTAATAGTATGGGAGACCTCTCGGTATCTATCCATCCCTTTTACTGGCGTCTGTTTGTGATAGGGCAGGCCTTAAGGGCCTTGCTTCTCCTATCTACTGTCTCCCATTAGATCAGGTCAGATGGTGATAAGGCATGCTTCTCGGAGCCTCGCTCCTCTTACCACCTAGTATATATGTAAATATGGCGTTAAGGCAGACTTGTTAGAGCCTCGCTTCTCTTATCGCCTAATATATATATATATATATATATATATATATATATATATATATATATATATTGTATTATGGTGGTAATGCAGGCTTCACGGAGCCTCGCTCCTCTTACCACCTAGTACACATGTAAATACGGCGATAAGGCAGGTTTCTTAGAGCCTCGCTTCTCTTATCACCTAATATATATATATATGGTATTATGGCAAGCCTCGACAGTTTGATCGTGGGGTGAAGTGTAGCGGAGCTCCTTGCCAAAAAAATGAGCTAGCTCGGGGTCAGATGGATTCGACCCCCGAATCACCTGATCTCCAATCCACACCCAAACCCACTGAGCTAGATCCTACTTTGGTTTGAAGAGGAGCAACTCAGGTCTTTGTAGAGTAGTGGGGCTTGGTCCGCCCAGCAGTCTGAGTCATTTCTAAATTTGAGCGTGTGCGTACGCTTGCTGGTCTGCGTGTCTGTCTGAATGCTCGTCGGTTTGAGTGCGTGCGTGACCCACAAGGACGCTTGGTTGCTTAGAAGGCCCGAAGGCCCGGTACTTACCTGTAGCCGTGACATTGAGGGTCGCGGCGGGAAAACATTCAAGGAAGCGGTTAGGCTGGTGCCACACCAAGTAGAGGTGGACATGCCGGGCACTCGAGGTCGAGCCAAAGAAGACAAAAGTTGGTATTTTTGACGCGCAGTTCCAGTAGGTAGGCAGGTATTCACCCAAATATCAGTGTGTGGTAGATCTACCTGACACAATACTAACCCAATCAACCCCTCGACCTTTCTGGGCGGAGGGTATTACTACTGATCCTAACCATCACAGTGTGCGTCATAATAACGCGCGCTCATACTCTCGAAATTTCCTCACCGATTTCGCCTTGGCCTCATTGGCCGAGGAATTCATTTCGAGTGTCACGCTAAAGCGTGCACACCCTTTCCATTGCAGACCGGCTCCGTCATGGTACCCGACGTCATCACTGTGTCGAATGCAAAAGCATGGCCAAATACCCTTGTAAGGGTATTTGGTCCGACAGCGGGACACAATATACATATGTCACACAGGTAGATACTCCAAACATGAGTCGAAAATGCAGTACAAACCATGATAAATAACATATACTCACAACAATAATGACAACACAATAAGCACAACTTATTGGCAAGGGTTATAACTGAAGAGCACGGTAAGCTTTATAAACAACAACATGAAGCCAACTCAACTGCCAGTCATATAACAAGACAACCTTAACAACATATTCCATACTCTATAAGGCAAAAATAAGGGTAGCAATGAGTAAATAACATGATACAATTGTTACCTCTTCAACTCTTAAGTGAAACGTATATTATAGAGAGGTGGTGTAATCCGCGTAAGATAACATCCTCACTCCTGAGCCTTGCTTTAAAGATCAAGCCTCACCGCAGCCCTCTCTGATTTCAGCGCTTGCACCTCACTAAACCTATTAAGGTTAGCAGGACAACCCCACTCATACCTATTAAGATAACAGGTGACGATCCCGCACCTCTCTAAATATGGTGGCCCTACGTAGCGAGAGCTGACCTAGTCGTCATTCTAAACCCACCCTGGCTAAGCAGTAGTTGTCATACTTTTGCTATCAAGGTTTAAGTAAGGGAACAAACTTTTTCCTCCCCTTTTTCTTGATAATGTAGTTATTTTCCTATTCAAAGGAAAGATAACAACGTCCTATAATGAACCAGGAACATAGCTCCGACGTGGGTCTCACTATCATTCTCAAGACTGATAACTGCTTCCTTAAGTCTCAACGAGAGAGTAACAATTCGAGACTGCACTTCTACTAAGGACAACTATACATGCTGACTTACTCCCTTGAGGAAGAACCACCTTCCCTAGGAGTGAGTCACCCCATTCACCTCTGATCCCATGCCAGATGTGGGTTTCATACAAAGTCTACGTCCTTTTTGAAAGACAATCCATACATACATCGTCAATCAAACATCAAACAAATACAGGAAAAACGCATATATGGCAACAACCACATAAAAATTGTCATAAGGACTAATATATATATATATGTATATATATATATCGTCACAAACAGAACTACCCGGTAAATCGTAGGATATATATATATATTAACGCAAACTTAAGACATAAGCCTCTCTTCGGGTTAGTCAAACCGCTAGCTAAGTAACCACTACTTCTCAACTTTTATCGGCAGTTACATCTATACAATCCTCTAGGTGACTCAATTTTATCGCCAACTGATACCATCGGAGGGTCAAGGCACAATATTAATTGCATTAACCATCACACCACAACTTGGTATGTGCTCAAAGAACGACTTCTGTCATCAAACCCCTCACTTCGCACTTATCAGTTATCCCCTCACTCGTGTCGCTCACATACTAGAAACCTCCTCTAAAACGATACTTTACTGACCAGGGGGGGACGCCTCAACTTAACGCCTTTACATCTCAAAGCAAGCTTAGCACGTAACTCACGTAATAAGTCATTGGCCTCATAGCTTTAACAGTTATCAACTGAGCTTGCTTCGGTAGTGGACATACCCAACAGTGTGGATGTTGCTTCAACTCAACCGATGTCATATCAGACACGCCACATATCGCCCAATTATCAAAAGGTACTTAAGATGACAAGGTGCTCGTTGAGACCACTATTATGTGCGTCAGAGTACTGAAGTGTACAACCAAACACTTCCTTCCTCAAGTAAACCGCGCATACACTAACAATCAGCGCTTCACACTTAGGCCACAATTTTAAGATATCCCCAACGATAGTCAAGGCGTCAAGCAATCAACCATGTATGTCAAAAGAAAACTTCTCCTTTCGCCTAGTTCTCACTTTTCCATACTCAGATGTCGTTCCACCAGGTACAACGGCAGGCAACCGTTATCCCCGGCAAAGGCGCCACCTGTCGAGCGCATCGGTCCGGCGCCGCACAAGGCAGCGCGGGACCCTCCCGGCTGCGTCACGCAGGAATTGGTTCTTAATCCTCGTTGCATACATGGAGCTTACGCAAGCCGCTCCGACCGAGTGCGCCATCCATACCTCTCGCGAGCCCCTACGACAAGATAAGGCCTACGCGAGGCACGACTTACCTCCACTTTACCGGAGTTGTCACCTACCTTCGGTGGGCGTATCCCCGCCGAGTTACCAGTCCACAGTACGAAAGTTAATCAGCTGCAATCGCAGAGGTGGACCAGCCGAGGGCGTTTCTCGTTCGTTGTAGCATAGGGGGTACGCGCGGTAATACGCCTCTATCAGACCCGCACGCAAACCGGCATCTTGGGGGGCTGAGGTCCCAAGCGCGACTCAGCGCCGGTCGACTAGGACGCATCCCACACGTCACACGCACACCACTATAGAGAACATAAAAATAAAAACACACATACCTACACATACACAAAACGACACAGAACAAACAACGCGACAACACTCCTAGTCCCTTAGTAGTCATTCCATAACTCTCCGACGCGGAAATCGGATAGGCGTTGCGCTCGAGACTTAGTATAAAACCGAGCGGACGCAGGGCTAACTCATATCGACTTGCAATGCAAGCATACGCAAGCAGTCATAATGATGGCGTACTATGTAGTACCCATACACATGTGGTTCTCGTTAATCTCGAGGGTCGCATTCGACACTCAAGTGTCGGCTGACATACGCCTTGAGGGATTGTTCTCTCGACGTTGGACAACCGCCAAGTGCGATTGAAAACCACACCCTCTTCTGCACCCTGTAAAGAGTGGATGGTACACAGGTTCATACCTGTGGTGGCAATCGTCTCTTATTGCTCTAGAGACCAGCTCTATCATCCATGGTCCTGAAAGAAGTCAAGGGGTTTGACTTTGACAGCTGCCACGGACTACAACGTCCAACTATAAAAATTAACAAACAAAATCAATCAATAAACAAACATCCCAACTCTCATATATCGAATTAGGACTCGATATAAAATATAAGAAAGGGGAAACATAAACCCATCAGGTATGCAGATCGTGCGACATATGGTTGTCATTCTCACTGTCTCCAAGATACGGCTCATGTACCAAGCTCCTAAATACTAACCTGCATAAAACACAGACACACACAATAGTCATATTGCCATACACCAATGTGGTGAACTTTACTGTTCCCTGTAACTCACACCATGCCTCACACACTCAAGCCCCAGTCATAGTTCAATTTTCCATAAATCTCATAAGATCTTTATAATGACCATTTAAAAAAAGTCCGGTTAAAACCCTAAAAGAAATATATAAAATATCAGGGGTAAGGCAATCAGGTTGAGGTACAGGTGTAAGCAAAGTTGTGTCGTGAGCCGACAAGTCGGCGTTCAACCAACCGACGTGTTATCAGCGATAACAGAAGATGATCCTCGTAGGATAGAGTTGAAACTAGTTCAAATCTTGGATAGAGTGTCCAAAGAAGACCTGTATCATACGACAGATCAATGTCCAAACTAAATCGTCAATGTATGGAGATCAAATCCCCATGACACGTTCTCACTCAAGACTCTCCTTATAACCAAGCCCAAGTCTATCTCTAAGGCAGTACCCAAAGAAAGGTAGACCTATGGCAGAATCTCCCCCATACAGAGTGGATAGTCATTGTCGCCACCGGTCAAAATATAATTTATCTCTTATAAATTAGGAAAATTTCGGCAGCGCTTCCTGTAGGAAAAATATTTTTTCACAATTTATATCAGCCTAAATATGAAAACAGAAATAATCTTCAATCTTCCAAAGTCAAATTTTGTCTAACTCCCTGAATTAACAAAAATTTGGGCAGCACTCCCTTTAGAAAAATAGACTTCCCAAATTTTTACCAAAATCAGACAAGTTGAACTTTTGAAAAGTCAAATTTTGACTAACTCCTTGGATTTGCAGAAATTTCGGCAGCGCTTCCCATAGAGAAAGTAGCTTACCAAAATTTATACAAAGTCAAGTTCATAACCTAAAGATGACTTTTAACTTCCCAAGATCCAATTTTATCTAACTGCCTCAATTAGCAAAAAATTGGGCAGCACTCCCTTTAGAAAATGAAATTCTCCAGATTTTTACTAAATCGTAAATAAAAGTCAGACAAACTGAACTTTGAAAAGACAAAGTTTAAATGACTCCTTGGTTTTTTAGAAATTTAGGCAGCGCTTCCCGTAGAGAAAGTGACTTACCAAGATTATACAAGACCAAGTATAATAAAAGATCCCAGAAAATGCAGAAATTGACCTAAATAAAAATAAACTTAGCTCATTAAATGCAGAAATTGAAACTAACTCATAGGGCTCTAGCATGTGGCGTGCAACTAAAGCAACTACCTATCAAACTGAAACTCATACTAAGTTGTAGCCTCACCCAGTCACAAGCAAACCAAACCACAAAGGTAAGTACTCTCACCATCCCCAACTCAACCTAGACAAACAATAGTTCGTAATTTTTCAATGATTTGTTCCCTTTATACCCAGCTTACACAAGGTATAAAGTTAGACCACCCAAACTTATAGAACATGTATAGCTCAACCATGGATTATACACAAACACAGGGCACAACAACGTTTCCTTTGGGCATATGACTAGGTCACCCTAGTCACCCTGAAATGTTTATATACTTGTCTGCACTTTGTCTTTTGAGGTAGCATATAACTGAACCGATCATCTTCAACTCAAGATTCAGTTTGCCCATTTGTACCACAGGTTTATTATTAATTGACACTCTCTTCAGTTGGTGATAAGCTATAGTCAGACCACCCAAACTTATGGATCCCTGTCCGACTAGCCTGTTCATAGATAGAATAATAGTAAAGTATAACCAAGTTATATCCTTTCGGTTCCAACATGTGCGTGGCATTGGACCAAGACCACCCAAACTTATGGAACATGTCTTGGTCCTCAGTCTGGTTCATTCTCTTAAAGCCAAAGCAGGAAGAGACTGAGTCACCCAAACTTATGGAACATGCTCAGACCTCCTCGTTCAGAAACTAAAAAAACTGAGAAAACCCAAAGTGAACAAGGCAACCAAGCCACCCAAACTTATGGAACATGCTTGGTCCCTGAAAAGTCATTCACAGTCAACCCTCACAAATCAAAGCGATCAGACCACCCAAACTTATGGGAACCTGTCTGGTCTATCAGGCAATCCAAAATAAACATAGCACTGGGCCCTCCAAACTTATGGAGACTGTCCAAGTCTTTGGTTGACCCAGTCAAACATGCAGTACTACCTTCCTCCCATCCTTCCCCCAGATGCAATCCCACAATCTGCTTTCAGTTAAACAACAAACCGAAACTGACATTGCATATGCATTCCGTTAGTTAAGTCTGGTTTGTCCTGAAAGTCATACTGAAAGTCGAAGTAGGGATGCAAGCGATATACTCAGTCAAGGCGCAACAACGAATACAAGTAGGGGCTATACTGGTTTTATAGAAGGAAGACAAAGGTTACCTTTTAGTTCCCTGCCTCTAAAACTCCTCCTGAGTTCCGGCAGGGCTCCCGCAATCGGTGGGCTGACTCCCCACAGAGTCTTGCTGCGGTCCTACGGGTTGCAACCCGGCTTGTCGCCTTCCTCTTAGAACAGGATTAGACTGAGAGTAAGAAAGATAAAATGAGGGGTTTTAAACTCTCGAGATACAAGAGGGGGACAAACTCAACTCCCAGGAGAGGGCCTTGTTATCTTCCTTCGCCCGAGGGCCCCTCAATGATGGCCAAAACGCGCAGTCATCGGTCAACCCAAAGTCAAACTGCTAAAACAGCCCCTCCTAACGAACCTCCAACCCCGATTTTTACCTTTAAGCGAGACCCGCTTAGGCCACACGGACACTCGATATAACTACACATATATATAGGGGGTAAGTATGTGACGATCATTTCTCACAGTCACAGTGGGACTCCTCACAACCATATGTATACTCGTGATCGTAGGCAGTCAAATCCAAAATTCGAATCACAAAACATATCTGCAATCACATCAAAGAGTCAAACAAGAGCCCATGCACTACACAGAGTTAACCCCTATCACTCTCTATACTCATACCCCTCGCTTTATCCATGCAAGCCCCAACTTCCTGTCCAACCAAGCATAATTAAATACTCAGTACCTTTTTTAAATGGTCATTCAATAAAAGTCCGGGTGAAACCTTAACAAAACAATAAAATCATCAGGGCTAAAACCTTTTAGGTTGAGTATTGAGGGTGAATTGGAATTGAGTCGTAAACCGACGAATAGACAACCAACCTGTTATCAGTGATAACAGAAGGTGATCCTCAAGGGATCAAGCTGAATCTAGTCCAAGTCCTGAATCAAATCGATCAAGACAACCTGTAACACAAGACAGGTCAATGCCCAAGACTAGACCTATAAGTCCATGGGGACTAATCTCCACACCCCGATCTTACCAATTCTACTCATCTAAGTCTGAGCCTTCCTGTAAGCAAGTGCCCAAAGAAACGTAGACTCATGGCATAATTTCCCCTATCTAGGGTGGATAACCAATCTCGCCACCTGTCAAAGTATAATCTAACTCCCTTAAACTAAGGAAATTTCGGCAGCGCTTCCCATAAGAAAAGTGTCTTTTCAGAATAGGGTGGATTACCAAAGTCGCCACCTTTAAAAGTATAATCTAACTCCCTTAAACTGAGAAAATTTCGGCAGCGCTTCCCGTAGGAAAAGTGTTTTTTCAGAATTTATATAAGTCCAAATATGGAAACAAGAATAGTCTTCAACTTTCCAAAGTCAAATTTTGTCTAACTCCTTGAATTAACAAAAATTTGGGCAACACTCCCTTTAGAAAAAGAGACTTCCCAGATTTTTACTAAGTCATATATAAAATTTAGACAAGTTGAACTTGAAAGGTCAAATTTTGGCTAACCCCTTGGATTCGCAGAAATTTCGGCAGCGCTTCCCGTAGAGAAAGTAACTCATCAAAATTTATACAAGCTCAAGTATAACAAAAGATTCAGAAAATACGGAAATTGACCTAAGTAAAATAAAATTAGCTCATAAAATGCAGGAATTTGAACTAGCTCCTATCGGTCTAGCACGTGGCGAGCCCTTAAAACAACTATCTGACAAACTGAAACTCAGACTAAGTAGTTATCTCACTCAGCCACATGCAAGCCAAATCACAAAGGTAAGTACTCTCACAAACCCAAATCACCTTTGACAAACAATAGTTCATAGTCTTTCAATGATTTATCAATTTATACCCAGTTTACTTAGGGCATCGAGTTAGACCATTCATTTTAGAAACAATGCCAACTTTTTGCCTTAGTTATACACGAACAGGTTGCACAACTACTTTTCTCTTCATTGGGCATATGACTAAGTCATTCGTCTTAAAAACAATGCTTAGTCGCCCTGATCTGTTTTAAATAGCCAAGTTATATATACTTCTCTGAACTTAATCTTCAAAAGTGAGCGTAGGACTGAGCCATATGTCTTAGAAACAATGCTCAACCGACCCAAGTTACCTTCAGTTATAGCTCTTAGTTATACTCTTTTAATTTGTGATAAGGCTATAGTTAGACCATTCGTCTTAGAAACAATGTCTGGCTAGCCTTGGTCTTATAAACATATAAATATAGAAATATAGAAAATCTTATTCCCTTTTTCGCATTATAATCCTGACACAAGTGGTTAACGGGGACCCCCACTTTTCGGTCCTGGGTAACGATGAATGATCCTGAAATTAGGGTTTCGGAGTCAAATTTTATGTTTTTTTGAAGAATTTTTTTTTTGCTTGTTTTTGTCTTAAGACAAGCTTGTTGTGTGTCAAATTTGGTGTCATTTGGGTTATTCGAATTTGTGATGTTAATCATCATGAAAATCCTGAAATTTCGATGAAGTTGTTTTTTGAAAAAATTGCCTAAAAATGCACTTTTGAGTTGCTGTTTTACGTGTTTTTAATTTTTAATTTTTTGTATTTTTTTTATAATATGTTAGTAAGAAGTGCACTCTATAGATTGGTGTGACGTTTGTTTGGGATGACCTTATGGTTTTTTTATAAACAGAGGTGAAAAATGGGGGGTCGGTTAACCTTTTCTCAATCCTGAGGCCTTAAACTTAAACCATTCATCTTAGAAACACTGTCTAGTCTATGGCCTGAACCTCCCTCAGAATAAAACAACAAAAAAAGTTGGGTCATTTATTTTAAGAACAATGTTCAACCCTCTTTCCTCAGCACAAAAAAAGCAGAGTACCCTGGGTCAATACCTAGAGAGTGTTCAGACCACCCAAAATAAACAGCAACCAGACCATTCGTCTTAGAAACAATGTCTGGTCCTGTAGGAATACTACTGGGAAGTTGGTGGGCTTATCATGAGCTAGGTTGGGGCGGTTGGTGGTTTTGGGATCCCGTAGAAAATGCATCTTTGATGCCTTGGGTGTTGAAAAACGATCATCCGTTGATCTGGACTCCTCAGTGTGATCGAGCGTTTCGAGAACTCAAGGCGGCTTTGACGCCACCCCCAATTCTTATAAGGCCGGACCCAGACCAACCTTCTATTCGCATCACCGATTGAGAAACTAAGGCGATCTTGGCAATTCTGGCCCAGATGCGACCAAATCGGTTGGAACACGTGGTGGAGTATGCTTAGAAACAATGTTTGACCCTCTATAAAACAGAACAAAACACAGCAGTCAGACCATTTATCTTAGAAACAATACCTGACCCTATAAGACTCATTCAGACACAAGCAAAACTACCTTCCTCCCAACCTTCCCCCTGATGCAACCCTTTGTTACAATCTGCTTTCAGACAAGCAAAGAAACTGAAACTGCCATTATACATACGTTCCTTTACTTAGTTTGATTTGTGTCTTGAAAGTCAAACTAAAAGTCAAAGTAGGGTTGCATGCAATACACTCTGCCAAT
>BFEA01000203.1:110166-125780 GCA_003427395.1 Chara braunii | reverse complement strand
TAGTTTGATTTGTGTCTTGAAAGTCAAACTAAAAGTCAAAGTAGGGTTGCATGCAATACACTCTGCCAATACATAGGTAGATGTATAGATAGGGGTTACAACTGGGTTTATAGAGGGGAAGCAAATGGTTACCTTTCAATTCCCTGCCTCAAGAACTCATCCTGAGTTCCGGCAGAGCTCCCGCAATCGGTGGGTGGACTCCCCACAGAGTCTTGCTGCGGTCCTATGGGTTGCAATCCCACCTGCCGCCTTCCTCTCGTAACCAAGGATCAGACTTAGAGTAAGAAGGGCAGAAGGTAGGCGTTTGAGACTCTCGAGATACAGGAGAGGGACTGACTCAACTCTCAGGAGAGGGCCTTGTGATCTTCGTCGCCTGAGGGGCCCGCAATGGCGGCCAACACGCAGAAGCAACTTGGTCAATTGTAGTCAAACTGTTGTTGACTCCCAGAAGACTGACCAAATCGTAGCACTGCCCTCACCCCTGTTTAACAATCACGACCACTCCCCAGCGTTTCGACGTAAAATGTGAGTTAAGAGTACGATCCTTCCCCTGCGTCGAAGCAAAACAGCCACTATTCCCCTTAAGCCCTTGCTATTCATAGCGCAAAGTGCTCACTCTTAGGCATGTATCTGGCTGCTGGAAGGATCGAGCAGGCAGCTAGGTGTGACCAGCGGTCATTGCTGGAATCGAACTCACGCCTGTAACTTTCAACTCCCTTTCTTTGGTAGCTAAGCGGTCTGCCAATGTGCAAAATGAGAAGGAGTTTTCCCATAAGGACATGGCTAGATGCATCGCTCACTCATGTGGTTCAACATACGGCGTCAGTCGATTAAGTAAGCCTGCCCAGGTACCCATGACCCTCCTCCAACCGACCTTCCTGGCTTCTGGGTCCTCCTTCTGCAGTCAGCATCGAGCCACCCTTACGGTTAGATCCAACAGGCGGTAGTGACTCACACACTCACACATTCATACTCAGACGAAACAGTGAGCACGACCTCAATTTGGTAGAGAGGAAGCAATAGCAGACCAAGGCATACTCGAGGGGGAGAGCCCCACTCTGCTACCCATCAAACTCATTGAAGGAGAACGAATCCCCTTCCTGAAATCGGTCAGGCATGCCCGCTACACACTCTCCTTCTTTACTTGCAGCTCCCGCTTTCCCATATACCACGCTCAACAAGATGAGCAACGCATCAGTCAACAGGTAGTCTCCAACCCTGCTGCCGGCTTTGTTGCTACTCCGTCTGGCTGCGAGCGGTGCTGATGGCCAAAGGCCTGCAGTCTCGCAACTTATGTCCCGTCATTCCGTATAGCAGACTGGGCAGCGTTCCTCCAACATGTAAGTCGTCCGACCTTCGCGACTTGCTTCCCTGTTGCCCGATCGTGGGGATGAGTGGCCCACCGGCCAACGGATAAGTTATCAACCCCAGTGGCTCGCTTCTCGCTCCTATTCGGCCAGCAAGTATGTTATAGAGGGAGAGGGAGAAAGAGCTGTCAGATGCACCTCTCAAGGCGAGCAACGCACCGGCTAACAGGTAAGTCTCCAATCTCGTTTGAGCGCTTCACGCAACTTCCACCGGTAGGTCGAACACAATCCAAATGAATCTTTCGCTAGAATGTGGTAAGATACATCACTACCTTTAAAATGGTCATCGGGCATAGCTCTCGGTGGCCACTTCGAAAAAGAACCCGGCCCTCCTCTGTCCAGATCAATACCGCCATTCAACTCTCCGCACTCCAAAAACCCCATGCACAAGTACTTAGCGCTCGATTCCACTCGGAATCGAGTGAAAATTAAACTTTCCGCCTTTGTCGTGTTTCCCCGCACGATGCCTTCGCGCACCCCATACCCTCCTAACCTCCCTTTTTACTAACCGCTTCCCAAAACTGACTTCATATTCAGAATCACGATACCAAGAAACCTCTATTTAGCACCTTTTCCCGCTCGATTCCGTAAAGAATCGAGCTAGATACCAATTTTTTTGTCTTCTTCGTTTCCACAACTTCCATGTCCTTTGCGAATAACTTTTCCCTTTTAACTTCTTTAATACTAACTCTTATACTAAACCGAGTCCGGATCCGGGGTTGCCCGCCCCGAAAACCCCCCGATGACCTCCTTCTTCACCTAATTGTGTTCACTACCGGCTACGCCATACATTCTTCCCTCTTCTTTTTCCATAGCTCTACGCAACATTTTCCTTGTCTAATCCTTATTTTACTAACTAACCTTGAAAACTAATCCTACCATCGCACTCGCCTACCCCGAAAGTGCAAAAAAAAAGACTCTATTCGCCCGTTTCTGTCAAGGAACGGGCGCGCAATCATCTCCTTCCCCTTCGCCACACTCGTTTTCATTGCCTCCGCCATCTCTAATTCTTATCCTGTTGGATGTACCCAGCGTGATTTCGCGCCTGGGTTCATTCATTCTTTATCTTTTTGCCTTTACTGGTCGGCCCGCTGTTGCTAGCTCTGCGCCTGGTAAACGTCGCGGCCCGGCCCTATCGCCTATCGGTCCCGGTCACTTCGCCCGTCGCTCCTTGCCTTGCTGCCCAGCTCGAGCGCCCGTCACTGCTCTACATCGCATGTATCGGCATGCTTCTCCAATCCAGATTCCCCCGCCGTTTTTCACCACCTCGTCGGCCTCGTCCTCAGCCTCCCGTATCCGACAGCGCTCAGCGCCACGGCCTGTCCGACAAGCGGCTTGCACGTTTATGCAGCTGCAGCCCTCCGCTGGCCTCTTCTCATCGCTCGGCTTAGGCAGAACCCCCCCCCTTTTCAGATTGCTAACAAACAATCCTCCCCACGGGTCGTAGCCACGGAGTTGCGAGCGTCGGGCCTACTGCAGATCTTGATGGTTGTAGCAGATATTAAGGTGAGACTTTTGAGCGTCTGGGGTGAAGAAATTCCGCCAGCATACTGCCTACAACCTGCGCTATTGCGCCGCGGACTATATTGCCTATTCACAGTCCGCCACCTTCCATGCCCCATCGACACTGCCTCACTCAAACTCCTCATTGCTATCCACAGTCTGACGGGCGGCGCGCCCTCGGAAAGCCCTGCCACCCAATTTTCTTTTGGTTCGTGGACTCAACCACCCGTCTGCTTGCATGCACACTGAACTCCTCGATTCACGCTCCAAAACGGGTAGGGCACAAGAATTTTGCCAATACCCTGAACACTCGAAATCCGAATAGGCCCGTCAAAAGAGGCACATACTCAAGGTCCTCGAGTGTCGTGACGGCCTCTAAAATCGGTGCCGCGTCCGAGTCAAGAAATGCCTATGTATAAAACTAATAATAACACTAAAATAAAATATTAAAATATCTAAACTTTTAATCGTCAGAATACGATGAATGGGAGAAAAAAGACCGCTAGTATCATTCCGACGCCTCTGACGGAAAAACCCAGGGGGATAGTCCTGTCGGGCCCCTTTACGCTACTCTAATACCCCCGCGTCGTCGCTGCCATTCTTCGTATGTACGCACAAGTCACAGGTAAGCACACCAATCAGCGGACACAACGGACATAAATTTTTCAAGCCTTACTTAAACGAAAATAAAAATTTGTCAGCGATCACGCCGACTCTTCAGTCATCAACAAGTAAAAATATCACGCGCGCCTCGAATCTGCGCGCCCACACACTCTCTACTCTGGTCAACCATCCAGTCAACGCAATCAACATACACAGTCGCGCCCTTGCGCGGTATACCTAAACTTTTAAATCAGCCTTATCTTCTGTCGCTTACAAAAACCAGGGCGGATACCTTTGTAAGGGTATTTGCACCGATAACGCACAGTGCCACATGGTGACACATGCGCAAGTGACACGGACACTGTGACAGACACAGTGTCATACATTGTGGCACACGTACAAACACTGTGATACATACACGAAAACGATGACACACAGTCAGTGACGCACAGTCACACAGTGACACAAAGTCACACAATGGCGTACAGTCACACAGTGACACTAAGACACAGGGGTTCTTCTGAGGGAGTAAACCAGCGAGGGTCACACAGTGACACTAAGACACAGGGGTTCTTCTGAGGGAGTAAACCAGCGAGGATGATAAGAGGAGCAATGTCCCGAGAGACTTGCCTTATCGCCTAAGCCCACTTAAGTGAGAAAAGTGAGCGATAAGAGTAGCGAGGCTCCCAGAAACCTGCCTTATCGCAAATAGACGGCACGGTCGATAATAAGAGGAGCGAGGCTCCGAGAAGCCTGCCTTATTACCAACCAGCCGTACGTCAATGTAAGTGAGCGATCAGAGTAGCGAGACTCCGAATAGCTTGCCTTATCACAACGATATCACTAACAATGTGGTAAGAGTAACAAGGCTCCGAGCAACCTGCCTTATCACAATGATGTCACTAACAATGTGGTAAAAGTAGCGAGGCACCGAGCAACGTGCCTTATCACGATGATATCACTAACAATGTGGTAAGAGTAGCAAGGCTTCGAGCAGCCTGCCTTATCACAATGATCGTTGTGATGACTCAGACAGTGTGATAAGAGTAGCGAGGCCGAGAAGTCTGCCTTATCGCAATAAACGACACGAACGGTGATAAGAGGAGCAAGGTTCCGATAAGCCTGTCTTATTACCAACCAGCCGTTCGTCAGTGTAAGTGAGCGATAAGAGGAGTGAGGCTCCGATAAGTCTGCTTTATCACAATAAACGACACGGACGGTGATAAGAGGAGCGAGGTTCCGAGAAGCCTACCTTATCACTATAATGACAAGAACAGTGTGATAAGGGGAGCGAGACTCTAAGAAGCCTGCCGTATCACTATAATGACAAGAACAGTGTGATAAGAGGAGCGAGGCTCCGAGAAGCCGGCCTTATTATCCGCCAGCCGTGCTTCAATACGAAACAGCGATAGGAGAAGCGAGACCCCATGAGGTCTACCATATCACAAACAGAC
The DNA here is from genome assembly GCA_003427395.1 of Chara braunii. Taxonomy (NCBI): domain Eukaryota; kingdom Viridiplantae; phylum Streptophyta; class Charophyceae; order Charales; family Characeae; genus Chara; species Chara braunii. The sequence continues at coordinate 120,853 of BFEA01000203.1, read as the reverse complement.
GCCCAGTGAAGATGAGTAGATCTCGAGTGGTCTACCATACTATTACTAATTTTCTCGATAGACAGAAAAACGTGAAAACCCTGAAAAGAGATCGATCCGTTATTAACAGACCACTTCCTGATTCTACTGAGGTGGAGGTAGAAGGAATGTGACCCCGTGTGACATGTCCTGCTACCTTAACCTATTGATTGATGTTAATCTTATGTTTCACTCCAAATGAGATCGATGATGTTCTGCCTATGCATGTCTTAAATAGAGAATCATATGACGAGGATGAAAGTATTGACGACGCTAGATTATACTTTCTTCTTTCCGCCGATTATCTCTAGAGATTGGTCTGATAAGAAGTTAGAGGGCTACCTATAGGGAGTTATATCGATGTACTATTATTCCGACTAAAATGAAATTCACTATAATGAACTTCAGATGGGGTCATGTCGATGGCGAAGAGGTGTTGAGACATTGTTGACCTGTGTGTGATTGCAGGTCATCCTGATCAAGAAGACTTATTATGATTCTATACAAGACTACATGCTGTTGCCTTATGGTAACAGGTTGGTTCGCCAACTCAACCCTCACTCACCCTCTACACCCACACTTTGCATCAACCTTTGCACTAAATGACATTTCTGTTTGTGGAAGAGAATGAATGGTTGACATCCGCTAGGATTGTGTAATGTGATTGACTTTTGTCTGCAGGTCAGTAAAACGACCAGCCACGTCATTCAGTGCAACCCATTGAGAAACTTACGCTATCTTGGGCCTTGATCCAGATGTTTCGTCAACATGCGATTTATACATTTGGTTGGAATATCCAACCTTGTGTTTCTCCCTGATTGTTAAGCAGATTATGATTATTGCTAAGTCTACAAACCTTATTCATTTCATGTTCATTTCATCTATATTGTTTGAAAGGTCAATGACCTATGTTTTTCCCTTGATGAATTCAGACTGTTTGTGTAAATGTGTTATGTGTATGTGACATTTCCTCGCCTAATTACTCAGCCTCATCTCACTTTACATGTATGTATGTTATGGTTAAAGGGTTTTCACAGAGAGATATGTCGAATGGACTTAATCTCTAGGTAGGATGAGTATGTATCTTATGCGCAATCCCCGGTAACTCAAGCATTGAGGGGATCGTGCTTCAGAAAGGAGCTAGGTAATGAGTCATACCTATTGGAACTGTATATAGGCAAAGCGTAGTATGCGTGAACGTTCGTCGGTCGAGTCGACATGATTTGTAAGTCGGTCCGGGAGATTAGCGCCCCGATGCCCGACGCGTATATGGGTCAGTCTTAGGCGTTCAACCGCGCGTATGCCTATGCTACGACGATCGAGCAAACGCCCTCGACTGACTTACCTCTGCGATTACAAGTAAAAACCTTCGTACGTGAGTCAGTAGCTCAGCAGGGATACGCCCACCTAAGGGATGGTGACAGCTCCCGCAGGTGGAGGTGAGTTGTAGCTCGCGGGATCTCTGTCCTGTCGTGGGGAGCCACGAGAGGTATAGCTGGCGCGCACGGTCGAAGTTGGTCTTAGCTCAAACACTTTTAAAAACTCCTGCGTGATGCGACCGTGAGGTTCAACACCAAAAAATACTTTGCGTCTGGGTGTGGGACCCCGCGCCCGACAACGGTCCTATCACCCGACAGCCCAGTCACTCCACTCCTGCACTCGTCTCGTCTTCACAGCCGCCCGCCTTGCTTCTCTGTATGTACCCAGCGCGGCCCCCTGTCTTGGTTCATTCACCTTCTTCCTTGCTGCCCCCCTCTGTCTCTCGTTTCAGCGCCCATCCTCGTTGCTGTATAGCTGAATTACCCATTGGATACAATCGCTGCTACACTGCTTTGCAACCCAAACACCACAGATTATGCCAAATACTACGGTCAGCAGGACGACAATCTTGGAAATCAAAGTTCACCACAAAGTGTGTAGTCACCGTCCGGCCGAACACGATCAGCCCCGGCCGCATGGCACTGCAGCACACCGTTTTGAAGCTGCGGCCAGTGCGAAGGCACAGGACCCACGGTAACGCGAGGCAGGTGCCAAACATGTGCCAGGAAGGTACATGAGGCAATGAGGATTGAACCCACGACCTCCTGAATGCCACTTGCAAGCCTTACCAACTGAGCTAGGCCGCTGGATGAAACGTTGTATTTGGTGGCGCCGAGGCAGGGGATGGGTACTTTCGGTCGCACGATGCTAAATTTGTCTGTATTATGGCGAGTATCCCTCCTGCCGATTGTTGCCTGGCTGCTGATTGCACCAGTCGTTGAAACTTCGAGCACTGCCCGTCAATCTGCTGATTGCTGCCTGGCTGCCGATTGCACCTGTCGTTAAATCGTCGAGCACCGACCATCAACCCCATGAAATGCCACCGGCCGGCTGAGCTGGCGGTGGGATGATTACGCGGCACGTCCAGAGATGCCCGCCCCAAGAATTGGGAAATGTATGCCGCGCTCATCTTTCTGAAACTGGACAAAGTGTGACTGTTTATCCCACCGAACGCCTGTTTGCCCGCCCACCCGACCGGTCGAATTCGGGACGGGAAAGGTAGACTACATATCGGTAGTGCGGGAAAGGTAGACTACATATCGGTAGTGCGAGTATGTTCTTGGTCGGTGGCAGAACGATAGGCAATAGCTCGAAGTTACCTCTTACACAAGAGACGCTAAGCAGCGGAGGAGGTTAAAAATGGGCGAAACGGTACTCCTCTCTGGCAACTGGTTCGTATGCACGATCGGGGATGCCGACGAGTGCTCTCTGTAGCGGATGGTTGGCTGAGCTATTGCTCTTGGCTAGGGATCGACCACGTGGAAACTCCGGACGGAGTTGGCGGTCATGATCTGCACATGATTTGAACCTCACCCAGCACACAAGCACAGGCACACACCACCTCGTAAGCACAGGCAGAGTTACACATTGACCCCACGTACACGCCCTAACGCACGGACGGGTGTAAATACGCCCGAACTCACGCACATCACACCCGCACTCGTTCGCACGCGCCGAGAGGCAGACAAACACACACACACACNCACACACACACACACACACACAGAGAGAGAGAGAGATGACGCGTGTGATTTCGAACAGCCTGTTGGTGATTCCTCCGTTCGAATGCGCTTGGTTGTCGGGGGAGGAGCTACAGTTCAAGAGTCCAGGCAGTGGTTGCCTGTCATTCGAAGCGAGAGCGGAAAATGACATAACGGTTGTCTTCACGGAAGATATCGGGGCGCGACATTACCGCACTGAGCAGAGTCGCAATTACATAGTTGTGCTGGGCAGTCACAAGAACCGGCGTGTGAAGATCGAGGTGGATTGCCAGCCTGTTGCTGACGTGGAAAGTTCCATTGACGTCAACGGAGACTTTGCCAAGTACTGGATTGACATCAACCAAGGTGTCATCAGCGTTGGAAGAGGGGATCCGGGGAAGAATCTCCTGCTGCGATGGGTCGATTCCGATCCTCAAAATCATCGTGTTCGACATGTAGGACTTAGTAGCTGGGATCGGTACGTTGGATACCGCAATATATCCCTTCTTCCCTCTGTAGATTTTGCCGCCGTGAGTTCCTCTGTCGCGGACGAGGGCGCCACTGCCCTTTTCCGAGAGGTTTCCCACTCTCTTTCACGTTTTCTTAACTGCGCTCATCTGGCGGACCTGCTGTTTCTCGTTAGACGATCCACCGACCCAACCTGCTGTTATTCCCGTTCCGAGGCACTGGAAGACGAGGAAGATGACGATGTCATCGTCGTGCACGCACACAGCGTGCTGTTGGCATCGTGTTGCTTCAAGCTGGCCGATCTGTGGCTCGCCGACGACAGGCGATGTCGAAGTAGTGCACCTGACGAGTTGAATCGTGTCGTCCACCTGCCGCACGTTGATGCTAGCGTCTTGATCTCTCTCTTGGAGTACGCGTATACGGGAAAGACCCAGGTGGGTCGGCAAGAGCCCTTTCTCACCCCCCCCCCCCCCCCCCCCCCCCCCCCCCCCCCCCCCCCCCCCCCCCCCCTCCCTTGATGGACCGTACCCCCCCCTCTGTGTACCTGGGTGGCAGGTCGGCATCCTTTGTGTTAACTGAGTGACAACCGCTTTACATCTTCCACCATTTTCTGGACGCGATTGCTTTTTTGCCTTTTCCTCCTCCCTGCTTGTTTTCGCGCGATTGCTTTTTTGCCTTTTCCTCCTCCCTGCTTGTTTTCGCCTTACCTTACCTGCACTTGGGTTCGCCATTTTTATCCCGAAGGGTTAAGCGAAACACGATCCCGAGAGGGATAGAGGAAGGGAGAGTGGGCAATGACCTCGCACGTGCATGTGATTGTTCTCCGTGGACGAAGCTCACGGGAAGGGCATATCCACAGTTATACTTAACTGGATTGCATTTGGTTAAGTGTTGTTGAGTCAGAAATGACAATGACAATCCATGGATCAAACCATGAAGACAACTTCGAAAGAAGGCAGCCACAGCAATCATCAATTCATCAAGACCCACTGACTCAGCAATCAGAGGACACGAGTGAGGAAGGAGACGAGGAAAAGGAGGATAAGGAAGAGGACGAAGAAAAGGGAAAAAAAGGAAGAAGAAGAGCATATAAGGCAGAAGCAGAGGGTGATAGCTCAGTCAACACACGTACACAAGTGATCGCGATGATCAGAATAATCCCGAACGTATCGAAAAAATGCATGAGACAAAGCTAGTCTCGACACCGAAGCTTCTGGCGATGGGACCCAACTACGGTAGTTTCGGCCTGTCGCCATCAGGTCTCTTCAGGTGTCTTGTTCGCTGACGAGGTCAGTCGGATACCTCCAGGAACTTCCTGCTGTGAGTCTTTGGGTACCGGAAGGAATCGACCGTCGCATGCCGTGGGTATATGATGAAAAGTCGGACTGAAATCAGCCGGGGGAGAAAATTAACTTGTTTTTGGTTTGAATTTGTTTTGTTTCCGATGGTTTCTCGTTTTGTGCGTGTCATCCATGGGCACATGGCATGCTAACCCCTTACTTAGGGCCTCGCTGCACTACTCTTGAAATCCACAAAAGACAAAATTCATGTCGCTGTATCTTTCCATGTTCTAGCGGAAGATTCACTCTCGTTTTGCACCTTTCAAGAGTAGTGCAGCGAGGCCCTTAGTAAGGGATTTCTCGAAGGAGATTACAGTATTTCACGTGTTCTACAGATAGCTTGTTTCTCCTCCCTCAGAGGAGAGAGAGGGCAACAAGAAGAAGAAGAAGAAAGAAAGAACAAGCTCCCCCTTCCCTCAGCATAGACCAACCACAACGTTTTTCTCCCCCCCCCCCCCCCCCCCTCCTCGTCTCCTCCCTTCTTTTCTCGTCCCCTTCTTGCTTCTCTCAGAGGGGTTGGCTGTTGGTATTACTCTCGATCTGTTGATGAGGAGTTTACATGGGGTGTGTGTGTGTACCTGTTACCTTCACCCACCTGGCTCTGTGTATAGATAGCTTATTTGGACCATGTCACCGCTGTATGCTTGTCATTTTTCTGTCTCTGTTGCCGTTGCGATTTTTTCTTTGTTCTTTATCTGATGTTCGTTTTCTTCTTTTCTTTTTGAAAGAGGAGTTTATCCACGAGTGACCGCCCCCAGCTCTCTCGAATCGGTGGATTTTTAGAACATTCAGCCAGAGAGCCACAATCAGACCCCCCAGCCCTAACAGGGCCGCGATAGGTGAGTGGGCACACCTGGCCCAGTGCTCTGAAGTAAGTAATTATCTGGTAGAGGTGGAGTTGGGACTGTGTCCCAAGCTACAGATCGCATCGCGGGTGACATGCCTGGGCCGAAACCACTGCGCAGCAACGTCTGGCCTCAGCTTAGCCATAGCCAGCCTGGGAGCCACTGCACCCACTGTCTTCACCCGAATAGAACGCCCAGTCATTATGGACACCAAATACGGCCATAATGATTGGGCGTTCTATTCGGGTGAAGACGGTAAGTCCTTTCTTTCCTTTCTGTTTCCTTCCAGAAGGGCAACGGCCTTTAGATGTATCATCGTGGAACCGGCTGGCCCCAGGTTATTCCAGAATTTCAATATAGTTCCCCTGGATTCGAATCCAGCTCTGTGTGTCAATAGTTTCATTGGCGTACCAGCTGAGCAAGGCCCGTTGGTGAAGACGGTAGTTCCAGCCTTCCACTCAGGAATCGAGTTTTGGCTCGCGTGCTTGAACGAGAGGTCATTACTCTCGCTTCCTTCTTTCTCGCCCGCCCGACAAAGTCTTGGACGACTCTCCTTGGCCGATGGTTGCCCGAAGTTCGTCCTCAAGTTTCTTGTTTGTGTTTGTTTCCCCCCGGAAGGAAGGGTAGTTTCACCTACAGGTACACTCAAAGGTGCTCCTGTATCAATTACTTCCATCCCTCTCATAAGACCATCAGTAGCACTCAAGCAGTAGAGCCCCTTCGATCATTGTAGTAATCTGATTGCAGCAGAGCCCAAGAGCTATATGTTTGTACCAGTCAGCCACAAAGGCAGGTACACATTTACCAATTTCCCTTATCCCGTCTGAACTCTGTTTTTTTCCTTGACAGCGGGCTCGATTCGTTGTTTCTCCAGTTTATCTTCCCTTTCTTCATTCCATTCATCAACACACGTCGTCATTATCTGCTTCACGTTCTTCAACTTCTCCGTTGCTTCCCCAGTCATCGCCCTCTTCCCTCCTCTCTGTGAAATCCAACCCACCCACTCATCATGCCTGTACCGGACCGGAAAGGTCGCTAATGGGAGTATACATTCTCGATCACGGTGCGTTGTGTTCGGGGAAAGACGGTCACTTTGATCTTGCTCATGGAATCGTGTCCGTTTCACGACCGGTCTGAAAGAAAGATTGCCTGGGGCGCGTCTTTTGGACGCGGTCCATTTGCATGGATTTCAAGAGGTAGTGGCCTTCGATGTTCCTTGTCTACCTACGGACAGGCTCTGTCTCAATCCGTGCGCCTGGGACCTTGCCCCCTAACATACGTTTTCTTTGGGGCAACTTCCGGACGAGATGCGGCGATAATGACCGGGCGTTTTATTCGGTTTGAAGATGGGTAAGGCAACCCAAGAGGAACGATTTTTTTTTTTTTTTTTTTTTTTTTTTTTTAATAAAAGGGCGACGGCCTTGAGATATTATCATTGAGCTGACCGGCCCCAAGCAATTCATTAGTAGTTGGCTTTACTCGTCAAGTTCCGTCACCTGGATTCGAACACAAGTCTGTATTTCAACAGTTCAAGGGTGTACCCACTGAGCTAGGCTCTTGGGTAAGAGGAACGATTTGGATCATACTCCTTTCTCTCTAACTTACCCGTCAACGAAGTCTTACGTTCAAAGTCTCAATTCAATTCTTCGCTGCAATCTATGGACGTACTGAAGAGACCCAAGTTGATTTGGGGGAGATGGGAAAATCTTGTGTTCCTTTTTGTCCCCTCTTAGGTGATGCTGGCCCCAGTGCTTTCAAAGATACTCGATCGCAATTATTACGGTTGGATTCTGTCCGAAAAGGTCCTCTCACCTGTGTCCCCTCCCGTTTTTTGGCCTGCCTTCACGCCGAGACATCAAAGGTAAAGACGGAGGAGGGTGTCGTATCTGCACCGGTGCCTCTATAGAATGAGGCTCTCTCGTCCAAGTGAAATGATCGAGTTCCAATACTGTTGGCGAGATGCACTCAGGGCTAAACACTTCCTTGAAGGAATCGGTACAGAGATATCTCGCTCAGGTCCGGTGCCAGGTCCGCTTGTTAACAACCGTCGCTGAGCCTATCAAGATTGTCGACCCGCCTTGTTACTTTCACGAACAATGCCCTCTGGGGTTATCCTCCGCCTCCATGGCATTGCTAGATCTTCACGGGAAGGCCTGTGCCTGTGTATTTCTGTCGTTCCACCTTTTATTATTTGCTTCTCTCGTGTTTCGACTGTTATCCGGCCCTGCATCCCTGGGGCTCCCCTCCCTCCGATCCCTCGTCTGTCTGTCGTCTGTCTTTCTCTCTGCGTCTCCCACACCGCTCTCTCCCCCCTTTCTCTCTGCTACCCTCTCTTCTAGTACGGCTATCACGAGAACTACTACCATGGCTGCCACCGCTTTGGCAGTCATGGTGGCTGTCTCTATCTATTAGGTCTATCCGTCATTTCTGGAGTGTCAGTTCGGTGAACACGAAAGTGTTGACGATCATCGACACTTTCCACAGAATGATAACCAACACATATGACATGAAAGATTTGTCTGCCGTATTGGAATTATATTGCACTGAGATTAAATTGTTGGAATACCCGTTGAAGACCACGTTCGGCAATTCTGGCCTTCATCAGGAACTGTACAGACAACACAGTGAGAAACATCTTCTTAGATTTTCTAAACAAGGAAGACGGAACGGGTCGGTAAAAGGAAAGCAAAGAAAATAACAAAACCAATAACGAAACGAACATGGAAAGATAAAACAGTGAACTACTCTCTCTACCAAACGAGATGTAAAAGATATAGGGTCTCGCTCCACTACTCTAGACTAGGAACCTCAAATTTTCCTTCTAGAGTAGTCAGAATTTACTCAAGAAATTGTATAGAGTAAAACGCTCAAGAACGGAGCCCCGTCAAATCGCTTTCTAGAGTTGTCAGGTGCACCCGCAACTGCGCACTCCACACCGATCTAGAGTGCCCGCCTGCAGTGGCCGTTATCGAGTGGTCCGTGGTTCCCTTGTGGTGGCCTAGAATTCCTGGAGTGGGTTGGGTGTCTGGGCCACTGCGCACTCCACACCGATCTAGAGTGCCCGCCTGCAGTGCCCGCCTGCAGCGGCCGTTATCTCAAGAGTGGTCCGTGGTTCCCTTGTGGTGGCCTAGAATTACGTGAGTGCGTCTGGGCCGACAAGAGTCTGCGGCGTTGAAATATTTTTTTTCTTGAGTACGGCCGTCTCGAGTGAGTGGAGGGATCACACTAAATTCGCGCTACTATAGACACTGACAACTCTAGATCTACTCTAGAAATTTTTCTTGAGTCTAGAGTAGTGGAGCTGAGACACAAAATACGGTGACGGGGGCCTCTCTTCAGAGTACCAAAGGGGTCGCACAAAGACATGTCAAAAGATATAAACCTGGTCGGGGGCCTCTCTTCAGAGTATCAAAGGGGTCGCACAAAGACATGTCGAAATATATAAACCTGGTTGAAATCCGAGTGAGAAGGCCGAATAGGGTTTTCTGAAAGTGAGAATATAAGAACAAATAGAAGAACATACGAAATTCCAAACAAGGCTCTCCAGAATACGTACCAACCAGCAAAAATACAAATAGATCTCCAAACTCGAAAATTGAACCGGTACAACACTCAGATGTTCTCCACCAGTACTTGGCCGGGTTGGCCCAGCTATAGTAGCCGAGCCTGAATATGCCCTGCACGCCGTTTTTTGCCGAGCCTGTTGAGTCACAGTCAGTGACTGAGATGAGATCTTTCTTAGGGATGACAAAACTACTATACGACTTTTGTGAAGAACTATAGCATAGTGTCCGCCCCCTTGACTGATCTGACCCGCCTTGACACCCCATGGGAGTGGACAGACGAGTGCGAGGCTGCTTTCAGACAGGGGACGTGAGCCACAAGATCTCCTTCCTGGTTAGCGACGAACTACCCTTTGATATGCTATTAGGCATGTACTACCTCAAGGTTTCTCAACCTCAGTTTGATTGGGATAGAAAGGTGTTGATACACAAGCTTCCAAACGGTAGGACTGTTAGGCTGCAAAAGTATAAAGCTAGCAATCTAGTGGAGAACTACGGTTGCATGTGTGCCTCCTCTTTCTATAACTACTATAAACAAAATTGCGAGGAGGGCATGTATCTAGTATTTGTCTCTGAGAAAGGGGAGGCCATTAAAACACCCCCAGAGATAGAATCAGTCGTCGCACAATATTCAGACCTTTTTGAGAAGCCCATAGGCGTGGTAGAAAGGGAGGTTGTCCACGGCCCGCACTGTTTGGCTTTTTTTCTCCCCCCTTTTCTTTTTGGTTTTCTACGGTGAGCCTTGTCAGTTTTTTTCCGTATAGTTGCCACGTGTGCTGCGTGGCCATGGCCCTGAGCTTCCCCCTCCACGGTTGGTGTCATCCTTCTCTGTGGCCATCGAGGATGACTGTATGGGCCTGGCCACACCACTCTCGAAACATGAACAAGACAAAAATGTGACGGGTGCATCTGCCCATGTTCTACCAGGAAGTTCATTCTCATTTTGCACATTTCGAGAGTGGTGTGGCGTTACTTCCATGTGGAACACCTGTGATGCACGACGTGCATCATCTTGGAGGACATATTTCCCCCGATAGCTGCTTTGCAGATTTTCCTTATCCATGCTCTTCATTTGTTTTCGTCTTGCTTTTGTCTTTTGTTTGTCTTTTTTCGCTTCTTTCAGTGGCTGCACGTATAGATATCATCATTTCTTGATGTATGTGCATTTTATTTGGATGTGTGATTGGCTTCCCTCGTCGGGATGAGTGGTGGTATGGTCGCTGGGAATCCGCACACTCATAAGAGAGAGAGAGAGAGAGAGAGAGAGAGAGAGAGAGAGAGAGAGCACTGTCGTCCACGGGATTCAGTGGCTCCACCAGCCCACTGAGACTGACGTCGATGTTTGTGTCGCGATGATGGCGAATCAGGCAAATCGTAATCTCGTGTGTGTGTGTGTGTGTGTGTGTGTGTGTGTGTGTGTGTGTGTGTGTGTG
>BFEA01000203.1:95561-109987 GCA_003427395.1 Chara braunii | reverse complement strand
GTGTATACCAAATGCATGCACACACACACAAACACAATAGCACACACACAAACGAACAATAACACACACACACGCACACTTTCTATCTCTGAAGAACTAAATGAATAAGGGCCTCGCTCCACTACTCTCGACATGTGCAAAACGAGAGTGAATCTTCCGCTAGAACATGGAAAGATACACCGCCATGATTTTTGTCTTTTGTGCATGTAGAGAGTGGTGGAGCGAGGCCCTAAGTCTTGATGCAGTTATTGATTGTGATATTCATACAGAGATAGAAATAAAGTGAAAGAAAAAAAGAAAAAAGAAAAAAGAGAAAAAAAGGGCGGGAACGCGTGTGCAAGTGGGAGGTGAAAAACAAGCCGGCGAAGGCGACGCGGGTCGGGCAGAGGGGAGGCCGCGGCGGAGGAGGTGGGCGAAGGAGGGGGAGCGGAGGAGGAGGAGGAGGACCAAAAGAAGGACGAGGAGGACAAAGAAAAGGAGGAGAAGTAGAACGAACAGGAGGTGGAGTAGAAGAACGTCGAGGAGGGGGAGGAGGAGGACAACGAAAATGAGGTGGAGAAGAATGAAGACGAGGATATGGAGAGCGTGTGTGTGTGTGTATGTGTGTTGTCATATTCGCTACACACTAAAAAAAGCATGACTATGCCAGACTGTTTCGTCGGACTTTCAGCGACTCATCAGGAGGTTGAACCCCGACAGTCTGCGCACGATGTATTTGAATGTGTGTGTGTGTGTGTGTGTGTGTGTGTGTGTGTGTAGTGTGTGTGTGTGTTTGTGTGCGTGTCTCTCTCTCTCCGGCCCCCATGACGAAAGCCAAAGGTGACGAAGCGGGGTGATGGCACACGTGGCGCAGGTGGTTGCACATGCACACCTGACGTCGAGACTCGGCACGGCGCAGCGTGAAACAGGAGCAACGGTCGAAACTTTTTTTTTTTTTTTTTCGTTTTCGGTATCGTAGTTTTCTTCCCGTATAGTGTAGGGTGGCGCGGCGGGCAGGTCCAAACGGCAGGCCGGTAATGTCCGCCACCCGCTACCGGCCTTATCCCATATGGGCTTGCGAGGCCTTCTTCGTTTCAGCCTGCCGAACCGGCCCCGAGGCCCTATGGTTGCGGCGCGTTAACGGGAAAGCCCCGCGACTCATGTATGGGCCAAGTACTGGTGGTTTAAAAAGGTATTGCAAACAAAGAACGAAAGCAAAATCCAAATTTTGTAAGAATAATAAAATTCAGGAACGAGGACCAAGGATGGAATTAAAGGATTCGTGAAAGCGCTGGTACTTCATGGGATATAAAGACGCTATTTCCAAAGTCCAAATTGTGTAATAAGAGTTAAAATTCACATACGAGGACAAAGGATGGAATTGGAAGATACCTGAAAACATTACCGGGCTACTTCATGGGATATGAAGACGCATAACATTTTTGGAAATGAATTTTTCAGCACGTCACGACCAGAAGAGCATCAGGATATCAGCAGCAACGACGGTGATGCTCCAAGTGATGTAAAGCCGCAATGGATTTTTCGGAGAAGGAAAGTATTCAACATATCGCGACTATGGGAACATCTGGACGGTGGGAATTCAGCAACGCGACGATGGCACGATGATGAGAGGAGACTGCAGGGACAACGGTTCAGCTGGACGGGGAAGTATTTGGACCAAAGGGTATATATATTGATGATAATGGCTGAAAGGATTACCTGAGGAGAGAGGTAGAAGGGTGACCGTGACTGGTTTGGTCGCATGCCATGGACAGGACGTGTATTCTGTGAAAGTAAAGCCTCATACATGTCCAATATTGCAAGTGTGTATCTCAAGGCACGATGCTTTGAACTTGCGGGAAGCACCCGTGAAGATCGACACTGACTGCAGGTTGGTAGACATCTTCTTTTACGTTTACGGTTAGTCTTTGTGTTTGGCATCACTGTACTAACCGGTGGATTAGTGGTTGCTGCTGCGCGAATTCGTGGAGTCTTTTTGGATGACCATGCAGTTGGGTATTGACAGACGCATTTGCTCGCGATTGGAGATTTGTCCCATATTTTACTTCTAATACATTTCGATTTGGTCGTATTTTGTCTTGTCCCTATTGGTTGGAGATTATGCGAACTTTCTCCTTCATTTCATATGTAGTGTATTGCTCTCACTATTTTCACCTTTTCCTACGCATTATCTAATCAGTTTTCACCTTTGGCGTTTTGTGGAGGAACCACACCCAAGGTACCAAATACTCCGGGGAGATGGCGTGTTCGCCCTCATCGTCGACAAGACGGAGGCGCATGCACTCCTCCTCCTCCTCATCATCATCATCATCAGCGTTGCAAGGAAGGAAGAGAATCAAACGGGGGAGATCCAGGACACCACGAGACCGCCGACGCAGATCACGATCGACATCAGTAAGGAGGAGAAGAGCTGAGTCGAACTCGCCAAGAAGATTCGGTCGACAGCAATGGGAACAGAGGCGAAACGTTTTTCCTCCACCTGGTAACAGAGCGTTGTTTACTGTCGACCTCAAGGAGGAGATATTTTCACTACGAAGGGAAGTGGAGAAGATGAAGAAGACCATTGAGCAATTGACAACGAAGTTAGCTGAGAGCAAGAAGTGCGCACAAGCAGAGAAGGGAGACAAAACCCAGGATACGGGTGAGAAGAAAACAGGACCAGCTGAGGAGAAGGCAGCAAAACCACTGACAACAACTGAACTCAAGGCTATGATCGACAAAGCTCTGGAGACAGCTGGAGCAAACATAGCTGGCACAAAAAAGTCGAGAAGATGGTGACGGAAGTGCGAAGAGACGTCAATGAAATCAAGCTGATGGAATATGATCTTGCCGCAGTCAAAGGTGCCTTTAAGAAGATGAACGAACCAACCAGAACCTGCACAGCGCATGTATCATCAATAGTTAATCCAAACCACTTTCAAGTGTCTATGATGACTGGCGCACCGACATCAGTGCATGTCAGCAGGAGTGCACCAAGCTGACCGCCTGTGCCACATCCGAAGCTTAGGAGGACGGAGATCAGACGACCGAGCTTAGCAGCAAAGGCGAAGAGGAACATAAATTTTGGATTCAAACCAATAACTGATGCACAACTTCTGAGGCTCCACTACATGGACTTGCAAAAGTTGTGCAAGACTCACGACATCAAGTACAAAGACAAACCGCATGCCATGGCTGCCCTGTTCAAATATCGGGACTTATGACATACGGAGGGAGGGACTTCAATCATGATTCCGAATTCGAAACACAGATCTACGTGAAGGACATCAAGCAGGATGCCTCAAGCTATGAAGACAGTGACGAAGAAGACTCGGACTCCAGCGACGATGGTGACTACTCATCACCTACATCATCCAATGGGCAAGACATCTCGGGAAGGTAGAACGGCCAGAGCCGACGTGGGGTCTCACGAATAGGCTGAAGTGGATGCACATACATCGTATAACGTCAAGAATAGAGTTACTTGTAAATACTGGGCAAATGAAAAACTGCTCTGAGAATAATAGACTATACAAACTGCTGTTTATATCACTAGCCATTGACGGTAGTATTCCATGGGCAGGATCTTTTGTGGACAGCTCAATATACACAAGTAGATAACACTTCTAGATACAAATGACAATGTATATGTACTCGCTTCGCCATGGTGTAGTCACTTTTACATAGGAAAGACAAGACGGCGACCGGATAATAGGTGGTGTGAACATGTCAACCTGGCTCAAAAGATTGGGAAGGGGGTACAACGCTACATTCTGCGTGATCAAGTTAGTTTACACAGGACCGGCAAATAAACACAGGAACACATTGATTAACTGTCTAAGGGCCCCATGGAGAAGGAAGGAATTATATAAGTTGTCGTTAGATGATCTGCTTGTCCTACTGGCTAAAGTTGGTTCGATTACGGGCAAAAAACAACGTGAAACTATAAAGGGAATATTTGCTAGGATATCGAAAAGAAAGTTTGCATTCACTTTCAAACGAAGATTGATATTTAAAATTCCACATGTCACACAAATGAACCTAAAGTTGATGAAATCAGAAAAAGGTCATTGTTACGATCTTGGCCAATTTCAAAGAACACATTCATCAGAAAGTACAATGCTGTCCAATTGCAAAAAGAAATGAATGAACTTGAGAGGAGAGAGGGAAAGACGAAGAAGAAGATGAAAGAAAGAAGAAGAGGAAGATGTGCACCAGCAAAGCCCAATGAGAATTCCCTTCTTCTGCACCAACCACTCTCCTCCTCATTTCTCCTCCCCTCTTATTCAAACAATAAATAACAATAATAACGTTGAATGGCTGAACCAGAATCAGTGTCCGAATCCCTCTTCTACTGCAAGCACAACATGAGGTCCATCATAGCGATGACCACCCTTCCTCTTCCTCTTCATGTAGGCCAAGCCAAGGCTATGACGGACTACTAAGGGCTCTGCCCTCATGTCCAAAGGACAACACAAAGCACCTATGTCGCTGTTCATCAGGCCGCCATGCCTGAATCTGCCTCGAGCTTCCTTGGTGCGGCACTACCCCAACTGGGGCCTTCCAAATGCAGCGAGCCAGGTAGGTATCTCGCCACTCTCCTCCTCAGTCCTTTTCTCCCTCCTTCTCCTACCGGCAGAGCTCCACCATAGCCAAGGTGGGAGCTCCTAGTCTCCTTCCTCCCAGTAGCGCTCTTCCAGCCAACGCTCCAAGCAGTGTGTCGCCAAACTTGCACACTGAAGAATGAGGATGAGCTATTGGCTCAGCCCGAAGATATAACGGCCTACTTGCCTCTTGGGGGGTGACTTCCAGGCCGCTTGGCCTCCCAAGCGACTGGTACCTCCTCCCTTTCGGAGGGAAACATCATTGCAGGCTCTTATATTGCTGTACAGGCCCTAGACTCAGACTGGTTGGAGTGGTACCCGCCTTGCCAGCGTTGTCTTCTTCAGCTCGGTCTCGAGTACCCGACATCTCTACTTCTACTCGGTGTGGTACCGGCCTACCTGCTACTGGAGTGTTTTTCTGCTGCCCTAAGTGTCGCGGGCCTCGTGCCCCGCTACTTGAGTGTTTCCCCCCCTGCGACCACAGGTAAGTACCGGCCCTACGGGCCTTCAAACAAGCAAGTATCCTTGCAGGTCACGCACACACTTAGGCCGACCAGCACTCAGATAGGCACGCAGACCATCAAGCACGCACACACGCACACCGACTTAGAAAACTCAGCAGAATGCAGGAATCTCAACAAGGCATCCATTCCAACGACAAAACTCAGGAATCAGTAGTGTGTTTTGATGGGTCATTACACTACCCCCCCCTTAAGAGCGAGGTCCCTTCGAGCGAGTAACTCACTTAGAGTCCCTGCAAAACACATCATAGGCGAATATCGCAAAGAGGGATCAGGAGTACGCTGTAGTAGTGAGAGCCGCAGTGATCTTTGGCTGTGTATCAATCTGTCGTTCGTTGGCCTTGACGACTCGGGGTGCGCTTTGCAATAATTCCTTCTTGGAAATCCTGTACAAATCACCTAGTGGGTGTTATAGAAAGTGAACTTGATACTGTCTATTATGTCCCTTACCAGTATGACTCACAATCCTGTTGATCTCATGACCGCCATTGATAGAACGAGGGATCAGAAGGAGGGATTAGAGGGTCACGATAGGGAAAGGAACCAGGAGCACGATACGGAAACAGTTTGGATGCGTGAAATATTGGATACCTGCGCAGATGGGGTGGCACGTCGATCACGTAGGAAAGGCCAAATCCATAATCTCTCACTGCCTTCAAAACCTGCCATGGGTCATAATAGAGAGGGAGGAGTTTATGTGACACTCCCTCTTCTTCGGAAAACTTAGACATCTTGACCCAAACATAACTTCCCACTTCGAACGGTGCATGCTGACGCTTCTTACTAGTGTGTTTAATCATGGCTGCCCGACGCTTGTTCATGACTGCCACAACAGTTCTGAGCAAGCGATCGTAAATGGCACTATAGCCAAGCCGACCAGGTGTCAGACCAGGTGGCTGATCAAGAAGGATAGAGGATTGCGTATCTTCCACCGTTAATGTAACCGGTTTGGTTTCGTGCCGGTGGAAGAGTGGATGGAGTTGTTGTATAACCCCCTCACAATGGGCAATTCTACATCCCACGTGTTTTGATCGAGAATGATAAGAGCTCAGAGAAGTTGAGTAACGGTCTGGTTCATCTCTTCAGCCAGGCCATTGGCCTCCGGATGACGGCCAAATGTCATCTTGAGCTTCATATCATAGATTTGGGTGGTAAAGTCCTTCCAATCTGCATTGCTGAACCAGGTATCTCGATCACTCACAAGAGTCTTCGGGGGTCCATATTGCAAAATGTAATGCTTATTAAACTCTTCGATTACAAGCTCGGTTGGGCCATGAGGTGGCAGTGGAATCAAATTCAAGAATTTTGTAAAACGGTCAACGATCACCATCAACTTGTGAGTACCCATTCCTACTTGTCTTACCCATATCCGTGAAGTCAATTGGAATCGACTCTCCGGGACCATCAGGAATAGGTAGGGGGTGCAGTAGTCCATAGGGTTTTTGCCGAGATGGCTTGACACATTGACAAACTTCACACTCAACCACAAACTTGTGTGCAAACCCTTTCATACCAGGCCAATCAAACTGATGCTGTAAACTTTCGTACGTTTTCTCAAAACCAAAGTGTTCACTCCGACCAGAGCCAGATCCAAGAAGTAGGTGTGGAGGGGCTCATGGTTGGGTACACACAAATGGTCATGCTTCCCATAACGTCGGAACAGTAGACCCTCACACTCGTGGAAATCAGGCTGACTATTGGGGTCAGGCTTGAGCTGCTCAAGGATGGCACTAAGGTTCGGGTCCTTGGCAGTTGGCTCAACTGGATCCTCTTTTAATTTCTTTTCGAGGTCGTAGGAGTTTACGAGGCAAGTCATATGCTCCGGGTGGCGAGACAATGCATCAACAACTCGGTTATAACAACCCTTCTTTTGTTTCAGTTCGAAATAAAAAATATCAATCTCATGCAACCACTGGGTCAATGTAGTGGATAAGGTAGTTTGCTCTTTGATCCACTTTAGAGTCTCGTGATCTAAGTAGACTTTGAACTGGCGTCCCAAAAGATAGTGCTTCCAATGGTTGAGTGCCTCGTGCAACGCATAGAGCTCACGCATACAAGTGGAAGTGACTACCTTTTCGCTAGGCATCCGTTTGCTGTAGTATTCGAGCGGACGCAAGCCATCACCATCATGTTGTTGGAGCACTGCGCCAATCCCGCATTGACTCGCATCCGTACGAACTATGAATGTGAGTTTGGGATCTGCAATGCGGAGCGCATGAGGACTCACCAAAGCCTCAAGGCTCGAAAGGCAGTTTCACAAGCGTCGTCCCATGCATAAGATACATTCTTGCTAGTAAGTCTTGACAATGGACACACAATGATAGGGAATCGAGGGACAAATTTCCGGTAGTATGATGCAAAGCCAAGAAAAGAACGCAATTCACAGACATTCAAGGGTTGAGGCCACTTACGAATGACCTCAACTTTGGTTGCCTTGGGCTCAAGGCCTGCGGCGGACAACCGATGCCCAAGGTAGATAACGTTATCCCTCCCAAACTCAGATTTCTCCAAGTTGAGACGGAGCTGCGTATTCTTGAGGATGTTCAACACTTCCTCAAGATGTCTCAGGTGGTCTTCCATTTTTGCTGAAGATCAAGATGTCATTTAGATATACAACAACAAACCGACCAATGCAGTTTTGTGCTGGTCCTCAGGATCGACTTCAATCTGGTGGTAGCCAGCAGGTGATGCTCCCCACCAATAGATGGAGCCTCTCCCCGGGTGGTAGTGGTGTCTGCTTTGAAAAGCACCTCTAGCACTGCAGGGGTTTTGTTTAAAAAAAAGAAGAAAAGATCGATCTTGGAGGAGACCTTGCACCCTCCAGTAGCATCCAACAAATCATTAATCCGTGGCAAAGGATACACATTTTTTCTTGTCATCCGGTTAAGTCCACGATAATCAATACACATCCGAAGTTTGCCTCCTTTCTTAGGGACAAAAAAAACAGCTGCACCAAATTCAGACTCGCTAGGCTTAATCCATCCCCTATCAATCATATCATCAGTCTGCCTTCACAGTCCCTCCAACTCGCTGGATCCCATACGATACACACAATCCTTTGGAGGAGTGCTGCCTTCGATCAACTCGATCTTGTGTTTGACCGAATGCATGGGAACCCCACATGGTTTGGCCAATACCTCTGGGAACTGGTTGAGAAGGCTTTGGATGTTTGCTGGAATGGCTGGAGGCGGAGGGTTTGAATGAGGTGCCAACATATCATGCTGCAAACTAGCAACCAAGACAACGAAAATTGAAGTAGAAGTAGTTGGACTAGAAGTAGATGGTGAAGAAGTAAAAGCGTAAGTATTAGAAGTAGAACTATTATGCAAAGTAGTGGTAGTACTTGCCACAAAAGTAGAGGGCACATGAGCAGAACGAACGAAGGTTATGTACAATTGTTCGTCCTCCTTGTGTTGGTGCACTTTCTGCAAAATTGCATCGCATTGAGAAAAGTCACTGGGGACTTGCACTCCTCGTCCAAGAGGATAGGAAGCTCGTTCCCCATAGCATCTTGCACTACGAACAACGACTCCTTCCACTCAGCCCTAACACATGTGGACTGCAACCAGCCCAAGCCAAGGACTGCATCGAAGGGACACTTGTCGAGGACATAGAAGTTCAATGTGTGGGTGACGGTTTTTCCTTTGTCAAAGGTAGTGCACACACCTTTGACTGCATGTGTGGAAGTGACAATTTGCCCACTTGGGTCTGGCAAGGGTTTATCAACTCCACTTGCTTCATTCCCAAGCCCACCTTGTGAACCCCGTGTGGAGACAAAAATTTGCAGTGGAACCACAGTCAACCAAAACATGGAGGTAGCAGTGGTTAATGAGAAGTTTAAAGAAAATCAGCTGCACAGTCCCTTGAGCACGACGCTGTTTCATCTCAGCCTAGTGCTGCAAGTGAGCGTGGAAGTCGATCTCCCTAGACTCCAAGGCTCGACATATAGGACGGGGTTTGCAACAGCCTTGGAATCAACAGAAGAAGGGGCATCAAGAGAAGGCTGTTGAATAACATCAGATCCCAAGGAGGGATCACCACTTACCGGTTCAACCTCTCTTGTGGTAGAATGCGCTGACAACATCTGTACGCCCGTTGCTGGTTTCGTGACAACGTAAAACACTTATTGACTGTGTGTCCAGGTAGCTGGCAATGCAGGCAAACATTTCTCTTGAGCCTATTTTTCCATTCACTTTCGCTAATCTGGAGGTCAACCCAAGGTTTGGTTGCTGCCTCTTCCGGTTTAGGCGAAAGTTTGGCTCCCTTGGGAAGGTGAAGAGTGTTCTTCATGGAGTTCCGGTTTGGTCCCTTGCGGTGCTTGGCAGTCTTAGTGAAGGCATTGCTTTTTTCATCGTCATTTACATAGTCAGACTCGTAAGTTGACGAAGACCGAGATGCCTCGCAGTCTTGCTCTTGGTCGTCACCGAGAGAAGGGTCCTCTGTCAGGGCGTCCTCGTCAATCTCAAGTTGATCGTGCACTGCAAAATGGTTGCTACCCGAAAACCGTTTGCGGCTGGTGGGCTTTTTACCACCCGATCCACCTCCGGAGGTCTTGCGCCTCCAACCTGACGAAATCCCGCATGAGGGAAAGCCAATCCGTATATTCCACGAGTCTGAGTCCCAGGCGATATGTTACAGTAAAAGGAACCGTACCTTTAATTACATCCAAGCAAGACTGCGCAGGCATTTCCAAATCAGGAGTAACAAAGTGTTTACTAACGTACTGCCGCAGACTATGCATGGTGCCCATCCATTTGCTGTGCTTGAGCTTGTCAAGCTTGAGTCTAGCCTTAATTGTAGCATGTGGATTAGGATATTGCTTGATTAGGAAATCCTCGAGTGTGGCGATTGGTGTAGCCTTCAGCCATTTGTTCAAGTTCATATTCTCTTATAGCCTGAGCGTACATCTTGGACTTCTAAGAAGCCTCTTACGGCAGGTTCCACATTGGTCCCTAGAACCGCCGACTGAGTAACCAAGGGTGTCCCCAACACATCAAAGTAGGATCGCATAGAGCTGATCCAAGACTCAATGTCGTCCTTTTCGTCATATTTAGACGGAATCTGTGCCGCCTTTCTGTCCACGTAGGGAAAGCTGCAACTAGGACCAGCGATTGCTGGGTCGGAATTCGGGGCTGCAACAGTTCCAGAATGCCCTGCATTGCTACTTGCCACTGCAGCAACAACAACGGGTTATGGACCTGCTGCAGGTCTAGATAGGCTGTTGACTGAAGAAGGGACAGTTAGAGGGTCAAGAGCGGACTGACCCGCAACATTAGAAGCAGGGTAAGCAGACAGAAGGACAATCTGGGCCTGCTGCATGCTAGCAAAGTGTTGCAGCTGTTCACGGTGCTGCTGTGCCATCCGGGCCATGTCCTCGCGCAACTTCTTGAGTTCATCGGACACTTTTTTGAGTTGGCCGGTATGGTCCTCAACAACCCGAACATCTACTAAGGCCCTTAGGATTGGGACGGTTTTCTCTCCCACCTCAGCGTTAGTCAAGGCGGGCATGATGCTGAAGACAACATGAGCCTTCACTTTGTCTCCCTTCTCTCTCTCCTTCTCTTCCTCTGCCCTCTTCAATGCTTTCTCGTAAAAGAGTAGGCACTGCGCTTTTTCTGCCTTATGGGCAGCATCCATTTGCGGCTTCCATTCCGCTGCAGACATCATGATGGAGGACGAGGGGATCAACAAGTCTCTCAAGAGGGGTCTGTACTTCCTCACAATTCTGGGACGAACACTCCTCTTCCCTCTCCTCACTTCCTCAAGAGCGACACTCAAAAACTTCTCTCTTTTCTTTCTCTCTCTTGTTTGCGATCGCGTAGAAGCGGGCATTTAAAGAACCCAATGAAAAGAAACAAACTGTAAATCACACAGAAAAGAAGGTAGAACTCCTAGCCGGAGCGACAATTCATTTGTACTGGAGAGCAGTCATAAGATAAGATAATATAACAGCATAATTCAAGGTGAGAGTCTTGATCCAGCAACCCAACCTGGCCAGATTGAGTACGAGATCCTCTCCTGCCCAATTCGGCTCAGTTCTGTGAACATAAAACAAATCAAAGCAAAGAGCAACATTCACGATGCAACAAAGAATTGAGTGGTGTACGAGGTGCGAGGCAAACGGCGGACTGGGTGGGCGAGTGTGTAAAACATCTCAGCCGAGATCCCCTGGACAGCGAGTGCTTGATTCCAAAGTTAAAACCCCGTTTTCCAGCAAGACAAACAAAAGAAACTGACGTCAACAGATTTGGGTCTACGGGGCCCTTCTTGTTTGGGCCCGGTTCCGGTCGGTCCCAGGCAGGTCGTAGCCAGGTTCCAACCAAGAAGAGTTCCACAGGGACCTACTTTCTGCCCCCTACCATACTGAGAAACGAATTTCAACTTCAGAGAGAGCCTACCACCTACAACCATTCATAAATGAAAAGACAAAGCACTGTAGAAAGATATGGCGCTTTGTTCAAGATACTCTATCCATCCACTCATTAGGTGAGAGCAGTTCACATACTCACATGCACAATCAAGACCATAGAGGAGTAGGAAAATCAACACAAAGCCAATCCCATCAGAACATCAATACCATGCACACAAACTCATGGGCATGCAGTAGGTGCACGACACTTACCTGAGTGGCCTGAGCTTCGAGATGAAGTAGAACTCACCTCCCTCTCATATGGTCCTCTTGACCCAATCAGCAACCTCTACACTAATGTCCTACCACCTAGGAGGGTCTACCCTAACCCAAAGTACAACGCCGGATCCCCCGTTAATGTTGAAGACCAAAGTAGCAACTTGCAGTCCGTAGATGCAGATATGGCTGCCACCCTCGAGCTCGCCAACTTGAGGGGAACCCTAAAGTCGTTCAATGTCTTCCTTGAGGTCCAGATTCAAGTTGTAGGTGCCTCTCACAATCACCTCTCACAATCACCTCTCACAAATTGCATCACAAAGCTCCTCCTTGTGCCTCACCAACCCAATCTTACACTCTTGCAACCTGGCAGGGTCAAGTGCCGACCTTGCACTACCCTACCAGGCCGGGGCAGCTTCCCTAATCCACGCTGCGCCACTTTCCTTCAATCGGACCAACCCTAACCCCAAGTGGCGCCCTCAACCACTTAGCTTACGGTTAGGGTAGCAAGTCAACTCTCGCCAGCAAGTAGAATCCGCTCCGATACCATATGATCCTGGCCAATTTCGAAGTACACATTCATCAGAAAGTACAATGCCATCCAATTGCAAAAAGGAATGAATGAACTTGAGAGGAGAGAGAGGGAAAGAAGAAGAAGAAGATGAACGAAAGAAGTAGAGGAAGATGTACACCAGCAAAGACCAATGAGAATTCCCTTCTTCTTCACCAACTGGTTGGACTGGTACCCGCCTAGACCTAGCCTACAACTACTGGGGCTCTGAAAAATGCCAGCGTTGTCTTCTTCTGCTCGGCCTCGAGTACCCGGCACATCTACTTCTACTTGGTGTGGTACTGGCCTACCTGCTACTTGAGTGTTTTTCCGCTGCCCTAAGTATCGGGGGCCTCGTGCCCCGCCACGTGAGTGTTCCCCCCCCCCTCTGCAACACTCAATGTCACGGCCACAGTTAAGTACCGGCCCTACGGGCCTTCAAACAAGCAAGTACCCCAGTGGGTCACACACACACTCAGGCCGACCAGCACTCAGACACCATCAAGCACGCACACACACACCGATGTAGAAAACTCAGCAGAGTGTGGGAATCTCAGCAAGGCATCCATTCCAGCGGCAGAACTCAGAAATCAGCAGTGTTCTCAGTCTGTGTTTTGATGGGTCATTACATCATATAGAATAGAGCACCCTGCCACCCTGAGGAACATGCAACAATTGACTCGTCCAGTGCGCAGCAAGTTCTCACTGGCTATGGCTGTGCCGTCTGTGGCATGTGTGCGCCTCCCAAACGGAGCAAGGGGCCTGACTTTGGTCCCAGGGCTCTAGGACTGACCTACATTTAGGCTGATTCTAGGGCTGTGGCCCATTTTCTGGGTCGGAATTCCTCAAACCACCAGTACACCCGGGCCTGTTTTACTGAACCGAGGTGGCCTCTTCGTGCAGAGTTTTGCCGAGTCTGGAGGCGGTGGGAAGCACGGGGGGAAATTTGTCAGTTGGCACCGGTCCTCCCCTCTATCCTGGACCTGCTGCCAGCAGCTGGAATGAAAGGCGGGTTTTCACTCATGTGCCACCCCAGGCTTAGCCGGAAGTGTAGTCATGTACATTATGGAAAGTGCTAGCATGACAATGCCCTGAAATGAAAGGGGCTGACAAGGAATTGATTGTTCCCCACCTCTCACAGGGAGTCACATCAGAAAGAGCCATTCTGGGAAGTGCTGGCATGAGAATGCCCTGAAATGAAAGGGGTCAAAAAGGAATTGATTGCTCCCCGCCTCTCAAAGGGAGTCACATCAGAAAGAGCATCAGAAAGAGCCCGGGATTCTCATCAGAAAGAGCCGTGATTCTTCTTTCTTATTTGAAAAATAATGAGAAACCAAAAAAAAAGAAAAGGCGTACTAAGCTCTGAACTTTGTTGTAGCAAAAAGGGTGTTTGGCGTTGTTTTTGGAGGTCGTGCCGGGTGTGGCCTTGATAATAATGGCGCACTGTGGACTGACCCCGTCAAGGCGCTCACCTAAGCAACCTCGCCCATGGCGACAATCGGGGCGAAGTATACTTGAGTTAGAGAGTGTGTGGGGCACAGATTATTGCGTGCCACGGTAAGATGATCGTTAGTTGTTGACAATACCAGGTCGGCGAACGGAGGCCCTGCTCAAAGGTGCGGGCAAGGAATGAGATCGGGCATGAGATTGACCAAAACTAGTCGCGCTCGCGAAGCGCGGTCCGTGGGGCCAGGATAAAAGTTGACAGGCGAACCTGTGGCTGGCACGGGCTACGCCCCAGTGGAGGGTGCCAAAGCCATAGGGCCGACTACCCACCTTCTGTCGTTTTTATTTGGTTATATTTTTATTTTGTTTTATAGTGCCTAGCTTTACTTCACAGACCGGCGCGGCCTCCTAGCAAGGTCTATTGCGAAGTAGATAAATATTTTACTTTGCGTGCACACGGAAAGATTGTGTTTGATGATGCGTTGAAAAGCACAACTTTTCAGTCCTAGCATGGGGAAAGTCGGGAGTTTTGGCGGTGTATGCCGTGTGCCCGATGACCAGGGTATGAAACGACTACAGTCACCTGGCGACCGGGAGTCTGGCCGGTAGGCCGAGGTAAAGGCCTGGTGTGTGTTGGTGGACCTAGCCACCACGTTGAGACTGTCTTTAACGTTGGGGGGGGGGGGGGGGGGGGGGGGGGG
>BFEA01000203.1:2894-20466 GCA_003427395.1 Chara braunii | reverse complement strand
CTCTCTCTCTCTCTCTCTCTCTCTCTCTCTCTCTCTCTCCAGCGTGTATACACACATCACGGTTGTTGTTGTTGTTGTTGTTGTTTTTTTTTTTTTTTTTTTTTTAATGTTGTTGCGCGCGCGCACCTGGGGTTGGCGCACTTCACCTACGCACCGCAAGTATGCTACCAGCACAACATAGAGGGGGAGAAAGACAGTGGACAGCTCTCTCAAACAAGGCACGCTCTGAGAAACCGGTCACAGAAATCTAGCAGCTAAGCGCATTGGTTCCTCCATACGTAGAGCAGGAGGCCTATTGTCTATGTAAGAAATCTAGCAGCTATGGTAGCAAGCATATCGGTTCCTCCATATGTAGGGCAGGAGGCCTATTGTCTATGTAAGAAATCTAGCGGCTATGGTAGCAAGCATATCGGTTCCTCCATATGTAGGGCAGGAGGTCTATTGTCTATGTAATGGAGGAATTTCAAAAGATATTATGAGAATCACACATGCTATGTCAACACCAATTCAGTCACAGGACCATGTTACTGCTTTGGTTAGGTAGACCAGGCATGTGAAACCTTGGGAGCTTATCAGCTTTGGGCTGAAAATAGTTATCAGCTTTGGGGAAGTTTGGGCTGAAAATAGTCTCTGAACAAGTTCCTTGCCGCGCGCTCTGATGGATGAACTATATTGGAAGGATTGAGAGAATGGACCATGTGATTTTGCGAGGGAGCTATGGTAATACGATCATGACCCAGGACATTGGCGGAAGGATTGAGAGAATGGACCATGTGAGTTTGCGAAGGAGCTATGGTAATACGATCATGGCGCAAGACCTTGGCCATCTGGGCAACTAAATCATTAGTGAAGAGAAAGACATATCTGGCTCTGTCTATGATGGTTGAAGGAAATCTGAAAGCTCGTGAGGATTATAGGCTAGGTTGTAATCGGAGAGCATGATTGGGAAGTGGCATGGTTGTAGGCAATCGCAGTATGGAAGGTGTGAATCCCAGTTACAGTAGCCATCAGCAAACTTCTTGACCGTGTTTCCAAGCGTTTTATTTGTGACGTCAATATTAACTATTATTAAGCCTAAAACTGGAGAGCTCGTGAAGGGAAACTGAAACTGTCCGAATAAGGTTAACCTGTTCCACAAAGAACAGAACAATGTGATGGTCCGATATGGTCTCAGTTGTGTAGGATAAGGTTACTCCAGAAACGGGAGACTGGGATGGCATTCCTCCCAGCCACCCTGCTGTCAGACCTCCCCTTCAACCCAAAGGAGTGGCAGTGGACTCCATCACAGAAAGGAAAGAACAACAAAATCACCCAGTTAGGTAAAGAATGTGTACATAATACTTTATGCCCGAGGGTAAACCTCAAGGATATCGTTAGAAAACGATGGATGACCCATCTGAATGTCGACAGGGACACACTTTGGTCGTTCCGTTGGTTCACAACAACCAAGACTAAACCTGTGAAACTCTCCTCCCTGCAGTGGCACATCAAGCACCTTTCTCTGCCCACCAACGACTGGCTAATTGACCGGACAAATCTGGAGCAAAAGGGGGATGGCAACCACGTGCTGCAAGTCCTGCCTGAGCAACTTCCTCTCCTGCAAGATCCTGGAAACAATCGAGCACATATTCCTGCAGTGCCCGGGCACAACCCTCACATGGCGCTGGTGGGACAGGATCTGGAGGCAACTGGGAACTGAGTCCAGCTGGCCATGGGATTGGCTAGTGCTGCTGTGTGGGGTGCGGCGATCCCTGCAAGATAACACCTTTGATGAGGCTAGGGAGGAGAGCGGTCCTATGGGCCCTCTGGCGAAGGTGGTGTACACACATAACGGAAGATGTGTGGGTAGAGGGTGAGGAATTCACGGACATAATCAAACGACGACTCCAAAAGGATCTAACAGAACAATGGCTTAAAGTAAAGGCACAGCTGAACCTGTACAACACAAAGACAGACATCCAACAGATAAAAATTTATCAGAAGAATGGCACGGAGTGATCAAGGGGGCTGTATAGCTGACATCAAGTGGGAAGGAGGCAATCGACCAGACGGACAGGAGATTAGGCGAGACTAGCATATGTCGTTCAAGGAATGGACCGAGGGCGACGCAACGGTCCCAATGCCCCCCCCTGTGGAGTTCCCGGACCTCTTCCCTCCCCACCAGCTTTTGCTGGTGGACCTGCAATGGTATGGAGGCAGCTAGCACAATACACTGTCAGAGACAGCTCTGCCCATCTGGCGGCTATTAGAAGCCGAAGAGTCTGTGAGAGGAGTGTTTCCCTTCCTAGCCGAAACTGGGTAACGGCCCGGGGTGAATATGCAACACTGATGTAAGGGACTGGGCCCGGTTTCCAGCAGGAAATTGGAGCTCCCTGCGGGCCTGCTAGAAGGGGATGCTTTTATCACCCCCTCTAGCAGACTGAGACTGGCATTGAAGAGTGATTGGTGACCAGAAAGGATGCTGTCGAACAGCAACCTACGTTAGTGGGATAAGGTAAAATGTGCACACTTCACTAACCAATCGGCAACTGTAATGACACTATAGCCATAACTAGTAAGGAGGATGAAGGGGACTGATAAATCAATTCACTTCGAATACCTATAAATGCCGCAGGACGTTAAATGGTCGTTGCGCCGTGTTTGCCTGGGCGAAATCTAAACCATAGATGATTGTAGGTCTTTAGGAAACTCGGCTCTTGACGCTGAGGGCGCCGGTTCAAATCCGTGCGTGCACGGAGGTCCGAGGCTGATAAAAGTACAGACTGTACGCTACCCAGATAACCAGCCTGGAAATTAAACCAGGATTGTGGTGGTCCGTGGGTAAAGCCGCATTGGAAAGCAGTTGTGCTGGATGGGAGCGGAGTGTGCGGGAACTGCCTGTGTGGTGGATGCGTGAGTGTGGTGTTGTGTGTGTGTGTGTGTGAGTTGAAGGACACTACAGCCATGCAGGGGTGGGATGGATACCATGACTGGTATGGGTCGTCTTCCATACACCATGTCATGGATGTAGTGGTTAAGAACCTTGGCTCTTGAGGCTGAGGGCGCCGGTTCGAATCTGTGCATGCATGGAGGAGGTCTGAGGCTGATAAAAGTACAGACGTTTGGAAATTATGGATTGTGCCACGCAGCATAGCATGAACGTGAAACTGTTGGAGGGGACACATTTGTGGTGGGGAATATAGTAGGGGTTGTTCCCTCTGGAATATTTAGGAACGGTCACATAACAAGGTTAGTAGTGTAAATGTCATGGAAATACGAACATTCCAGATAGCGGATGTAATACTCGCCAAGTAGCGACAACGTTGCTGTCTTGATCAACTTTGCTGTCGTAAGAAAAACATGAGAACTAAGCAATCCATCTAGTATGGAATGGCCCAATGGTGGCAACAGTACTTCTGACGAGCAAAAACAGCCTGAGACCCTTATGGTTATCAGTTGTGTGGATTATACTTGAGAGAAATAGCTGGTGAGAAAGGTATGAAGGCATGTGCTTGGACACTTCCATCACAAACCTCAACAATCCCATCCTTCACAGTAGTGACACAATTGCAAGGCACCATGGAATGAGATCACCAATAAAATCTCACAGAAGAGCGAACATGATTGAGCCGAGTTAAAAGCAAAAAAACAAAATTGCACACAAATGAGCAGCAAACCGAACACTGAAGTCTCTTGGTAAAGAAAGCCCGACTTCCGCCTCCTATGATGAATGGAGCAACAATGTAATAGCCCTACTTGCAGTATGACCGCCCTCGTCTACTTCCTACTACCTCTACTTATGCTAGCCTGTACCACCTCTCTAGCTGTCCACATGCCATTCACCCAATGCTGCTCGGAGACTCTCCTAGTACAGGCTTCCTCCACCAACACCAAGTAAGAACCACAAGTCCCAACGGCCTTCCTTCTTCCCTGACCTCCATACTCTGCCATTCAGCTTCCTTGCACCCAATTATGGCTGGCGCTCACAGCAGCCACTGCATGTATTCTCCTTCTTTGGGCACTGCTTGCTGCTCACTTCGCAATAGCGCTCACGCATCCAGACTTTTGTGCTGGAGTGGAGGCACAGTCCAGACCCAGTAGGCAGTGCCTGCAGCCTACTAGGACAGTGTCCAGGTTCCAGCCTCAGTGCCTGACCCACAGACAACCCATAGGATGGATCGCCGGCCTTCACTTAGGGCCGGCGAGAATGTTCCAGGCCTGCCTTCACATAGGGCAGCCTGGGCGCATTTCCATTGGCAACCTTAGGCCATGACCTCACATCCGCTCCCCCTCTCGTTTGAAAGTCCTCTGAGAACCTTGTCTATCTTGTCATTGCTTTCACTTCAGAGCCGTTTTGTAGTGTAGACCAACATGGGGAGCGAATTTCATTAGTTCCTCCCTTGTGAACCACCCATTGATTCTCCTTGGGATTTAGGTGATGTCTGAAAGCCACCTCGTACTCTTTTTCTGGCTTCGGTGGTCTTCCCTCGCCTGGAGGATTTGGTACCAGCATCTCTTTATGTTCCACAGTGTGGTCGATATCAATGCATCCATCCATGGTAGGGGACAACATTGATCGTCAAGAAGGAAATCGATGAGTTTGGGAAACAGGTAGGAGTTTAAAAGCATGGAAGACGGGGTAGGTTAGGAGTTGAGGAGGGACATTTATCATGTAGGATGGGCCACCAGGATTTTCCCCTACAACATCTAAGATAAACCAGGGTCTGAAGGACTGTGGCATCAGTTCGCACGAAATGTCCCATTCTGGCATGAACTCTGATGACTTAAAGCCCACCTGAAATGTTGGCATCCGTTGTGCTGATTTTCTACTTCTGTCGTTGCTCTCAGAGCTTTCTGCAACTGTCCTACAGTTTCCTGCAGCATCTCCTCAGTGTACTCTAGTTCCGGGTGCTTTAGCAGACTTGGAATCAGGAAACAGGAAGTCCAGCGGCGTCCAGGGTTTACATCCTAAGTGAAGCTGGTTAGGCATCCGCCCAGAACAACATCACTGTACAGATCAGCGATCTATGGCAGATTAATAACTGCTGCACAAGCCGTTTCATCTCTTCCGCCTGACCGTTTGCTTCAGGGTGATTACTTGATGTCATCTTTGATCCAGAACCTACCTTTTTAGCTAGATTCTGCCATAGTTCACTCGTGAAGCGCACATCTCTGTCACTGACTAAAGTTTTAGGCAGTCCAAAATCCTTTTCCCAGTAATCGGCAAATCCAGAACTGGCTAACTTCGTCGTTGCAGTTTCAAGTAGTGGTACGAACCATGCAAATTTAAAAAATCTGTCAATAATAACAAGAGTCTGTTTGTTTCCTTTCCTGCTGGTCACGAGTGGCCATGAAATCCATGGCCAGTGACTGGCCTTGTCCATTGGGAGTAGGAAGTGGCTTGAGTAAGCAAAAGGGAGCTTGTGTGTGAGTCTTGCCTCTCTGATAAACCTGACAACTCTCAACTACATTTGAGCATCCCTCTTCATACCAGGTCCCATTGCACGAATATGGCACCCCATGGGTTTCGGTTAGTAGATGATTCATAGCAGGAATCTTTGGGCTGGTTTTGTAATGGGAAATGGGAGGGGCCTCAAAAGACTCAAGGGGCAAGGTGTGGTGATTGCTTGGGGTTGTAATTTAGACTGGCTGGTTTTGCGTGGTTTGCTTGTGTATGTTAAAACCAGCTCACATGGGGATAAACTCGTCGGGCCCTACCCTTTGTGAAGGAGGCAAC
This sequence comes from Chara braunii, assembly GCA_003427395.1. Lineage (NCBI taxonomy): Eukaryota > Viridiplantae > Streptophyta > Charophyceae > Charales > Characeae > Chara > Chara braunii. The sequence goes on along the minus strand of BFEA01000203.1, from coordinate 14,750 downwards.
TCCTGATGGGGTAAATAAACCAAACCCTATGGTTGCCAAGGGGTTACTAAGGCCCTATTGATGTAAGTGAAAGGATTCACAATTCTCACTACCCACGTCTTAGTCCCGCGTCCCAGTATCCCAGTGTGACTTTTTGTGCTTTACACCTGCTGATTAAGCTTCAGTGACTTCCATTCCATGTTCCATTAGTGGTCCTAGCCGCCTCCACAACATTCACGTGGTGAGAGCAGGTCCCGACCACAGTAAGAAGTGGCTTGCAACAGCGATAGGGGCCCCGCCATTATCCTCGCCACCCTGGCTCAACCAGGGCGAGCCTTGGAAGCAAATGGACTTGTGTGAGGGTTAGTGGTGGTAGAGTAGAGAAAACCGCCAATGCTTTACGTGCGGGAAGGAGGGCCATATCATCCCCTAGTGTCGTATGTGGCAGCAGCAGCAGCTGCAACAGCAGGCAGCAGAAGAAGGGAGTCGGTACATATTTCAGCCCTCTCTAGGTAGTGCGCGGGGACACCCCCTTCCCGTTCGGAGGCCATGCAGGCAGAGGCTGACTCGGCCAACCACCGGGTGCATCAAAGAGACCGCTTGTTGTAGGGTCCGTCTAGATGGCTCCCTCACAGGTATAGGTGAGGATTTGATCACCCTTCGCAGGTCTTGGGCCGAGATGAAGCGATAGAGACAGGTTCATTGATAGTTTCAGTTATAGAGGTTACTGCCACGTGTATCGGTGCAATGATAGATAGTGGGTCTACTAGGAGTTGCATATCGTGCAAAGCTATAAAGAAGTTGCATCTAGGTATGGTGTTAGATTTAGAAGAGTCAGTTGTTTCTAATATGTCTAACCGTTCGTAGATGAGCACGAGTCAGTATGTTGGAGTAAAGAGGTACTTCTGGTTGGAGGGGGGGAGAAGGTAGAGAAAGCTGCGTAGCACGGTGAACGTATTCGCGCCCCTTCACGTTCGCGCGTTCGGGTGAACATTCTTTTTTTCGTAAAAAAATATATATTTTTTAAATTTTTTTCGTTTTTTATTTTTATTTTTAACTCATGACTGGCTACGAATTTGAACATGACTCCAAGGCAAAAGTTGCTTGTATTGTTAGTTTACATAACACATATAATTTTTTTTTTGATATTTTTTATGTTCGAGTTCGGAGGGTTTTGGGCGCTTGTTCGCGTTTGGGCAAACATGTTCGCATTCGCCTCCGAACGCAAACACGGTGCTACGTAGAGAGAAAGTATTGCACTCCTTGACCTGCTTAGTGGAAGAGAACCTACCTTTTGACGTGCTCCTTGGAACAGACTGTGGTGTGACACCAAAAGCCGATATTAATTTGAGAAGAAATGGAGTGTTTGTTGCCTAGTAGCGATGGTAGCAAGGAGGAGGTACCGTTGTACGATGCGTCTGACCAAAGATCCTCTTTGTCCATGTGTTGTATGAGTGCCCCGGCATTCTCTAGATTCCTAGTGAAGAACAAGAAGTTGTTTACGTTGCATTTGGGCAGTCCACAGACAGAGAGAAGCAGCAAAGTGACAACCAGGTGAAGAGTAAGGAAGAGGAGATTCCGCCCCAAGTGAAGAAATTGCTAGATGAAGATGTAGACTTGAAGGAGGAACCCCCTGGAGTAGTAGAGAGGCCCATTAAGCACCACATCAAGATAGAGCCAAACAGCAAGACCCCTAAGGGCCCCGTCTATAGGATGTCAATTGTCCACACATGAGTTGGAGGAATTGCAGAGGCAGTTCGATGAACTAGTAAGGGGTGGATTAGACCAAGCTCGTCTCCCTACGGGCACCCGTCTTATTTGTTCCCAAGAAGGAAGGATAACTGCCTTTATGCATTGTCTATCGTGGTTTGAATGCCATTACAGTAAAGTATGCAGAACCTTTAACGTGTATAGACGATCTGTTAGGCAGACTGTAGGGATGTGCCATTACAGTAAAGTATGCAGAACCTTTAACGTGTATAGACGATCTGTTAGGCAGACTGTAGGGATGTAAGTACTTTAGGAATCAATTGTCCACGCATGAGTTGGAGGAATTGCAGAGGCAGTTCGATGAACTAGTAAGGGGTGGATTAGACCAAGCTCGTCTCCCTACGGGGCACCCGTCTGATTTGTTCCCAATAAGGAAGGATAATTGCCTTTATGTATTGTCTATCGTGGTTTGAATGACATTACAGTAAAGTATGCAGAACCTTTAAGGTGTATAGACGATCTGTTAGGCAGACTGTAGGGATGTAAGTACTTTAGGAAGATAGATCTGAAGTTCGGGTACCACCAGGTTGAGATTCCCCCAGATTGTTCCCAAGAAGGAAGGATAATTGCCTTTATGTATTTGTCTATCGTGCCATGACCACCGTCACTGTAAAGAATGCAGAACCTTTACCGTGTATAGACGATCTGTTAGGCAAACTGTAGGGATATAAGTACTTTAGTAAGATAGATCTGTTCGGATACCACCAAATTGAGATTGCCCCAGACGTTCAGCATAAGACTGCCTTTAGAACAAGATATAGGCACTATGCGTTTATAGTGATGCCATTCAGACGTCTCATTTGTTCCCAAGAAGGAAGGATAACTGCCTTTATGTATTTTCTATCGTGGTTTGAATGCCATCACAACAAAGAATGCAAAACCTTTACCACGTATGGACGATCTGTTAGGAAGACTGTCGGGATGTAAGTACTTCAGTAAGATGGATCTGAAGTTTGGATACCACCAGATTGAGATTGCCCCAGAAGATCAGCGTAAGACTGCCTTTAGAACAAGATACAGGCACTATGCTATGAGTTTATAGTGATGGCATTCGGACTGACAAATGCCCCTGCCACATTCCAAAGGTGCACAAATAAAATGTTCAGAGATTGGCTCAATATGTTTGTAGTAGTGTATCTAGATGATACTCTGAACTTTTAGTACAAGAGGGGCATAGGGAGCATCTGCGTGAAGTCTTGGAGAAGTTGAGATAGTGCAAATTGAGTCCCAAGAAGTGTGAGTGGTTCAAGCAACGAGTATTGTACCCGAGGAGACGTAATAGATGGAGACAAAGTATAGCCTAAGGACAAGAAAATTGCTGCAGTGAGGATTTGTCCCACCCCAATGAACATGATTCAGTTGAGATCTTTCCTAGGACTGGCAAATTATTATATGAAGTTTGTGAACTTTGTGCAGAATTTTAGTACAACTGCAGCACCGTTACGAAAGCTAATTTTAGTACAACTGCAGCACCGTTACGAAAGCTCTTGAAGAAAGAGGCAATCTTTTTGTGGAACCATGCCTGCATGACCGCCTTCAAGACGTTGAAGAAGGCATTGATAGAGTGCCCCTTGCTAAATATAGCTGATCCGTCACTGCCGTTTGTAGTCACCACTGATGCTAGCCAGTATGGGATTGGGGTGATCCTACAACAAGATGATGGGAAAGGGTACCATACAGTCAAGTTAATGTCGAGTAGGTTATTGAGTGAAAAGGTAGCAGATTCGACGTATGAGAGAGAATTGTACACACTCTAGGAGGCGCTACAGACATGGGGGCACCGTCTGTTAGGTAGGCGCTTCAAAGTTTATTCAGATCATGAGATGCTTCATTGGTTTTAGATGCAGGCCTGGATATCCGCTAAGCTGCAATGGTGGGCTAGAGTCATCGAGGAGTTCAATTTTGAAACCGTTCAAGGGTAACTATAACGTTGTTGCTGATCTGTTGTCTAGACTAGCAGACTTTTTTGGAGCTATCACCACTTACCTAGAGACGGGCGTAGATTTGCAGCAGCGTATTCGAGAGGCCTACCACACTGGTCCGTACTATAAGGAGATCATGCAGGGGGTAGTGAAGAGGCTGCAGAACTGGCCACACTACCAGATCACAGGTGGGTTGCTGTTTCAGACTTCGATGTCGACGATAGGCTATGCATACTAGATGGTTAGTTTATCCAGAGCCCCATTTTGGGAGAATATCACAACGTAGAGGGTCATTTCGGGTGGAGGAAGACATTCACTAAGTTGATGCAATTGTTTGTGTGGCGCGGAATGAAAGCAGATTGCATTTGTTATATTCATGAGTGACAAGTGTGTCAAAGAAACAAGAGTAGTACATAGGCCCTGTTAGGACTGTTGAAACTGCTGCCGTTTCCAGCAGGGCCAGGAGAATCTGTCTCGATTGATTGTATGGACGCTACCGTAGTTAGTAGAAGTAAGAACAGTCAAATTATGGTCATAGTGGACAGGTTTAGCAAGCATGCGGTGTTTGTACCATTATCGGTGGAGGCTAAATCAGAATTAGTCATCAGGGAGTTTTTTAGTCATTGGGCAAGGATAATAGCGATCTGCTTACCATAGCTAGCAATCGTGATGCCCGGTCCACCAGAGGTCAATGACAGGGACTCGTGAAGATGTATCAGTTGGCCATGTCGTCAGGTAGACACCCTGAAACGAATGGGCAGACCAAACAGATGAACAAGATAATACAGCAAGAACTCTCTGGATTTACATTAGACCAGATCAGGTTGATTGGGATGAGCACCTACCTTGTGTAGCAATAGCATACAACAACTCAGTGCACTTGTCTACAGACCACACCCTGAATCAGCTGCACAAGGGACGGCAGCCACGCAGAGCAGTAGACAGAAAGGATTCACAATTCCCAGCACCCTGGGTCCTGGTCCTGTGTCCCAGATTCTAGTCGCTGTCCTGACTCCTGACTCCCACTCCATGTTCCATTGGTGGTCCTAGCTGCATGGATAAGATTCACGAATGCTGAGGGAGGGTAGTTCTCGTTGTACAGATGCCTAGGTAGGTTCGTTAAGTAGACTGTGGTGGGAAGTCCCTGCTAGACAACAGTTATGGGTTCAGGGAGGCACAACAAGCTTTAACAAATAGCGGAGGTCGTTGCAGTTAGTCCAGCCAAGCAGCCAGATCCAAGGAAATTCGTTAACTTCCGGAAGAAGCAGACCAAGGAAAGGTAACCAGCAGAAGAAGTCTGGAAGACGGATCAGCAAGTAGAAAGTCCGGCAGTGTTTGGTCGTCAACCTAATATGCGTCGTACTCAGTTCGGAGGTGTTGCTGCGGTCTTGTGCGTTGGAGAGGCAGCAGAGCGAGTCAGACTGAGTGTAGGGCGGTGTAGTCAATGACGCTGGGTGCCAAAGTCATAACTGTAGTATGAGAGAGAGAGGGGAAGACATTCTGAGAGACGAGCGCAGACTGTGAGGTTGAGAGCAGCCAATGTGGAGAGAGAAAGAGATGAGAGAGAAGGAAGAGGGAGACTTACCTGCATGCTGAGTTGAGCGGCCATAGCCACTGGTGACGAAGAAGGCAACTAAGTTTTGTGTTGATCATCAAAACTCTTTTGGACTTTGTGTGCCTCATATGAGCGAGGTGTGATGTGGAACTTGTTTCAGAGTGTTCCATGCATGGTGGTCTCATTACATAAGGGGCAATCGTATTGGTGAGGGCCGCACATTGACGGAGCGATAGGCTTGATCCTGCACCATGTTACTGCTTGCTTGAGTTGGTCTGGAGTTAGCTCAGAAAGACGAGAGAAATGGTAGGAGAGAACATGCTTGGGTGGGACGCACGGAAAAAGGGAACAAGATAAGCTCTCAATATCCCCCTTGGACTGCTCGAGTATTGGAAGGTGCTATTGCATGAGAATAAATGAACACTGTGAATGATTAAGCTACAACCCATCGTTGAGTTGCCTAGCAAGCTATAACCCCCAATGTAAGCTTGATTCCCTGGCCCATCCCTTTCCAAAACTGGGTAGGAATCCGGCCCCGAAGGGCTGCTCCTAGTGTATGGAAGGCCATGTTGGGCCCGCAAGTGAAACCCATGCCCAACGTTTCTCTTAGAGTTGGGACTCAACTGTGGTGATTGGCACAGTGTTGAGTGTTGAGAGTAGGGGGCACAGTGTTGAGTGTTGAGAGTACATAAGACCTCTTCATTTGTAGACGACGAAATGACGATTTATGAGGTGACACCTGGGGGAAGAAGAGCCTGGTTGCAGAAGGGGGTTGCAATTTGTTTCGAGATACTCCTACTCTTCTTCCTCATCTTTCTTGACATTGGGTTGCATTGCTATCTCTGGGCGGGTTGTTGTTCATCGAGTATTGTGAGTACTCCACATGTTGATGATGGTGTGAGCTTCTTAAACCACCAGTACTTCGGCGACGCCTTAGCGTTAACACTACGCGATTTCCGCGGCCGGCGGGCCGTCGATAAATCGAATCGACAGCCTGCGCTGCTTCGAGATTTGGGTGGCCGGCGCGGCGCGCAGTGCCCAAGTACTGGTGGTTTAAGACGGGTTCATTACCAAAAGGGCCATATCTCAGCAGGTGGCCCGCCCCAGGTAGTTGTTGTGCAAGTGTCTTGAATCAGTCCATGATATGTGGAGCTTGGCCTACTTATTGATATCAATCTGAATGTCCCATGCCAGAAGGGCTACCGATAGGCCCACTTGCAGGCTTACCTCCTCTACTCGACCAAGTTGTTCTTCGACCCAAGGTGTGTAACATAGTGACCTGAGTGGGGCTTGAACCTAGGACCTCAGGCATGGAGCCACATGCTCTAATGTATGGGACAAGAAGGCAGCAAGTTACATGCCATCCTGATCTGGATTTTTTTAGGAACTTCAGCAGTGCTGTGAACCCGGTAGGACCGGGAGACACTCCCCCAACCGGAACCGGACTGGTCCCACCGGCCGGTCGACCGGGCCGGTTTCCCCCCGGTTGGTCGTGGCACATCCTTTTTTTTTTTTTTTTAAGCCCACGGTGTTGTAGAGGCCAAGGACTAGCTCGCAGCAGCAGCCTGTGGTTGTCCTGACAGGATAGGCCACCTTCCCTACCCTTCCCCACGTTAATGCTCCCAGTGCACCCCCTAGCCCTACTATCCTACCTCAGTGTGACCAGCACTCCGGACCATCACTCTACCAGTATCGAGGGCAACTTGGACCAGACAGCAGTGACAAGCACCCCCTAACACCAACACCCCCACCCGTCTTTTCAAAGTTTTTGGGTGGGAAGTACCGTCCCTACCCTGCCACTAACACCCCCAGCCCCCTTTTCAAAGTTTTTGGGCGGAAGGTTAACGTTTGCAGAAAGCTAGTTACGTTGGTGTCAATGTCTGCTGAGGCCTGTGCTTGCTGAAACCCCAACACTAACACCCTCACCGTAAACCTCCCAACCCCCGACCCCNCGCAACCCCCAAACGAAACTTCTCTGTTCAAAGTTTTCTTTGCGGATTCGGGGAGATCTTGGCGAGTGCAGTCCAACCATGGTTTCAAAAAAATAAAAAAATAAAAAAATTGACCCACTTTTGGGCCCAACCGGAATTCCGGTTGGACCACTGGGGGTCCAACCGGCCCGGTTGGATCCAGTCCGGTCCAACCGGCCGGTTGCCGGCACAGCCCTGAACTTCAGTTATTTAGTATTAGACTAGTGTTTCCTGTCTTCTCTCTGCCCTCCCTTTCCAGTCTCTACTGCTTGGTTCCTATTTGATCCATGCAGGAGACACAGTTAGCAACTGACATGCTACCTTGAAAGAAGAGGTTTTGGTGATAGCTGGTTTGTTGGTTGGTCTATTTTCTCATTTTCATCCTAATGTCATGTACGTTTGCTTTACAGTTACTGATCTGTTTGTCTTTCTTTTGGATCTTTACTGGCTGCTGGCCGTATGTGATATGGAATGTGAATGTAGTGAGGTTGGTAATCAGATTAATGTTCAAGGAGGTGGAAGACTGATTAAGTTGCAGCAGGGCAATGTTCGCTTTCTTCGTCGGCTTTCGAATTACAAGGAGCTTTTGTATATTTCAGATGGAGATCGAAATGGGGTTTGCTATTATGCAGGAACGACTTATGGCACACACACTTGGATGAATCCTGTGGTTATTAAGGTATGTATAATGTATTGTCAACAACTGCTCCTCTCCCTTCCCCCTGTTCAAGAATGGCTGGGTGTTGGGTGGGAGGATTTGAAAATCAACTCAACTGAACTGAACACGTGTTTGGATGCGAACTGACTTGAATTTGCGAACTGACTTGAATATGCAAACTGAATGTGTGTTTAGATGCAAGCTTGCCCGGATTAAGATCTGTTTGACTTGGGCTTTGACAGATTCACACACAACTTTGCAGGGACAGAATGCGGAATGAAATATTGGACGCCCACTTAATTGCTTTGTGCATATTCTCAACCCTCTTGGGTTGATCTTTGATTGGCTTTTTATCCCATCGTTGGACATCGTCGGGATGTGATCTGTGTGTCATCGACGTGGTTTTCATAAGCATGAAATAATGATGACACAGATCTGTGCAAGGAACCTGTTGAGAACTCAGTTCATAACAAACACAAACTCGCTGGTCAAGATGCATGAGGGCACACTCACATTAGGACTTTTTTTCTTCTAAGCTCTGGACTTGATTGCAGTCAGATTCGTCCAGGTTTGACTGTAATTGCTGTTAGATACATTCAGAAAGGTGCTAGTGTGAGTATGCTTTGAGAAGACCAGACGGAAAGCAGATTCAGAGGGCTGAGATCGTGCTAACAGAAGAACACACACACAAGGCTGGGGTTTCTTGATTATGAAAGCCCTCTTCACGCCTAAAGTGATCCAGAGAGAGTGACATAGAGGAAACCAGTTGGATTGAAGTAGCGTGCAGAGTAAAGTGCGCTCTTAAAAAGCAATATGAAATGACAGGGGACCCACTGAAACCGATAAAGGGCGGAACGTGCCAATTGATATGCAGCAGAAGGTTGAGAGTTAACAGGGTAGGACACAGTAGAGCATCAAAGGTCGACAGACGAAGAGACCAGCCCCTTTAGGGAGGACCTAGTGAGTCCAGATAAAATCAATAGCCGACAGCTACACCAGTTGAGAGGAGTTCAGGAACTCTTACGAAGGGTACGCAGGAAAGGGGAGAAACGAAGGCTTCACTTCCTCTTAAGTGAAACTCGCTAATGCTGCCAGGATAAGTCCGGGTGGAATTGGCCTCTTCTTTTAATCTATGAATGAAATGTTCTTTCTGTATACTTCTTTCAATCTATGAATGAAATGTTCTTTCTTTATATATATATAAAAAAGACGTGCAGCTGGGTTCAATCCCAAGTGGTAATGTTTAGTAGCTTACCTCAGTCTTTACAGCACAATCATACAATTTAATTCAGCATGCACATTGTTGAAGGCTTCACATTCAAGCACTCAATATGTGAGAGACTGAGGAGTCAACTGGTTTGTTACACTTCCTCATTTCAAGTCAGTGCAGTGGTGAGTCGTTCAAGCTGTGCAGTGCTGAGTTTCAGCAGTAGAGTGTTCTGGAAAAAAACAGCGATATGCTCACCCACACCATTGAGCAGCTTCAATGGTGTTTGATTGCTGCACTGGCCTGAAAGGAAGTAGTGTGATGCTGAGGACTCATTACTTGAACTGGATGAGACACATTGTCTCACACAAATTGAGTACTCGAGATGTAAAGCCTTGCGCAATGTATGTGGTGGCCAGACAACCACTGTGGACTGAGCCCAGTTGTGTGCCCATTGGCACATGCCACCCTTTATCCGTTGAGTGTGTGTCTATCTCCCTAATGTAAGCGACCTCGTAAATCCAACTTCACCATGTGCGCTTCTTAACTGTGCTGCCCTTCCACAAAACTTGTTCTCAGCTCTCAGGTGGAAAAGACTGCATGGTCCCTTCCTGGTTGGTAGCCCCACACCCAACGCAAACGTAAAATGTACTACTTAGTACTTACCCTGCCTTGCTGCGGATAGGGATCTGGGGGGTCCCCGTTAACCAGTAGTGATGGAAGATCTCTTCAGAAGGCAAGTTGATGTGCCCCGGGGGGGGGGAGGGGGGGGGGGGGGAGGGAGGGGGGGCGTTTAAGAGAGAGAGAGAGAGAGAGAGAGAGAGAGAGAGAGAGAGAGAGAGAGAGAGAGAGAGAGGAAGGGGGGGGAGGGAGGAGGGGGGTACTAACCGTGAGTCTCTGACAGCTCCATACATGAGTCTCTGATGCTGGTTTTTCACTCCCTCCATTTCCTCATACTGTGACCCTTCTCTCACCCCTCTATAGCCTGGGATGAAGCGCTTCACCCTGTGTCTCCATAGCCAAGGCCTACTCCCTCCTCCTCCTGCTACTCCATAGCTGGGGAGGTCTTCCTCGGTCTTCCTCTCCACCCTCCAGCTCCACCGCTCAGCAGGAGCTCTGCCACCTTCACCCTCTGGGCGGAAGAGCAGCATGACTGCTGGATAAGATAGCGCTTCACTCATTGTGCCTGAATGATATACTCTTGCAACTCGGCCTCCTACACCTCCAGGCCAGGTACTACTGCCTCCACCGGCGTACTGGGCCTACCGGAAGTTTCTGCTTTTAGGCAGGAACGTCTCTGCAGCCTGCAATCCCGCTACGGGGCCTGTATCTAGCCTAAGACCTACCTAGATACGGGCCAGGACTCTCAAACTTCTTTTGGAGTCGACTGGACCTACCCAGGCTTATCGGGACTTTACTTGGGCCTACGCAAGTTGCTGGAAACTCCCTACTGTGTACCTGGCAAACTCTACATTTGTCCCTGTGCGCCCTGGCCTTGGCACCAAGTCTGTCCAGTGTCTGATTTCACTCCTGTCCCTGTAGTTCCCTATCTCTAAACTTCCCCTTACCGGGGCAGAGAACAAAGGGCAAGCACACAGTTAGTACATCACATAGCAACATCACATAGGGACTTATATGCATGCAAGCAAATGGCATTCACACTCAGAATGTGGAAATCTTAGCAAATCACACCATTGAGCAGCAATACTCAGAAAATAGCATAAATCTCAGACTGATTGTGTGCAGGTCATTGCTCTCCCGGCGACCCAAAAGCAAGGTCCCTTCCCGGGAGAAAGAACTACCTTCTTCACCCGAATACAAAGGTCGTCATTGTTGTATTTAGACTGAAAGAAGCCCAAATACAGCTATAATGACCGTACGCTGTATTTGGGTGAAGAAGGTAGGGATCTGCGCAGGTCATTGCACTCCCAGTCACCCAAAAGCAAGGTCCCTTCGAGGGAGAAAGAACTACCTTCTTCACCCGAATACAACATACGGTCATTATTGTTGTGTTTAGAATGAAGGGTAGCCCAAATACAGCTATAATGACCGTACGATGCATTTGGGTGAAGAAGGTAGGGATCTGTACAGAATGCACCATAGGCACAAAAATCAGGAAACACAAGCGTAGGCTTGTGCGCATTATGATTATGCAAATCAAACAGAGAAAGCACACGTATACCTATATCATCACAAGGTAACACAGACGTAGGAAACACAGCAAAGCAGATCCAAACTCGGAAATCTCAGCAAACAGATCAAAGGCAGACATTTTCTAACAAAAACAAAGGTTGCTCAAACTGGGAACTGCGTGGGTCATTACTCTCCTGCAGCCTGAAATGCAAGGTCCCTTCAAGTTACTTTCGGACCAGAGCAGAAGGCGGTTTTGAGCGACAGAAGAGATTCTGAGTAGCCTAATTAAGATAACAAATTCGCAGGAATCTGATTTTTTATATATTTAAAGCTATCTTGTACGAGGCGACCTGGTTTCATAATGTAGGCAAACACCTTTCCGTGTGGAGATGGAAACCGGTCTCTCGTCATCATTCAAGGGCTCAACATAGAACATGTAACGGGAGTGAGGCTGAGGGTGAGCCGAGGGAGAGGAGAGAGAGAGGGAGAGAGTGAGAGCACACACACACACTCACTCACTCGACACGACTGTGGCATACTGCGTAGCCACACGGGCCCTACAGGGCCCGTCCCGGACATTCAGCCTAAAAGCCTAAAACTTAGGGCTTACAGGCCCCGTTCATTTCAGCCTGGATGCTGAAAAACGAGGGCCTGCAGGCCCT
>BFEA01000202.1:2429325-2461103 GCA_003427395.1 Chara braunii | reverse complement strand
AGAGAGAGAGAGAGAGAGAGAGAGAGAGAGAGAGAGAGAGAGAGAGAGAGAGAGAGAGAGAAAGAGAGAGAGAGAGAGAGGGAGAGAGAGAGAGACAGAGAGCGAGAGAGGAACCATACTTAGAGAGAGAGGGGGAGAGAGAGCGAGAGACAGAGAGAAAGAGAGAGGGAGCCACAGCTAGAGAGAGAGAGAGGGGGATACAGAGAGAATGTGTGTGTGTGTGTGTGTGTGTGCGTGTGTCTGTGTGTGTGTGTGTGTGTTTGTGTGTGTGTGAGATAGAGAGAGAGAGAGAGGGAGAGAGAGAGAGGGAGGGAGCCATGGCTAGAGGGTTCAGTGTTGTGTTCAACAAAGACATTTTTCGTGTTCATGACTGTGATGTAACACACTGCCCTTCCCGCAGTGTTCGCAGTTCGGATCCCGGGGAACTTAGGTCATGTTTTCACGCTGCCATCAATACTTGTGAAAATGATAGCCGCTTTCTTGCGTTTGAAACGACGTGATGAGGCCGACGTGTGGAGTTCTGTCATACAGTAGAAGGTTTCCCGCCTCCATTTGTGATGCTTCATTACAGCCTGCATTGTGGTTTGACTGTGACTGGATTGTTACTGGTCTGGTTTTCCGAAACTTGACCGAGTGGTGGGTTGCTTCATTTGCGTTGTTGTCCACGGACAAGATGTCTTCGTCGAGGGGCGAGGGGGAGCCTGTAGGGACCTCCTGGAGGGAATCAGCAAAACAATCCACGAGACGGTCGTCTACGGCCTTGAAATCATGGTCGGACCACACAAGGTCGAAATGGTTCGTCGACTGCTGTTGTGGAGATGCTTCGAACCCCGTTAAACAGCTGTGTGGTCTGTCATCTTCGTCGATGCCAAGAAGCGGCATAGGGTGCTTGGGGTCATCTTGTGGTGGGAGGACGCGAAAGGGAGTCGTCGACGGTTCTATATAAAAACTGTTTACCCTGGGAAGGGCAACTTCGTCGCCAATTCCAAGGGGGCGCTGCTGGACATGAATTTGTTCGAGGGGTTCGGAGCGGGTGTTGTGAACACCCCATTTTACAACAACCTCCTTCAGCAGGGCGGGTTTGTTTTGGCTCGACAGTTTTTTAACTTGTTGGAGGAGAAGGACGTCGGCCTCGACATCCCCTGTGACGTCGGACCTGCCCAGGAGCTGCCAATGCCCTTGCAATTGTGCGTCGGTTGTGAATCCAGCGGGGCTGCGTCGGAGGGGGGGGATTTGGGTTCTGGCGCCGCTTCTCAGCTGCATCGGGGGGAGAGCCGCGGTCAATTTGATGACAGCGAAAATGAGGCAACACCGCTAATGACGTCTTCGCCGTTGAGTCGAAGAGACCGGTCCATGCTGTCTATACCTGGGGCACGACAAGCAGCTCTGGTTCGAGAGGAGGTCGTTGTGGCTCCTGGAAAGGCGGCAGTCCACTCTGACGTGGAATTGGAGACTGCCGAGGGCCATGGGACGGAGGATGAGACCGTGGGCGGAGAGGGAATGCAGAGCACTCTGCAAAAGAGAAGGGGAGATCATCAACACGACGTTGTCGGCTCTTCGAAGAAATAGAAGACCAAGGCCCCGAAGAGTGTGGGGGAGAAACGACAGGGGACAGGGGGGAAACAGGACCGCCAGGGTAACAAACGTCCGGTCTCGAAACAGAAGCAACCTGCATCGGGACCTTCCTCGCCACGACCTCCCATCGACATCGACGCTGAGGTCACTGCTTGACAGCGAGGTGGGCAAGATGTACAATTTCAAGAGGTGGCCGACACGTATGGTGTATTTTTCGGACGACGACTTCGGAGGGTATTTCCTTGTTAGTTCCCAGGACAACAAGAAGGACCTCAAGGCACGTCCTAGACAGTCGAAACTGTCCATGAAAGACATTCGGTGGCAATGGAAGCATAACGGTTTCCCAAGAGCTGTCATGGGGAACCCTGGTGAAAACAAGAACAGGTCCAGAAATGGCGTGAGTTTTGTACGATGGCGCTCCATAAAATATTGTACAACAACGAGTGGATTCTCGCGGATCAAAAGGGAGACGACGCCATCAAGAAGCAAAACGCTGCCCTGTATTCTTATTTCCCGTTGGCGATGGGCGGAGAGAATGTCTGGAAACTGGCCGTGGAATTTTTTGAAAAATGGGAGACAGGTAGATTGTTGGGCCACGATGGCGCAAAGTGGATCGTTAAGAAGAAGAAGGTCATAAACGTCAAGCCGGGGGTCGCCTACATCGACAACGACAAGTTGGGTAGAAAGGAGGTCGTTTACAACGTCCCCGTGGAGCTGCCGACTAAGAAAGGCAAAAAGGAGAAAAAGGAGGGCGATTGGTTCGTGCAAGTGCCTGAGCCGGACACACATTGTTGGAAAGTGATGGAAACACTTGCCGACAATGAGAAGTATCACGTTCTGAGGAAGGTGCTTGATTGCGACGTGGTTTGGGTCCAGGCCGGCTCCCCCTCATTGGCAAAGTTGGGGAAGCTCAATGTGCAGGAAATGGTGCAGTTGCCAGTTGGTGAAGTGCGACCGCGTGCTGATGCAGTTGTGGAATTACTACCAATTCAAGCACGAGAAGAGGCCGGATGCGGATTGGATCCAAAAATACCCTTTCCTGAAATCGAAATCTGTCGTCTTCAAAAAGTTCGAAAGTCGAGGATTGGATGGCGCTTTGTGGGACGGTAGTAGGAAATACGTTTCTGACACGGCGTTGTTCAAGGAGTGTCTGTCGTACATGGGTTGCGACGAGGACCACTCAATTGAGGCGACGGAAAAGTTGGCCGGCCACAGGAAGTTATCCGTCGACTGGAGAAACAAGGTTCTCTCTGTGTTGACTGGGAGTAGACTGAAGAGTCGGGAGATCATACTTGCCGAAGGCATTGTGCACATAAAATGGAAAGACACAGGGGACGTGGCATCCATCGCACCGTTCGGCAACTACTCTTTGGATGCGGACATCAGGAGTGTAGAGCTGAAGGAAGCGGTGACTGCCACAAGGAGCCACACGTTCGTCCTCGATCTGTGCGAACCGGTTGACCTGAAGTTGTGGAAACCGCAAGCGTTGGAGACTTTGAAATCCTATCTTCAGACGTGGTGTCCGTCTCATTGGACTCTTGTTGTTTTCTTGCCACGGCAGCACAACCACTCATTTCTGGCCAGCATGCACCATCTTTCTTTCGTAAAGCTGCTGGAAGGGAAGTAGGTGAGGAGGAATCAGCAAAAGAAAAGCTTCCCCATGGGGAACAATTTGTACACGGAAAACGACCTCATGTACATCCTCTTCAAGGGTGATGATCTGCGCGTTAACACGTCCCTCGTCTACGAGGGAAGGCTGCCGAGGGGCGCTGCTGCTGCGGTGCGGTTGCCTCAGAGGGTTACCCGGACGGATGTGTTAGAGATTCCCTTCACGCCTTGCGACTGGTCGCATACCGCGCCTGAACGACAAGGCAGTGTCTACGGGGACATAAAACGCAATCCGACATAATTCGTCGGTCTTCTTGATTTCATTAGCAAGAGGGGAGAGGGTGTCGTCTTCCTAGGGAAGCCGCACGCGCAAAGCGTGTGGGAACTTATGAAGGCACGTTGTCGCGATGGAATGGAACTCCGACTTGTTGCAATTCACGATGCAACTCGTCAAAAGTGAGGTCAATTCGGGGGCCGACAATTGCGAGTTCATGGTTTGGAAGGCAACACGGGATCGGGTGTGGAGCAACAAGACGGATATGTGGTTCAAGTTGAATGAGAGGAAGAGGAACAAGATATACGACTTCTTGTTTCTGCAAACGCAGCCGAGGAAGAACACTTACGCCGAGTACGTCCGCGACAAGGACCACATGTTGGCGTTGCTCGACAACCACCACTTTGCCTCCCGCATGAACGCGAAGACCTTCCTCGAAAGGCTGCAATCCCTGTACTTCGTCAAGTCCAAGAAGGAGTTGAAGTTCAGCAGTTATGCTTCCTTGATCTGCACTGACGACGAGTCAACCACCGGTGTCGAGTTCGGCGCCAACGCGAAGGAGGAGGAGAGCGACACCGAGAGCCTCGACCTGCAGTATGACGCACCTTTGGCGGAGCACGCCCGAGGGTCCTCGTCGGTCGGTCCGTCAACAAGCCCCACACCCCTCGTGTTGCTGATGGCCAAACCGACGTCGGGCGCTACGCTGATGAAGTTGTTGGAGAGACTGAAAGCTCTAGCTGTCCCCCAACGCGCATTGCGTCCCGGGTCCAACGTCTCGCCCGATCATCCATCTTGGAAGGATGACAACATTCACTTCCTTCTTGAGCCACAAAGTCATTCGCCTGAGGTGGACTGGGGCCATGGCATGATCTGGCATCCAAGAGTCATCCAGCCCGCGACACAAAAGGGCGAGTGGATCATGGCCGTCGTAGTCCCGGGCGCAGGATGGGTGTCCATCCCTGGCGAGTCGAAGTCCACTTTCCTCCACCTCGCGAGGATTTCGGTCCTCCAAAAAGTGAGGGTCGAAAATGACACGTTTGCACCCGACGACTTATCCGTCGTTTCCACAGTCGGGCGACTGTTCGACGAGCTTCAGGACAAGTGCTGGTTGGAACTGACGGAGGACTGCTACGAGGTCGACACGAGCCCGTCGAAGGGCATGGTGGACTGGAAAGTGCCCCCTCCCAGTGGGGCGCACGGGAGTTCCGGGGGGGGGGCACCAGGCGGTGGAGGGACGGGGTTGGTAGTGCGGGGGGTGGCAAAGGAGTCCCACCTAGTGGGGAGGGCGGGTCTCACGATGGCACCACGACATCGGGAGGCAGCGGTGGGGTGGCGGGTTTTGCCGTCGATCGACATCCGTCTATTGGCCCCAGGGCGGAGCATGCGACGCAGTCCGTCGACCTCCCGACTTCATCCGCCGGCTCAGCGAGGGAGACGATGGCAGCCTTGGTTGCTCTCGGTAGCCGCTCTGGCAGAACGTTAAAATCCGTCGGGATCCGAACTACGTCGGTTGAGGTGCCGCCACAGCGGTCCACCGTGTAGAGCCGATCGGGGGTGGGGGAGCCGAGCCAGGATCCCACAATTGGCAGCGGTGCGGTGAGGGACGGGAATGTGTCGCCTGAGCGGGGAAGACGGCCACTAGGATTGGAGCGAGAGGCTACAAGAGCAGCGTCCGGCGACACGGAGACGACGAAGTCCGCCAAGATCCGAACTTCTTTAGGCGGGGGGGTTCGGCCAGGGATTGTCGTGCCGCCGGGAGGGGCAGCATGCACGCAGACAGAAGGAGCTGAATTGCATGAAAGGGAAGGAGGGGAGGAAATGGAGGAAGGGAAGGAAGGGGAAGAAGGGGAGGAAGAAGGGGAAGCAGGGGACGAAGGAGAGGAAGGGGGAGAAACGAAGCTGATTGAATTCCTTGAAGGAAGAGAGGGTGCCGAAGGGGACGTGGGTATTGGAGACGACGAAGGGGAGGACAGTGAGGACGATGCCGGATCTGTAAAGTCGTCTGACAAGTTCGGACAATTGTACGGAGAGCATCGTGAGGATAATGTCGACGACGATGCCACAACAATGGAGATGGAAACACAGGTGGTTAGCAAGTTCTGCAGAGCCTGAAGACTATGAGGTCCAACCACTCACGTTCGTCATCGATCTGCAACACCGGTTCGACGAGGCTTCCGTTGCTATGAGCCCATCTAAAGCAAGTCGCCGTATACGCATCGAAGAAGTTATCGACGGTATCCTCGGCGACCAGCACGTGTCCGCGCATCCATCCACAATGTCTGACGTCGACAACACTAGCAACGTCAAACCTTCCATGGCAGCTGCCCTCACTTTCTCGCCGTCGAACTCTCTGGTGTTGTCGGCTACCCTCGCCGGCGAAGGGGAAGGCGAGGTCATGGGACGACAACATGTCACGTCCCCTAAAAAGTCTAGGGTCGGCACTTAAGCTCTCGACGTGCTCGCTTTGCCCGCGCCAACTGCACCGACGAAGGAGCAGAGAGACAAATCGATTGGTAAGTTGTGAAGAACGCCATAGTGTTTGCGCGCCCAGGCTTTCAAAAATGTGAGTGGGATTTCCTTCGTAGTCCGGATGTCAGCGGACTACAGTCCGCGCCATACACACGAGGATTGTCCACATTGTCTGTCGATACAGGAAGTTCCGAATGTCGACATACTACAACCACTAGTCCTTCCAACTACATCTCATCGGCCTTTCTGTCAGCCAACCAGGTTGGTGGTCGTCGACAGGGAAGACTTCAATGAAAACATAACACTCCATCAAAGGAAGGATCTATCCTTCTATGAAGTTTGTTTTTATTGAAGCATTCCCTCACACTAGTCTCCCCGGCTACGAACGTGGCCAACTAAATGGAATGACGTTTTTTTCTTCTTAGAAAGAGTGGTGGCTTAAGTCAGCTGAGATCCGCACTTCCTATGTCGATGCGTAATGTGGTTAGTCTCTGTGGGTCTGCTGTGGGGAAAAGTCCGCTGAAATCCGAACTTCGGGGAACGTTGGTCTTCCGCTTCTGTGACTTGTGGTGGTTTTCCTTTGTGAAGGGCGGGGATGTCAAGCTTGAATGCATTAGTCGTTTTGTTTTTCAGCCGCACACACGCACCTCGATGCTCATGGCCATGCAAAATCGGGGTTCTATAATTAGAGAGGTTCTGTGTCTTTACGATTATGTGGTTCTCACATTGTCACTTTCATCGGATTTGTGTTGGGAAATGTGTATTCATTTTCCGTTCTGTCTTTCTTCTGTTGTACAGGGGTGGGGTCGTCTCAAACATGGAGGTCCTCGAAATATCCGGAACATATATTGCAGAAAGTCCCTGGGTTGACGACAAAACACAAGGATATGTTAAAGGCATCAGGGGTTGATATGGAGATCAGAAGGAAGGAGCATGCCATTGCCATTGAGGAATGTCTTTCCCTTCTTGCCCCAGAGAAAGGGACATATCCACGATCTGTGAGTAGGGGTCTGGCCATGTATGAGAAATACTTAGCAGCGCGTCGTGCAAAGGGGGACAATGCTTAGAAATCCGTTTTTCACTACCCCATGTGTCCTTTGCTCGATGTTGTGCAGTGTGGGCTACAACACGTGGAACACACGGGGAAAGATTCGCTGCAGTGACTACACCTCGAAACTCGAGGGTTTTGGACGATATTAAACGAGGCTCGGTGCCACCTCACACCGTTCTCTCTATCTTGGCCGATGGTCAATTGCGAATTGCAACAAAAAATTTCCTCACCCTCTTGCATATTGACGGCAGGGTGAATGATGAGGTGGTCAATTTCTATATGGCGCTATCGGGGTCGACCGCATGTGCGTCACGTGACATTCCACCAGGCCTTCAAGTCTTCAACTTTAATTCGTTATTCTTCAGTAAACTGCAACTTCAAGGACACGGTGGGGTGGAAAGGTGGACTAAAAATGTAGATTTGTTTCAATAAGATATTATTTCCGTTCCTGTCCGCAAAGATAATGATCACTGAATCCTCCTTTCCGTCAACTTGAGAGATAATGTCCTCGAAATTTTCAATTCTTTTTTTGCTCGTGTTCTAGCTGATTCGAGTTTTCACAATAGTTTTCGAGTTGATAGTACAGTATTTGGAACGTCAAACATTACATAGGCGGTCGAGTAGGAGTTGGAAATCGATAGCGGAAAATGTTGTGGTGGAAGGAGTTCCAAGACAAGTGGATGGGGCTAGTTGCGGTCTGTTCATGTTGATGTTTGCGACGTTGTTGCAACGTGGTGATCAACCTTTCAAGTTTTCTTGTAAAGATATCCCGCTTATTAGACGACAATTGGCATCATGTATCTTAGAACGTCGTTGTCTTCGATGTATTTGATTGACTTAGAAACTTTCTTTTGAAAGTATTCAATTCATTACTTATTATATTTTGTAAATCATGACATTATTCAAATGTCGTTTTGACAACGACATTGCTTTCTTTTATCGTTGAGAGTTTGAGTTGTCTTCGGCAGACTCATTGCATGTATCGCGTCATGTATAGACTATGTAATCTCTATCACGTCCCAGTCGTCTCTCATGCGGCGGAACAAGTACGCATTGCGTTCCTTCGTCTCCCCGATTTTGATCGTCTCTTCATAGCCACATCCGATACGTCAAATTTTGCAGTAGGAGATCACTTTCTCAAATGTTTCTCACTCTTTTTTCCCATGTTTCCTACTCCCCCTCCTCTCCTGCTGAAACTGCTTCTCAACCGACGCCTATCTTTCCACCACTTCCCTCCACTGACAGTCCTCCCGTCACTTACTCTTTGACCATCACGAAGGATGAGTCTGTCGAGACTCATGCTAGGGATTGTCTGATCGCCTTCTACTCCCGTTTGCTACTGATTGCCGAGATAAACCACACTGTCGATGGGCATGAGGTTCTCGCAGTAGTTTATGTCGCCCGACATTAGCATCATATCTGCATGGGGCGTCCTTCACTGTGCACATGGACAACTCAGTTGTCCAGACTTTCCTCACGGAGCCCAAGCTTTCCCCTCGACAGGCATGCTGTGGCGTGATTTATCCGAGTTTTGTTTCACTACTCAGCCTATGAAAGGTGAAATGAGCCGCGTCGTCGATGCCTTGTTCCGCCATCCTGAGCACAATCAGGAACCCATCTATCTTGATGCCCTCTCGGTCATCACCGTTGATCAGTCTGTGATCGATGCATATTGCATTCAACATTGTCAATATCTAAATTATCGCGACATCCACACGACACTGCGGAGTGGCAAGACCGTTCCTTCATACTCCCTCGGTGAGAACGGTCTAGTGTACTAGCATGGTAGATCTGGTTAGCTCCAACCATGTATATGTGTTTCCTTCACTGGACAACTCCTTGTTCAGGTTGTAGAAGAGTTTCATGGTCAGGCAAATGCCGATCATATGGGCTTTCATAAGACGTGGGCCCATGTTTGCCACCTATACGTCTGGCCGAAGTCCAAGGTTTTCGTCAAAGTCTACATCCACAAGTATCCTACCTGCCATGAGGTGAATAGTGCGAACCACCTTCCGTATGGGTTACTTCAACCTCTACCTATACCTGAGGGCCGTTGGCAGTCCATCTCGATGAATTTTGTTGGTACCCTCCTCCCTTCCACCCAGAGGGGGTCATGAACCACCTTCCGTATGGGTTACTTCAACCTCTACCCATACCCGAGGGTCGTTGGCAGTCCATCTCGATGGATTTTGTTGGTACCCTCCGCCCTCCCACCCAGAGGGGGTCATGATGTCATCTCTGTCGTTGTCGATCGCTTCACGAAGCGTGCACATTTTATCCCATGCCGCTATCTCATTAGCGCTCATGAGGTTGCCGACAGCATCTTCGACCGAGTCGTGAGAGATCACGACTTACCTAAGAGCATCATCTCCGACTGTGAACCTCGTTGTACCAGCACATTCTAGCGACGCCTACACGAGGTGTACGGATCCTAGTTCCGCTTCTCGTCTTCTTACCACCCTCAGACAGATGGTCAAATTGAGGTCACCAATCAAACTCTCAATAATATCCTTTGAAAGTTTATTAGGTATGACTAGTGGTGAGACTTACACTTACCCATTGTGGGGATTGTGTACAACGACGCCGTTTCGTCAACCACGAGGATGCCGCCATTCTATTGCGACCTTGGTTACCGCCCTCGCACTACGACTGTCGCAGTTGCGCTCACACACTCGTTGTCCTGCGCTTGACGGCCGGATCACCCACATGGTGACGATTATGAGGCGCACAAATGAGAGTTTAGCTGACTCCTAGAATCGCATGGCCGCACGAGCGAACTCATCACGAATGCATCACTCATTCAAAGTCGGTGACAATATGCTCGTCGATCAACGCCACCCGCAACTCAAAATGCATACGATTTGCAAATTCAAGCGTCGCTTCTTTAGTCCATGCCGCATCCTTTAGGCCGTCGGTTTTGATATTGCAGCGACTCCGGCCAACTTCCGTGTGAAGCTACCTGATTACCTTCGACAGACTCCCGTACACGATGTATACCACATCTCCTTGTTGCGTCCTTATTGCAGACCCTCCAAGTTGTTCGGGAACTCCCTTATGAGCGGCCTCCACCCACCATGGTGGATGGTCATGAGAAATTCGTTGTTTCCGACGTCGTATCCCCCCGAGTTACCGACAATACCCCTCCACGCATCGAGTACCTTGTGCGTTGGAAGGATTATCCTGATGAGGAGGCTACTTGGGAGCCCCTCGAGCACTTGGAGCACGCCCGAATGTTGGTGTGTGCATATGATCATGCTTTTCGTATTGAGACATTTGCTCCTACTCAGTTGACTGACCCTCTTCCTCCTCCTCCGGCTGAGGGGATTGTTGAGGATGAGCCCACTCCCTCTAAGGTCGTTCTTCAACAGCAGATGAACGCCTCCACGCGTCTACAGTGCACTCGTTGATGCCCTCGCGTCTTGCAACTCACACTCTCATCACTTACCTGTTTCGTACCACTGACTCACACTATCATGTACTCCACCATCAGCTCCTGACGATGTCACCGTTTTGCGGCTCTGCTTCGACATTGGCTCGACTCCTACTTCATCGACGTCATCGACCACCTTGACGACTTCATCCACCTTCTCGACTTCGGCCACTTTATTGGCTTCATCTACTCTAGACGTAATTACTTCACGCCACCACCTTACCTTGTGCATTCCCTTGATGGTTCTCACTTAGTTGGTTCTCCCTGAGTTGGGCTCTCTCAGAGTTGGGCTCTTCCTTGTATCGCATGGGCATTGAGACTGTAGAGTTACCTTGGCTTCCCTGCTCCCAGATCTGACTTCCTCCCTTGTCGGTGAGTTGTGTGCATGTTTCCCTCACCCACTACCCTCATCACCCTAGTGTCGGTCATTGCATGCCTTCAATTAGGCATATCTCCACCCTATTACAGACTCCCTTTTTATGGTCGACCCTTTATGCCAAATTTATTGTGTCACCCTTTTGTCGAGCATTACCCGCCTTGATGGTCTATCTGTTAGGGTCATTGGTTTTATTTCACTACCATTCCCTCACCCTGAGCCTGATGACCCATCCTATCTTCGTGTGTGTCTGCCCTTAGGAGTTTTGATTCTTAGGTGGCATTCACCCCCTCTGAGACCATCCCACTCTTAGTGGTTCAACGACACGACATTATCTTGTGACATATTGCTATCTTTTCCTTTCAGCACTGAGGCAATTGCCTCTAGGACTTTAGAGTTGTTCCCTGCTATATGTTATTTTTTGTTGTTAGCTAGGATGTGTATATCAGACATTTGCTTTTTCAATGACATTATGTAGCTTAGGCTGCATCGCATGGACTTTACATGGAGCTTGCTCCACATCCTAGATTTCCCAGTTTTATTGTTTGTAGAGTTCTGTTGCTTTTGGGGAAACGTCTTTATGGCTCTCGTGATCCACTACAGGTCTGGGGATTGTGCAGCGTGCCTCTAGTTGCCCTGGCCTAGAGCAAGGGTTATCTGGCTATTTTGCCTGTTCGGCGTGTTGGACCAGGCTGCGGCCTGACCCAACATGCTGTTTGCTCATTCAATCCAATCCTGCTCGATACCAGTGTCGGTACCAGGTCAGTCTAGTCCAGTCCAGTCATTCCGATGGGGGTATACCCTAGGTGCAGTCTGTTTTGAGTCACATTCTTCACTTGCATAGTTTGGAGTACGTGCGTGTTGAGTCAACGTTGGAGCTGCGTTGTACCTTCCAGCTCCATCTCCATCTCCATGTCCCCCATCCTCATCCCTTCATCTTGATCTTGACGGACCGCCATCCCGGCAGGTCAGTCACAAAGCAGTTATGATTGCTCTAGTTCAGGCCGCCATGCCTAGCTCTACCTTGAAGCTTCTTGGTGTATGTAGCGGACCTCTGGTTGGCCTGTGAGACCAGTCCCTTGGCCTCTTCTCACAGGCTTGTGTTGTATCCGGGGTAGTCCAGTCCAGGCCGGTACCTCTGTCGGTACCAGCCAGTCCAGTCCAGTTCAGTCAGTCCGCTGGGGTATACCCCAGCCAGAGTCTATACTTCTGGTCATTCTACATTCGCACATTTTGGAGTACGTGCGTTGGAGTCCGCGTGGGAGCTGCGTTGTGCCATCTTGCTCCACCCTCATCTTCCATCTCCATCTCTATCCCAGGCGGAGCACCTCACCCGGTGGGTCCGCCACAGTGGTATCAGAGCGGGAACGTTCCCCGCTCCCACCCACCACACCGCATAGCAGGAAACACAGCAAAACCCGACATATGGTTTTTTGGCTGTTTTTTGGCTGTTTCCAACGAAAAACAGCGGAAAAACGCGACGAAAAGCACAACAGGGAAGAAGTGACACGTGGTGAGAAAAGAGAGACAGAGCCACGATGCGTGCACAAAGGCCAAGGCCAAGGCCGACGCACACGCACACTCCACATGCCCCGCTGCCCCGCCCTGCCCCACTTCCGGATTATTTATCACCAAGATCTGGGATGCATGCTGCTGCCAGGGTTTGAACCTGGGCAGCTGTGGGTGATGCGCGTGCGTAGCTGCTACCATAACACACTGGCCACAGTATATGTATGGTTGTGTACTACGGCACGCTGGTCTTGAAGAAGTGTTGTGCCAGCTATTTACCCCCCCCCCCCCCCCGGAAGCGAGCGGCGAGCACCGACCAACAAGGGAGCAAGGGCCGGGCTGCTATTTGCGCCCCCCCCCACCGTGGCTGCTGCCGCCTGCACACGTGGCCATCTGCAGTGCCACATGGCAGCTCGCTGTGGAACTGAAGACCGCCCTGATTAGAGGGCTGCTCTACACTGGTGAGGATCTGCTCACACAGCATACCCTGGATCTGCAGTACTGCTGTTAGGGGCTGATCAAGATCTCAGCCCCCTCTCTCCTCCAGCTGGCTTGCTGCAGCGAAGGCCAAGACCCTCCTGGTCTTGGTATACCTTGTGCCCTTGGAGACACCAAGGGCCAGGTAGCACCTCCCTCTTCCCTCTCCCTACTAATCCACTTTCTGTACCTTTTCTCTCTCCTCTTACTCACCCCCTCTACTTCTTCCTCTTCTGCTTCACTCACTTCCCTCTAATCAATCTCACTACTCACTCTAATTTTTTCTCTCTTCACATTTTGTTTATTTATTTCTTTAATTATTTTTATTATTTATTTTTTTTATTTTTTCTCTCGAAATTTCATTGTTTATTTATTTTTCTCTTCCCCTCCCCCTCCATGGTTGCTATTCTCTTTTCTTGATTAGGTCACCGATACCCTACCCTAATCACTCAAACCTCGTTTAGGGTTTTCTTAGGCTTTTTCTAGGGTTTAGGGTTCTCCTAACCCCCCTACTTCCCCTTTCCATTCGGACACCCTGGACCCGAGCCACCCTTCCCCCTTTGCGGGCGCCTGCGCTCGACTCACTTGCGCCGCCCGTCGCTTTCTACCGCGGACCCCCCCCTACGCCCTCCGCTCATGCGAACCTCCTCTGGCCCCCTCCAGTCCGGCCCGTCACCTCCCCATGGTCGACGGCGTGTCACAAGCCGCTGTCGGGGCGACGACCTCGGCACCGGGCTCCATACCCGTGCCAGCGGACCAGGGCCATCACCCGCAGGGGGATCTGCACAGCCTCCTCACCTCCCTCCTTGCGCCCTTACGGGTGGAAGTGGTGACTTTTGCCGTTGGCCTGCGGGAACTCTAGGACGCTGGTCGTCCTTCCTCTCCTCACTCTCTCTCTTCCCCTGGCTCCCAGTCCGGGTCCCCCGTCCTCCGACATGGTGGCCACGACGGAGCTTCCTCCTCCGCTGCCGCCGACCCAGCCATCCTGGTGACCGTCCACGCTCCTAGTGCGATGGCTGCTATGGGCCAGGTCGGCGTACCCGCCCAGATTCTGGTCACTACGGCCACGGGACCACAACGCGCTGACGTGGTCTCAGCTTTTCCGGGTGCCCCGCTTCTCCCTCCCCTTCGCACGACCGGCGCGCCACTTGGCTCTCCCCCTTATGGGATGCCCCCCTGCCACTCATGCGTCTACTTCCCCCCCTCCTACTACTTCTTGCTCGATCTATGTCCGCCGTCTTGAGACCGGGCTTGCCCAGATCTGGGTCGAGCTCGCCCTCTTTTGCTTTCAACCACCCCTACCATCACAGGTAGCTGCGCCTTCGGGCGCAACCCCTTCTTCCTCTACTCTTCCATCCATGCAGGCTCGTTTCCCCCGTCCTGCACCCCCTCCACCCCATCCTACCTCCTTCCTACTCCCTTGGTTGCTGCGACCTCTTCTACCGCAACCCCCTCGCAGCCTGCCGCTGTTCTCCTCGCTGCTCCACCATGCGGCCCAGGCGTACAGTCAGTTGTGCCCCCTTCTCCAGGACCTGCGCCGACTTACTCGGCCGTAGCGTAGACCTCTGCTCCTTGATCTCCTTGCCGCCAAAACGGTGGCGCACCACTCGTCCGCTTGACGGACATTGCCTTGTATGACGGTACAGGGATATGCGTGTCCCGGTGGCTGCAGTCTGCCACCCGCATGCTCCAGCTCATGGGTGTCCCACCCGACACGTGGGTGGCTCACCTCTCCACACGCTTGCGTGGCGGTCCTTTCGACGCCTGGGAGGACTTCTACACCCACTCCCTTCGTGAGGGTCGGACCCCGACCTTCATGGATTTTCAGGCGTTCCTCGAGGATCGCTTCGGAGCCTGACATGACGTGACTCACGCCTTCGAGCGTGTCGTCAGTACACGCTGGTCCGACTCTGGTGGCGCTGCCAGCCTGGATCGCCACATCTAGGTCTTTCAGGACGCCCGCCTCATTTGTGATGTGGCGTTCCTCTCCGAGGCTGCCCTCGTCGATCGTTTCTTGGCCAGCCTCCCCCTTGAGTACCGCTCCGAGTTATGGCGGTACGACTTCACATCGGCCCCGCAGGCTTACGAGGCCGCCAAGGCCCATCAACGGATGAGGGCCCGTCTTCAACCCACTTCCTCCTCCCAGCCTCAGCGTACTGGTTACGCTCCCTCCTTCCCTCACGACACTTCCCAGTGTCGTTCCCCTTTCCACGCTCGTCCCCGCCGTTCCGCACAACAGAGCCGTCACTTCTCGCGCCGCTTTAGCGCGCTCGAGTATGGTGAGAAGGACGTTGTTGCCCGGCTGTCGTCTGAGGGTGACCATAGTGACGACCTCGACCTCTGCGACGCCGTCCACTACCACCTGGAGGACTCTACCCTCCCTATAGCCGAGCGCCTCCAGCTCGCCCTCTCCACCCTCTCCCGGGCACGCAGCCGCTCTAGTCACGCTGGCTCGTCGCCCCCCGAGGTCCCTCACCAGGACCTCCCTCAAGGCTTTGTCCCTCCTCGTGGTGTCCTTTCCGCTGAGGAGCGTGCGTCCATTTTGGGTTGGCGTGGGTGTTTGCGCTGCCGCCAGGACGATTATACCTCATCGCGGTGTGCTTACACCGTCACACTCGACCGCCACTACGCTGAGCTCTCTCGCCAACGTCGTGCTGAGTACCCCCCCGGCGCCTCGCATCCTCGCGATGCCTCCTAGCCACGGTGCAGTGTACACCTGCATCCTCCTCAGTAGTCGGCTTCCCGACATCTCCATCGCGGTTTGCCCCTCTCGCTACTGGAGTTGAGGTATCGCAAGAACCGACACAGTGTACTCAACCCTCTGTCGCAGTATCGTCTGCGCCTCCGCAGACCACCATCTCCCCTCCTACATCTCCACGACTACCGACGCGTCGAGCCATTCGCTCAGTCCATTGCAGCGAGCAGCTTCTGACTCACGAGGACGTTGTGTCCTCCCTTCTGGACGTGAGCATGCTCCAGGCTCGTTGGGAGCGACTCACCCTCCATGCCGTTGCACTGCGTCGTCTTCTCGCCATCCTCTTTGACCCTGATCGCGCCCTCCTGATCATTCTAGTACGACTGGGGACCTCCACGAGGGTGTACTTAGTGATGTGGGATTCTGGTTCTCAAGGCGACTTCATTCACCCACGTGTGGTGAAAGAAAACCGCTTACCCATGACAGGGTCACCGACTCCCATCTCCGTCACCCTAGGAGATGACAAGACCCAACGCTTTTTCGATCAGACGGTCATCGACCTCCCTTTCTTCCTCACTCTCGAGCCGATTGATCATCCCCCGGCGTCTCATCGCCACCGCTCCTCTGCACATTTCGATGTGATGGAGACGGGGTACGACTTCATTCTTGGTACTCCGTGGCCTTGTCGGTTCCGAAGCACCGAGGCGGATTGGGCGACCGACACTCTCGTTCTAAGAACGAAGTGTGGACAGACGTATTGCGTACCTTTTATAGGTACCACTGCGACACCATGCCCCGATCCTCCTCCCCCGGAGCCTTCTGTGCCCACACCATCTCCTACTATCACTGTTACCTCGCCTCGGTAGTTTGCCCACTCCATCCGACAGGACGACGTCACCTTCTTTACGGTGAACGCTACGGATCTCTTACACTATGATCCACCCTGTCCAGACGTCGAGCTCATCTCTCTGGAGCCAGATCGTCCTTCCATCTCCATGGCTTCCATCTCTACTTCCCTCCCTCCGTCATCCGTCGACTCCACCCCGATGTCGCGAGCTCACGCTGACGTTGAGGAACTCGCACGCTATACGGCCGACCTGGAGCCCGCAGTTCGTGACCTCATTTGAAAGTATCACGATGTTTTCCCATCGTCGTTCTCATACGTCGGCATCACACCAATGCGCAACGTCGAGCACTCCATCCAACTTGTACCTGACCATCGTGTTTACCACCAGGCACCCTACAGACTCTCAATCCCCGAGGCCACTGAACTCAAGCATCAACTTGAGGAGCTCTTGAGATTGGGTTTCATTTAACCCAACAACTCCCCATGGCGTGCACCCGTCCTCTTTGCTCGCAAAGCGGATGGAACTCTCTGTCTCTGCATGGACTATCGCGGTCTCAACCGCTACATGGTTAAGAACAGCTACCCCATGCCTCGTTTCGACAAGTTGTTCGACTGCCTAGCAGGCAACAACTTTTTTACGAAGATTGATCTTCGTAGCGGTTACCATTAGATCCGCTTCGCTGCAGCGGACTAGCCGAAGATAGCGTTCCGATCACGCTTCGGCCACTATGAGTTTATGGTGATGCCATTTGGCCTCACCAACACACTCGCTACCTTCCAGAGGGCAATGAACGACATCTTCAGGGACATCCTGGAGCTGTACGTTCTCGTCTACCTCGACGATATTCTAATCTACAGTCATGAGGAGCATCTCAGACACCTCGGCGATGTCCTTGACCGCTTGCACAAACATGGCTTCTACGCCAAGCTGAGCAAGTGCCGCTTTGCCCAACACAAAGTGGATTTCTTAGGACACTACGTGTCTGACTAGGATCTCCACATGGATGACGCGAAGATCACTGCTATTGCGGAGTGGCCCATCCCTACATCCGCCAAACAGTTTCGTAGTTTCTTAAGCCTCGCTGGTTACTATAGTAACTTCATCCAGGGATACGCTAGGTATTCCTACACCCTTACCTCTACCCTCCTTCGGAAAAACCAGCTATGGGCTTTGACACCCCTCCACGAGGACGCCTTCCGTGCCCTCAAGAAGGCGGTGACATGTGCACCGGTTCTTCACCTACCCGATTTTTATCGCCCTTTTATCCTTACCACCGATGCGTCAGACTTTGTTGTAGGAGCAGTGCTTTCTCAGATTTTCCCCTCCTCTCCTGATTCCTCTCATCCTCGTATCCCTTGCTTCCCACCCCCTACCCCTACCACTGCTTCCCGCCTAACGCCTACTCGTCCAACTACAAACGAGCCTTCTCTTGACTATTCTTCTACCATCGTCGAGGATAGCACTATCTAGTCTCGCTCAGGTCATTGTTCGATAGCCTTCTACACCCGTCAGCTCCTGCCCGCTGAGATAAACTACACTGCTGATGAATGTAAGGTTCTCGCAGTAGTTTATGCCACTCGACACTGGCGTCACTACCTGCACGGGGCACCATTCACGATGCGCACGGACAACTCTATTGTCCAGGCTTTTCTGACAAAGTCGAAGCTCACTCATCGACAGGCTCGCTGGTGGCGCGACCTATCCGAGTTTAGTTTCACCACTAAGCACATCAAGGGTGAGACCAATCGGGTCGCAGATGCCTTATCCAGGCTCCCTGACCATAATCTGGAGCAGATCCAACTCATTGCCATCTCGGTCACCACTGTCCACCACTCGGTGACCGATGAGTTTCTCACTCAGAACCGCCACTGCCCCGACTATCGCGACATCCACTCGACCCTTCGGAGTGGCAAGACCGTCTCGAACTACTCTCTCGGGGACGACGGTCTTGTGTACTAGCACGGTTCACAGGGCACCAGAGAGCCCCGCATTTGCGTTCCCTCCACTGGACAGCTACGTGTCCGGGCAGTAGAGTTCCATGACCAGGCAGTCGTCGGTCATATGGGCTTCCACAAGACGTTGGCTCGTGTGAGCCGCCTGTACGTCTGGCCGAAGCGCAATGACTTTGTGAAGGACTACGTCATAGAGTGTCCCACCTGTCAAGAGGTGAACAGTGCGAACCACCTGCCTTATGGTTTGCTCCAGCCTCTTCCTATCCCTGCGGGTCGTTGGCAGTCCATCTCGATAGACTTTATCAGTCCTCGTCGTCCTACTACCCCCTGCGGTCATGATGCTATCCTGGTCATCGTCGACCGCTTCACGAAGCGCGCACACTTTGTTCTGTGCCGCTATGTCATCAGTGCATGTGAGGTCGCCGACATCGTGTTTGACCGAGTCGTGCGGGACCACGGCTTACCTCTGAGCATCATATCTGACCGTGACCCGCGCTTTACTAGTCGATTCTGAGGACAGCTCCACGAGGTTTAAGGCACCCTGCTCCGCTTCTCATCGTCTTACCATCCCCAGACTGATGGTCAGACCGAGGTCACGAACAAGACTCTCGGAAATATTCTCTGAAAGATTGTTCGTGACGACCAGCAGTGGGATCTCCATCTTGCCTACGCAGAGATAGCCAACAACCACGCCTTCTCGCCAGCCACGGGGATGTCGCCTTACTATTGCGACCTCGGCTATCACCCTCGTGTTCCCGCAGACTTCCTTCGACCGTCACA
This sequence comes from Chara braunii, assembly GCA_003427395.1. Classification (NCBI taxonomy): domain Eukaryota; kingdom Viridiplantae; phylum Streptophyta; class Charophyceae; order Charales; family Characeae; genus Chara; species Chara braunii. The sequence goes on along the minus strand of BFEA01000202.1, from coordinate 2,442,059 downwards.
GATGCACCCCGACACGAGTTGTCCCGCACTGGATGATTGGGTTGCACACATGACGTCGATCATGAAGAACGCGCATGTGTACAAAACCGCTTCCCAGACTCGCATGGCCGCATGTGCGGACCGATCGAGGATGGATCATCCATTCAAAGTCGGTAATGATGTGTTGATTGACGCCCGCCACTTACAGCTCGAAGTGAACACGCTTCACAAGTTCCGACGTCGCTTCTTTGACCTATGCCGCATTCTCCAGTCCATCGGTTCTGATACGACTTCTAGCCCGGTCAACTTCCGTGTGAAACGTCAAGCTCATGTGCACGATGTCTACCACGTCTCATTATTGCGTCCCTACCGCAGACCGTCTGAGCGTTTCGCTGGACGACCATACGAGCGCCCTCCACCCATCATGGTGGACAGCCACGAGGAGTTCCTCGTTTCATACATCATTGGTCGTCGAGTCACCGACGACAACCCTCCTCACGTCGAGTATCTCGTACGTTGGAAGGGTTACCCTGATGAGGAGGCTACTTAGGAGCCCCTCGTGCACTTGCAACACGCTTGCATGTTGGTGCGTGCCTATGAACGTGCTCGTCGTGCTGGGTTGACTGCTCCTCCTCAACCCACTGACCCTCCTCCTTCTCCCTCGGTTGAGGAGGCCGTTGAAGTCGAGCCTGCTCCATCTGAGGCAGACCTTCAGCAGCATCTGGATGCTTCTGAGCATCCACGACGCACTTGCCATTGTCCTTCTCGATACGACGATTGACTCTGACTTATCTTCCCACGTCTTTGCCTTCTCAGTACTCCATCCACTCCAGTTTTGCCGCTTCAGCTCGTCGACGTTGCGGCTCTTCCTCGACGACATTCCGGACTTCTCATCATGGACGTCATTGGCAACTTCCTGGACTTCGTCACGATCAACTCTGCCTACTTCAGACGTCGTCACTCTCTTACCACCTTACCATGTACCATACCCTGGTTGTGTCACATGATGGTCTCCCTTTGTCGGGTTCCTCTGAGTTGGGCTCTCCCTTGGTATACGCCTAGGCATCGGGACACCTGGCTTCCCAACTTACGGATCTAGCTCCGACCTCCCTCACTTTAGGAGTCATTTGTATGATTCCCTTACCCATCACTTTTTCTACCCTCTGCCGGCCCTCACACCCTAGTTAGGCAGCCTTGCATGCTTCATCTAGGTGCGCCCAGTATACTAGGCTCCCTTATTCCCTTGCATGGTCGACCTTACATAGCGGTCACCCCTTTAGTCGAGCATTACCCGCCCTGATGGTCTATCTATTAGGGTCATTGGTTCTGTTCGCTCCCAGTTCCCTACCCTCATTGAGCCTGATGACATGTGTCTCCCTATCATTATGTGTGGATGCCCTTAGGAGTTTATCGACCCCTAGGCTGCATTTGCCACCCTCAAAGACCATCCCACCCTATGGTTTGCGACACACCCTTCCTGTGACATATGGTTGTCTCTTCATTGTTTTGTTGCTCTTAGACTGAGGTCTCTGCCTTTGACATTTCTAGGATTTAATTGTCTTTGCTTTGTGTGTTTCGAGACTGAGGCTACTGCCTCCAACATTCTAGGATTTAGTTGTCATTACTTTCTGCTTTCCTAGGACATGTATACTAGTTAGTTGCTTTCTGCTTTCACTTAGGCTGTTAGCTGTGACATTGTTGTTTTTGCTATATTTTCTAGCCTAGGTTGCATCGCATGGACTCAGCATGGAGCTTGCTCCGCATCCTAGACTACTCGAGTTTTCTTTTTCTTTGGTAGAGTTCCGCTTCTTGGCGGAAGCGTGCTTCTATCTAGGCGATCCATCAAAGGCGAGGATCGTGTAGCGGACCTCTGGTTGGCCTGTGAGACCAGCCCCTTGGCCTGTTCTCACAGGCCTGTGTTGTATTCGGGGTAGTCCAGTCCAGGCCCGCACCTCTGTCGGGACCAGCCAGTCCAGTCCAGTCCAGTCCAGTCCAGTCCAGTCCAGTCCAGTCCAGTCCAGTCCAGTCTAGTCAGTCCGCTGGGGTATACCCCAGCCAGAGTCTGTACTTTGGGTCATTCTACATTCACACATTTTGGAGTACGAGAGTTGGAGTCCGCGTGGGAGCTGCGCTGTGCCATCTTGCTCCACCCTCACCCTCCATCTCCATCTCTATCCCAGGCGGAGCACCTCACCTGGTGGGTCCGCCACAGTGTAGCTCTAAACCAACTGGGGCCTTCCAGATGCAGCGCCCGCCAAGGTGAGGAAGATGGTGTCCACCATAGCCAGGTAAGTACCTTTGGTGCTCCCCCTTCCTAGTCGTCGGCTTCCTCCTCATCCGGGCCGTGCTCCTCCTCCACAACCAAGGTGGGGAGCTGGGCGCTCCCTCCTCCCCAGCAGCGCTGCTCCAACCAATGCTGCTCCAGCCAGCGCTCTAAGCAGTGTGTCGCCAAACTTGCACACAGAAGAATGAGGAGGAGATCTCTTACTCCTCCAGGAGATATAACGGCCTGCTTGCCTCTTGGTTGGTGACTTCCAGGCCGTGCGGCCTTCAAGCAACCGGTACCTCCTGCCCTTCGGAGGGAAACATCATTGCCGACTCTGATATTGCCCGTACAGGCCCTAGACTCTGACTGGTTGGACTGGTACCCCCCTAGACCTAGCCTACAACTACTGGGCCTCTAAAAATGCCAACTGTTGTCTTCTTCTACTCGGCCTGGCACATCTACCTCTACTTGGTGTGGTACCAGCATTGCTGCTACTTGAGTGTTTTTCCGCTGCTCTAAGTGTTGCTGGCCTCTTTCCCCGCCACTTAAGTGTTTCCTGGCTGCAACCCTCAATTCGACGGCCACAGGTAAGTACCGGCCCTTCGGGCCTCCCGTACAGATGAGTACCCTTGTGGGTCACACACACACTCAAACCGACAGGCACTCAGGCAGGCACGCAGACCAGCAAGCACGCACACACACAGACTTAGAAAACTCAGCAACAATTGGGAAACTCAGCAAGGCATACATTCCATTGGCAAAACTCAGAAATCAGCTGTGTGTCTCAGTCCGTGTTTGGCAAGTCCTTACACTCTTCATAGCTTCAAATAATTATCTTCAAAATAGCCACCCAACAGAAGATCTCCGATTGCAGATTTCCAGCTCACTTTGTTTGTGGTATCTGGGCAGGCTGTTGTTTTTGTGAGCCCCGTAATTAGTTGGGGGATTGGGCAGCTGCGGGAAGGCTGGAACATGCACAAGAAAGGCCTCATCCGATACCAATGCAGTGCCATCAGTGTGGGCTAGAGGTGATGGAGATGGTGTGCAAGGTGGGATGGACATCACCCCCTACACCATGGACAGCAAACCTCGATAACAGCAATGATGCAAGCCAAAACAAAGAATGAATGAATGCAAAAGTTGACCAAACGTGTGAATAAAATTTGATTTAGGGCTACACTCTAGCAGGCAGGCGGAGCCTGCAGCCCGGTACTGGGCAGTGGGGCCAGGCTGATAACCTGGTCACACTGGCCAGTACTACAGGCAGGGCCAAACAGGCAGGGCTTGAGTGGTACCGGTACACATGACGAGCGACCAGCGAGTGCACCTACTGGTTGCACTTCGGCACAAAAAGACTGAAGCCAGAAATCAGATCTTCTCACTATTTCCCTGGGCTGCCGTCACCTGCCTATTTGTACTCAAGGCAGGTTGTATGCCTACATTTCAGAAGCTTCTACTGTATCCTAGGCTTTTGACATGATGTATGGGGCTCTCTACTAGACCATTTCAGACTTCTACCTACCATCTGCAGATTTTGCGCATCTTGAGGGGGGTCTTGCATGGTTGTTTTTGCCATCAATACATCTGGTTTGTTGTCCTTCTTGTCTTGCATTGTTGACAATGTCAGGAAGGCTTTTCCTGTAACCTGAAAGCCAATCATGGGAAACTTGGGAGTCAGTAGAAGGCAGCGATGAGTTAGCAATCCTTACCAGGAATCACTCTCACAACGGGCCCAAAATTGGTATTTAGAACCTTCTCGTAACCAATATCGATGAAGAATGCATATGTTCCACTCGTCTTGAGCGATAGACAGACAAAGTATGCAGAGTGCGAATATTGATAGGACTCCGCAGCTTGTTTGTTATGGCGATTTTCGAAGGAGCAACCAGAAGCACTTGAATGATCCCTTGCTTCTAGTACCTGCAGAGTTAAGATGTGTGCAGACAAGCAATGTCACCAACTTGGAGCGTAGAAATGTGCATGCATTAAAAAGCCTTGCTATGACATGAACGGTTTAGGTGATAATCTAGGGGATATATCAGCAACACGTTTATACTCTAGGTACACAATTGTCTAGGACTGCCTTGTGAAAGTGTGAGTATGCACCCCCTTGTCCTTTTCCAATCAGGGCAGGTATACCTGTTATGATCCTGGCTATCTTGCAGTGCAATAACTCAAAGAAAGGCAATGCCATTCAATTGCAACTGAAATGAAAGAAGTTGGAAAGAGAAGTAGACAAAGGAAGAAGACGAAATAAGACTGGAAGAAGAAGAAGAAGCTGAACACGAGCAAAGACCAATGTCAATCCCCCCTTCATCTTGGCACCATCTCTCCCCCAATTTCTTCTTAAATGATCCTGGCCAATTCCGAAGGTCAAATACACAAGGAAAGACAACGCCATCCAATTGCAAAGGAAATGAAAGAACTTCAAAGGAGAAAGAGACAAAGGAAGAAGAAGAGAGAAGAAAGCCAGAAGAAGAAGAAGAAGATGTACACCAGCAAAAGACCAATGGCAAATCCCTTTCTCTCGCCAACCAATCTCCTCCTCCTTATCTCTCTCATTCTTATCAACAATAAATAATAATAATAACAATTAATGGCTGAACCAGAACCAATGTCTGAATCTCCCTCTTACTGCTGGCACAACATGACGTCCGTAACAGCCATGACCTCCTCCTCCATCCACCTTGGACAGGTGACGGCTATGGCATACAACTAAGGGCCCAGCCCCGATGTTCAAAAGACAACGCAAAAGCAGCTATGTCCTCTACACCTCAGATCACCATGCCTTACACTGCCCTGAAGCCGTTTTGTTGCAGCGCTACCCCTCTTGGGGCCTTCCAGATGCAGTGCCTACCAAGGAGATGAAGATGGCGTCCACCATAGCCAGGTAAGTACCCCTGGCCACTCTCCTCCTTGTCCCCTTCTTCCTCCTCCTCCTCCCTGGTGCGGTCCACCATAGCCACGGTGGAAGCTCAGGTGCTCCTCCACCCGGCGCTCCACACATCGCACTTCCAACCAACGTTCCAGCAGCGTGACACCCCAACTTGCACACTGTAAATGAGGAAGAACAGCTCGTTCTTTCCTGGAGATATTGTGGGCAACCAGCCTGTTGAGCGGTGACTTCCAGGTCACGCAGCCTCCCAAGCAATCAGTACCTAGACCTAGGCCTACCGGACTCTCTAGAAATCACACAGCCTCTAAAGGCACTAACTTTTTGTCTTCTTCTGCTCGGCCTACCGCTACTCAAGTACTACCGGGCCTACAATACCGCCTCTCGAGTGTGCCCCTAAGCTAGCCCATCGGCCGCCTGAGTGTTTCCCCGCTGCAACCGTCACGGTCACAGGTAAGTATTGGCCCTGATGACCTCCCCAACAAACAAGTACCCTGGTGGGTCACACCCACACTCAGGCAGACATGCACTCAGACAGACACACCTAAACCAGCAAGCACGCACACATGGAGACTTAGAATCACAGCAGAAAGCGGAAATCTCAGCACAGCACACATTCCAATAGCAAAACTAAGAAATCAGCAGTGTTCTCGATCTGTGTTTTTGGAGGTCATTACACTTCCCCCCCCTCAACAGCAAGGTCCCTTCAAGCGAGTAACTCAATCTGAGTCCCAACAAAATGCATCACAAGCAAATATGGCAAAGAGAGCTATTGGATGTTTAATGGCAGTGAGAGCCGCAGAGAATTTTAGCTGCTGATCGGAAACGATCTGTCATTCATAAGCTTTGAGGACTCAAGGTTCGTTCTTCAGTAAGTCGTTCTTGGAAATGCATTAGAGATCATCCAACGAGTGATAGAGAAAATGAACTTGATACTGTCTGTTTCTCTGTTTCCCACTCATACCATGATAGGCTCACGATAAGGAAAAGATTCAGGAGCAACATAAACGTGTGAAAGACCAGATACGTGCCCAGATGAGGAGGCATGCCAATGACATATGAAGGACCAAAGGAATCATCCCCTACCACCTTTCTAGGGACCATAGTACAAAGGAAGTAGTTTACGTGACACACCCTCTTCTTCTGAAGACTCAGACATCTTTACCCAAACATAACTTCCCACACCTTTTTGTTAGCAAATTCTTTGGTCATTGCTGCAACAACAACTTTGAGCAAGTGATCGTACTTGGCACTATAGCCAAACATGCGAGGCGTTAAACCAGGCGACTGATCAGGGAACAAGAAGGAGAGAGGGTTGCGAATCTGCCAACCGAGGTCCAACCTGTTTGGTGCCATACCGGTGGTGGAGTGAATGAAGTTTTGTACAACCCCTTCACCGCATGCAACTTTTTATCCCCTGAGTTATGATCGGGAACAATAAGAGCACATAGAAGTTGTGTAACAGTCTGGTTGATCCAGCCAATCCTTTGGCTTCGGGATGTCAACCAGATATCATCTTCGGTTTGGTGTCCTAGAGTCGAGAAGTGAAGTCCTCCCAATCTGCACTTATGAATCAGGTATCCCGATCACTCACAAGAGTTTTCGGGAGGGCATATTGCAAAATGTACTTCTGATGCAACTCACGGATCACAAGAACAATTGGGGCGTGAGGTTGCAATGAAATCAGATTCCATAACTTGAAAAAATGGTCAGCAATCACCATAACATGTGAGTAACCTCTCTCACTTACCTTACCCATGTCCATAAAGTCAATACAAACTAACTTCCGAGGACCATCAAGAGTGGCGAGAGGTTTGAGCATCCTATATGGCTTTTGTCGAGATGGCTTGATCCGTTGACAAACTTGACACTCAACCATAAATTTGTGGGCATATCCATTCATTCCAGGCCAATGAAATTCTCGCAACAGACTTCTGTACGTTTTCTCAAAACCAAAGTGTCCACTCCAGCCATAATGCAAGTCCAAGAAATGAGTGCAGAGAGGCTCATGGTTGGGTACACACAAATGGTCGAACTTTTCGTAGCGTCGGAACAACACCCTCACTCTCATGAAACTCAGGCTGACTGTTGGAGTCAGCCTTGAGCTGCTCAAGGATAGGACTGAGTTTCAGATCCTTAGTAGTGTGCTCTGCCAACTCCGCCTTCAGTTTCCTTTAAGGTTGTAGGAGTCCACAATCCAAGTCATAAATTTAGGGTGGTGAGACAAAACATCGGCAAATTGATTGTCACAGCCTTTCTTATGCTTCGATTCAAAATCATACAAAGGGATTTCATGCAGTCAGCCAGTCGGTGTTGTAGATAGAGTAGTTTGCGACTTGATCCACTGCGAAGTCTGATGGTCTGAAAATGCTTTGAAGTAACGACCCAAGGGATAGTGTTTCCGATGCTCAAATTGTTCTCTCAAGGCATAGAGTTCACACACGATAGAGTAGTTTGCGACTTTATCCACTGATGGTCTGAAAAAACTTTTAAATAACGACCCAAGGGATAGTGTTTCCAATGCTCAAATTGTTCCCGCAAGGCATAGAGTTCACACATGCACGTGGAAGTAGCTACTTTTTCACTGGGCATTCTTTTGTTGTAGTACTCGAGCGGATGCAAGCCGTCACCATCATCTTGTTGCAACATTGTGACAATCCCATACTGACTCACATCCGTAGTGACTAAGAAAGTGAAGTTGGGATCCGCAATGTGGAGGATAGGATGACTCGCCAAAGCCTCCTTCAAGGCTTGAAAAGCGGTCTTGCATGCATCACTCCATGTGTCAGATACATTCTTACTAGTTAGTCTAGAAAATGGGTGAGCAATGACATAAAACTTGGGAACAAACTTTCGGTACTACGACGCAAAACCAAGAAAAGAACACAATTCACAGACATTCACCTATTGGGGCCAACTGCGAATGATCTCAACTTTGGTTGCCTCGGGCTCAAGGCCTGATGTTGTCTCTCCCAAACTTTGATCTCTCCAGTTGAGATGCAGTTCTGAATATTTGAGGATACTTAACCCTTCCTCAGGGTGTCTCAACTGCTCATCCATAGACTTGTTGGATATCATAGACAACAACGAATCGATTAATCCGATCTTTGAACACCTTATCCAGGGGGCTTGGAAAGGTGGTCGGTGCTTCGTGAGACAAAAGGGCATGACGGTGAACTCGTACAGCCTACTGCGAGTTTTGAACGCAGTTTTCTGCTGGTTCACCGGATCGATTTCAATCTGGTAGTAACCAGACATGAGATTGATCTTGGAAAAGACCTTACACCCAACTACAATGTCTTAGTAGGTCATCGATGCATGGCAATGGGTAAACATTCTTCCTTGTAATTTTGTCGAGTCCACGGTAGTCAATACACTTCCGAAGTTTGTCACATTTCTTGAGCACAAACAAGACTGGTGTACCAAAGTCAGACTCACTAGGTCTAATCCATCCTTTGTCAATCATATCATAAATTCGTTCATAAGTTTCTCGACTTCGTCGGGTCCCATACGGCAGGCGCAACACTTTAGAGGAATGTTGTCATCCAGTAACTCGATTTTGTGTCTGGGGATGCACGGTAACTCCTTTAAGGAGGCTGCGGATATTTGCTCCAATGGGCTGCAAATATTTGTTGGGGGTGTTTTGAGCGTTGTAATGACCTGACCAAACACGAACTGAGACACACGACTGATTTTTTTGTTTTGCTCATGGACTGAATGCCTTACTGTGTTTCCCGCTTGTTACCGAGTTCTCTAAGTCTGTGTGTGTGCACACTTGCTGGTTTGCATGTTTGTCTGAGTGCTTGCCGGCTTGAGTGTGTGTGTGACCCACAAGGGCACTTGTTCGTTCAATGGCCCGAAGGGTCGGTACTTACCTGTGGCTGTGACATTGAGGATTGCATCGGGGGAAAACACTCAAGTGGTGGGGAAAGAGGCCCGCCACACTCGAAGCAGCGAAAAACACTCAAGTCGCGGGTAGGTCGGTACCACACCATGTAGAGGTAGATGTGCCGGGTACTCGAGGCCAAGCAGAAAAAGACAAAAGTTGGCATTTTTAGAGGCCCAGTAGTTGTAGGCTAGGTCTAGGCAGGTACCAGTCCAACCAGTCTGAGTCTAGGGCACTTACGGGCAATATCAGAGTCTGCAATGATATTTCCCTTCGAAAGGGAGGAGGTACCGGTTGCGTGGAGGTCGTGCGGCCTCGAAAGTCACTCGCCAAGAGGCAAGCAGGCCGCTATATCTCAAGGAGGAGCCAGTTGTCCTTCCTCATTCTCGTTGTGCAAGTTCGGCAACACACTGTTTGGAGCGCTGGTTGGAGCAGCGCTGCTGGGGAGGAGCAAGGACAGGAGGAGGAAGAAGACCAGGACTAGGAGGGAGGAGCATTAGAGGCACTTGCCTGGATATGGTGGTTGCCATCTTCATCACCTTGGTGGACGCTGCGGCAAGACGGTCCCCATTGGTGTAGGGAAGTTGCCCCCACCAGGTTAGGTCGTGTGGGGTCGACATTGGACCTAACCAGGTTGCTTGAGAGTGAGAATGGGGTGGCAAACATTTTTTTTTTCCTTTTTATGTGGAGACTTCATGCAACAACTTGAGAGAGGCGACAGTGAGAGGCACTCGCACCCGGAATCTGATTCAAGGGAGACACTTGGCGACTTTAGGGCTTCCCTCAAATAGGCGAACTAGAGGGACAACAACCATTCAGCATCTACGGACTGCAAGTTGATACGTTGTTCTTCAGCATCGATGGTGGATCCGGGGTTGCACTTGGGTGTTGGGGTCAGACTCTCCTATGAGATAGGACAGTAGTGTAGGGGTAGCGTTACAGGGGTGAGGAGGATCATATGAGAGGGGGGTGAGTTCTATTCATCTCGAAGCTCAGGCCACTCGGGTAAGTGTCATGCACCTACGGGATGCCCATGTATATGTGTGCATGGTATTGATTGTCTTGTTGGGGTTATTATGGGTTTCTTTCCTACTCCTTTACGGTCTTGATTGTGTGTTTTGTGTGTGTGAACTACTTACTCACCTGATGGATGGAGAAATGAAGTATGTCGATTGGAATGTCGACTCATTGTCGAGTCCTTCTACAGTGCTTCATCTTTTCATCTCTGAACGGTTGTAGACTGTTCTGTTAAAAGTTGAAATTTGTTTTTTAGTATGGTAGAGGCAGAAATTGAGGTCATGTGAGACTCCTCTTGGTTGGGACTCGTTCACGACCTACGTGGGACCCTTAGGGACCCAGTGGGATTGGGCCCAAGCAAGAATAGCCCCTTGGACCCAAATCTGTTACACATTGGTTCATTCTCTTTCTGACTAGGATCATGAGTTTTATTCTTTTGGTTAGGACACCCGCTGCCGAGGGGATCTCGACTGAGACGTTTCACATGTTTTGATCGCACAGTTCATGGCTTGACTCACATCTTGTACACCACTCAATTCTCCACTGATGCATATAGTCACTCGTTGTCTCGGCTCGTGGATGATGCGCTTCCCACACGCGCGGTCCTACGAAGACGACTCACCCCGTTCAACCCGCTCCCCAACGTGGTAGACATCGATGATGTCGCCATCGCCCCTTGCCCCCGCCTCCCCTCCCTTGTCACGACGCAGATCCATAGCAGGCGCAGACCCATGAAACTCTTGGAACCTATGCACGCGCTCCAGAAACTTGCCAACCATCTTATAATCCGTGTTGTAGTGGATATCCACGAGCACCTTGGCAGTCATTAATGGACACACCTTCCCTGACTTGAGAGATGGTTAACGGGGGCCCAAATATTCGCCGTTTTCGTTGGCAATTGCGGTGGGAATTTCATCAAAAATTTTAAAAACAAACGATATGAGACCATAGTGCAAACATCAAAAAAGGAAACAGGCAAAAAACAAAAAAAAAAAAAAAAAACACTATGAAACCCTAACACAAAAACACTGTCCGAGTCAAAATGAAGTGTCCAACGAATCCAACAAAATGCCAACTTTTTCATTATTGATCCAAAGATGTCAAAACTGCACACATGACGTACCCTAAAGCACATATATATCACACAAAAAGAAAAACAAAAAAAAAAGCAAAAAATCAGCACAATATGACAGTTTCAGTGCAATTCGGTGCAAAATTCGTCGAAAATAACACCCCTGGTTAACCACGTGTGAGCGAGGCTAGCGCGGGCGCCGTCAAAGGGGGAGGGGTGGTTCGGGTCCAGGGTGCCCGAAGAGGAAGGGGAAGTAGGGGGGGGTTGAAGAACCCTAAACCCTAGAAAAACCCTAAGAAAACCCTAACCGAAGTTTGAGTGGTTAGGGTAGGGTACCGGTGACCTAATCAAGAAAATAAAATAGCAAGCATAGGGGGGAAAGGCGGAAGAAAAATAAATAAGCAGCGAGATTTCAAGAGAAAAACAAAAGAAAATAAATAATAAAAATAATTAAGGGAAGAAGTAAATAGAATGTGAAAAGAAAAATAAGATTTATTTTTTTAAAATTTTGGTAGCATTTCCCTACCCCCATGGGGTCAAGAATGTGCCAAGGGGGAAGGAGAGACCAAGATAAGGACACTAGGTTTCAAACTGCCGCAAATAAAAAATTTCAGAAAATAGATTAAAAAAATAATAAATAAATAGATAAATAAATAAGTAAGTAAATAAGTGGATGAGGAGGTGGAGAGAAATTAAGTATCTGACTTTTCAAAAATTTTGGCAGCATTTCATTACCCGCATGGGGTCGAAGTGTGCCGAAAAAGACCAAGTAAGAGAAAATCAGAAAATTTCGGCAGCACTTCATTACCCCCACGGGGTCAAAACGTGTGCCGAAAGCAAGAAAGACTAACACCTAATCAGATTTAGGGTTGCCGTAAAGAAAATCGAATTTTCAGAATAAATAGAAAAATAAATGAAATAAATCAGAAAATGAGAAAAGAAGGTGGGGAAGAAGATAATGCGAATTTTTGGAAAAAAGAGAAAAGATAAATCAAAAGAGAGATAGAAAGAAGAAAAACAGAAAAAAATTCGAAGTAGGGGGGAAGGGGAATGAAAAAGTGAAGGAGAAAAGAAAGAAATAGGTGGGAGAGAAAAAAAGATGGAAGTGGAAGGTGGGGGGATGATGTGGTGGTAGTTGAGGGAGAGGAGGGTCGGGGAAAGGTGGAGAGGGATCAAGAAGCAAGGAGAAAAGAAGGAGGAAAGAAAAGAAAAGAAATGAAGAAAAGAGAGTAAAAGAGTGGGTGGTGGGAGAAAGTTGGGGTGGGGAAGGTAAAAGGAGGAGAGAAAAGAGGCAATAGAAGGTGGGGGAAAGAGGAGGGGTGAGTAAGAGGAGAGAGGAGAGGTAGGGAGGGTGGGTTAGTAGAGGGACGGGAGAGAGAGAACTAATACCTGGCCCTTGGTGTCTCCAAGGGCACAAGGTACACCAAGACCAAGAGAGTCTTGGCCTTCGCTGCAGCCAGCCGGCTGGAGGAGAGAGGGGGCTGAGATCTTGATCAACCCCCAGTAGCAGTTCTGCAGATCTGCAGATCTAGGGTCTGCTGTGTGAGCAGACCCTCACCACTGTAGAGCAGCCCCCTAAGCAGGGGGGTCTTGAGTTCCACCACGAGCTGCCACGTGGCAG
>BFEA01000202.1:2397354-2411421 GCA_003427395.1 Chara braunii | reverse complement strand
TCTCTCTCTCTCTCTCTCTCTCTCTCTATCTATCTATCTCTTTATCTCTCTCTCTCTCTCTCTCTCTCTCTCTCTCTCTCTCTTTCTCTCTTTGTCTCTCTCTGTCTCTCTCTCTCTTTCTCTCTCTCTCTATCTTGTGCCGCCGTGTCGTATCATGTATGAAAGGAGCAGAGGAATATGTATCGCATTTATTCGCCACAAACTATCAAAGAGAGAGAGAGAGAGGGAGAGAAAGAGAGTGAGAGAGAGAGAGAGAGAGAGAGAGAGAGAGAGACAGAGAGAGAGAGAGAGCGAGAGAGACAAAGAGAGTGCGAAAAAGAGAGAGAGAGAGAGAGAGAGAGAGAGAGAGAGAGAGAGAGGGAGGGAGAGAGTGGGAGAGAGAGCATCCAACACATCGGATTTCGATACATATTGCACTCCCTCTTTCATGTTTGATAAGACATGACGACACAAAAGAGAGGAATGAGCCATAATTACTATGGTGAGCCTACTTTGTAGGGGATACATTCGTTGCTGCATTCTTCATCCTATGTAAAGGGTTTCCTCGCGGATACATCTGCTGATGCATTCTTCTTGAAAGGGTATACGCACCGATAGCAACATATGACGCAGCCATCACGACGGGATAATCTCGGCGTACGTTGTTATCAGTGCGTATAACCTCTCTTGTAATCGTGCAGAACATACGACCTGCAACTACCCAGTTTTAGCGCATATCCATTGACCAACCTCTCGGGAATACTTGCGAAAAGAGCTCTTCGATCTGCTGAGAAACCACACAGGATCTTGTATAAGACGTTTTCCAATGTATTGCGGATACATCCGACATATACGATTGATACCAAAATTGCTTGCGCCCGGGACTGTCGCAGCGAATCCACAAATAGAATATGTCTGGTTAGACTGTCGCTATGACAACCAATGTACAAATTAAATTCATATAACCCATTGGTTGCTACTGTAACAGTTAAATTAGTATGTCATTCATTCAAAGCCGATTTTTGATATCGTAGCTAAATAGGTGGTGGCGATTTAAGGATAGGTAATATCGATCGTGCAACCCAACACAACTGTGGATGCCAGCCTATCACAACCGTGGATGCCTGAGTTCCTATATGGCTCTCCAACGTGCGAGAAATATATGTGATCCAAAAGTTCGATACCACAAGGATTATCGAACTCACGTCTCGGATATGTCCGGCCTGATCCAAGACCCAATATATTTCTACGTGGGATACATCATTCTATGTGGTGTGTTGGAAGTCATTAATGATATAATGGGGGCTATATTGCATTACTTAATGAATTCGTTTCTAAATAGTATACAAAATAATGTACTATTTTAACGAATAACATGTTAAGATGAACCATGGAGGACCGAGGCAAAAGCCCGACTACGTAATATACTAAGAAGGGAGGGGACCTTGGTGAGAGGAGAAGGGGGCGAGGTATCTTTTGCACGAACAGGATAAACACATATACTAAAAGCGCCATCTTTAAATGAGCCCACTAGAGACTTTGTTGCCTGGAATAGAAAAGGGTTATATCTTCTATGTTTGCAAGCTATAAATCTATTTTGGTTTTTGTTATCGAGGAAACACCAATGAACGAGGACACCTTACAACAGCGATGGGTTTCCATTGTAACTTAAATCACTATGAAGTATATCTTTCATAAAATGATGTTGCTCTTTCTGACGCTGGCTCACGATGCATCATAGTCTTTACTTAGATAACTGCCTCTGTATAACGCTATGCTGTATAAAGTGTTTTATAGGTTATTCACTTGTTATATCGATCTTTGATAATTATAGAAAAAATAAAAAACTTACTTAAGTAAAATTATTTAATTTCCTTGTCAATACATTCATATTATTGTTTGTGGTCCCTGAATGGAATCGAAGGAATTTATAACATTGGAAATAATTGTACTACTTACAACGATTGGAAAAAATAGCAACCTTTTTACGATATGGTTAAAATCAAGGAAATTAACTCATAGTTAAACAAACATAAAAAAATAACAAAAAACGGTTAATGGGTCAGAGAGCATAAAGGAAACAAGAGAGCATTGCATAACACACGTGATTGGAAAAGTTCAAATACAAGGCAATTGGCAGTAGGGACATAACTTTAAGTTTCCAATATATAGGGGGTGACGTGAAGGGTAAATATAGAGGTTACGTAAGTCATTTAAAAAAAAAAAACAATGATAGGAACTCAATATTAAACAACCCAATCTCACCAACATGTAACTACTCCTTACAAGCACAATTATCTCTTTTCTTTATTCTCTTCTTACTTTTTTTATAAGTGGTTCACCCACACCACACAAAAACACGTGAGATTCATAAAGCTTGAACGGAAACAGATGAAGAGATACCTGAAATCAGTAACCTCAATGTACAGTACTCAACGAAAAGGACACAGTAGTCCACGAGTAACCACCCAGTGATATAACACTCGCTCACCCAATGAAAAAGATGTCAAAGAAGGAAAGTATGTATGAAAAAAACTACCACCACTGTAGAAGATGTCATCACCGGAACCGATACGATCCAAGGCAGGAGCAACCCAACCCCTGACCATCAATTAGGTAATCCGCAAAAGGATGAACGTCATCATCAAAGTCCATATTACGCAAGGTAGTAGGAACCCAGCCTCAACAGGGTAATTCACATAAGATCGAACTTTAGTACATACGTCCAAAACGAGTACCTACTACACACAATGGAGTTCATGACCATACCGAAAACAATTTCATATCAAGATACCGCCGCAAACGTCAAATCACGTCAACATGGTGACAACCACACCTAACAACGTAAACTATTAACAATACGACCTAAACCCACACTAACACGACAACTAGAACTTGTTGCACCCTCCACAACCATGACGTAGAAAGGTAGGAAATAAACATGATGGTGAGCTAACCCCATCAACAAGATCATCAAAAATAGCCCCCTCCACCAACCAACTCAGAATATTGCATACAAAGATGTCACTAAGGAACACACGAGAACAAATGTTGAACCACTTGAAATACACCTGCTTTAATTGTACATTGACTGCAGTTCACCACACATATAAGCACGTCCCTCTAAAGGCGCATCGAGAATCACCTCTCATTCCACAATAGACGACAAGCGATCGTCATGCTCATGAAGCACCGTCGTTGTCACCAAACACACCATTGACTCGACAATATCCTCACCGATACCTACATGAGCATTCGGAACGTCGTCATGAACTCGAACTCTCGCCCCAAGCGACCATCTCAAAGATCACACAGTCCGAAGGCCATGACCACATGACTCCAACATGGCCCCGTGTCACAAACGTGACAGACACGACGAAGGAAAAACTATAACCTCAACTTAGGAATCACGGGCACAATGGCACGCAAGCACACGATATCAGGCAACACACATTGTAAATAACACCACCAACACTGGCACGGTAAAGTCCATAATACAAGTAACCTAATCCATGAAGAAGCCCACTTTAATAGAAAAAAACAAACAATGTGACTCAGACATCGATTAAAAGTATAAAACTATAGAAGATACAAGGGTATTACCCCACCACCTCGATAAGAGCAAAGCAAACGAATAAAAAAAAATAATAATAATAATAGAATGTGTAGCACACCGAACATGTTCGGAGCTTTTCCGAACGTCCGAACATGTTCGGGTGTTCAGCCGAACGCCACCCGAACGTGTTCGCCCGAACATATTAAAAAAAAAAAAAAACATTTGATTTTTAACTCGAGTTTGGTTACGAATTTGACAATATATCCAAGGCAAAAGTTGTTTGTATTATCATTTTACATAACATATATTGTTTTCAGATTTTTTGGAGAACTTTTTTTTTTTTTTTTTTTTTTTCCTTTTATGTTCGCGTTCGGAGAGTTTCGGCGCTCATTCGCGTTCGGTCCCGAACATTCGAACACAATGCTACACATTAGAAACATTGTACACATAACAAACTAGTGATTAAAAAAAAAAAAAAAAAAAAAAAAACTCCCTCAACTTCCAAAAAAAAAAGAGGCGTAACTGTCGAAGATACACGACCCTACACTACAATACAAAAAAATAAAAGACCAATGACCACATTTGCATGTCAAACTAAAACCACCAGAACCAACTAGGCTCCCATTGATGACCGCCCACGAACGACTGTGACAACCCATCATTAATAATCCACCACAAGATAAACGTTTTGTTTTTAAAGGAGATCTCCCGGAATAACGCAACACGATCCTGACCCCCCCCTCTCAGTTGCCCATGCCCAAGTGAACAATCATTTAGGAGACAACCAAATGCATACGAAACAAAAAGATCACCAAAAAACACAAATAAGAAAACCACTTTCTGAAAAAACAACCCCCAACCCCCCCCCAAAAAAAAAAAAAAAACCAAAAAAGTTGAAAAAAACAGAAAATAGACGCAGCACCAACCCTCTCCCCCCCCCAAAAAAAAACGCCGCAATAACAATAATGATCTAGATTCCTGATGAACAAGCCCTTGCTTTTTATTTTTGTCTTTTACCCCCAACACGGTCAAGAACCCCCCCCCCCAAAAAAAAAAACCCTATGAAACCCTCGCCGAAATACGAACCTCTCCCTTGCTAAAGTAACACTAAACTGTTTTCATGAGTGTAGGGTGTAATCGAGCGATATGAGAAAACCAGAAGGAAATGGTGGCCTCATATACAGGTAAACACCTCTCACTGCTTACCTCCTTCAACCCCCCCCCAAAAAAAACCCTTGTCGCCTCGATAGGCATCACCCCCTTCTCCCCCAAAAGAAAAACACCCCTCACGATGACGTGACAACTGCGGCAATACTAAGTGAAGCATCGCGATATACACCTCGATCCCCCACCTTGACACGTAAAATACGTAGAAATACAGATTATATGTATATATATATATATAAACAGACATATACAACTTCGCTATAAATCACTTCAAAATAATAACAAGAAGCCTCGACTCACCTGATTTCACACATGGATAAACCTACATACACTTACAAATATTGCAATATATACCCATTTTTATACATACATATATACGCACATCATACATACAAACATACGAGCAATATACTCGGTCTTAACGATATACATTGCATAAATACATTAAACACATCTCAGCAACTCGCTACCTCACCAATACCACTACAACCTATAAGCTAAACAAATGCTCACCACCACCAAGCTACCACAATACTCCTTAAAAAAAAAACGCAATAAGCAACTCAAGTGATGTGATGATCACGACGAGGTACACATTGTCATCACGCCCGCTATAACCTCCCCTAATGGAAGATCCCCTCTCCCTCCCTCCCCTACAATCCTCCATGTATCTCCATCCCCTGCCCTTAGTACAATCTAATTACCACTAACCCAAAGATTGTCCATTTTAAATGTATGCAGAAGCAGGAGATCATCAACCATGGATGGCACACAGACTTACACCAATTGTCGCCCGTTTTGCCAATATGCAACCACCGATTGTCCACTCCCAACTGATTATGATGACCCTCCCACATGACATACTCCACCGATTTTATTTTGCATCCCAATCATTGAGCCTGATAAAAACTCTCAATTTCAGTGATTGGGCGATCATTAGTGCGAAGTACAAAACTGAACCCGAGAGGATGAACAGACTGATTGAGGCATACACACTCAACACCATAGTGATAGCTGCAAGAAATAGGATCCAAAATAGAGAACTGGGCAGAGTCCTTACCAAAGGCAGAAAGACAATCTTAGACAAGTTCGGCTACAATTCTGAGCACCTCAATGACCGAGGTGAGATAGATGTGTTTACTGAAGTCAATGTTAGAAGACAGGCACGAAGAAGGCGAAGAGGACTGTCCCAAGCAGAGATAGAATACCTAGAGAAACAACACGAGCGCAGACTCAGCTAAATCACGACAAACGCATCCACAAGCATAGACGTCACAGGCTAAATCCACAATTTTGCACAAGACAACCACTTCCTGCTAATTGAGACAACCACTTCCTGCCAATTGGATTAGACACATCGGTTGAAAAAAACAGCAAGCAATATCCCACGAACACACCACCCTTTGATGGCGACTTCCTTATCCTAGCTATCTTAGACAGGACCAAATGCGCAATCTCCAAACCCATCCTCTCACCGAAAGGGTTCGCAAGAGTTTCGCAGATGCTGGAAGAAATCAAGAAGATGTGGAACATAAAGCGGTCATACCTTAAGTGCATCCGTGAGAAGAACTGCGGGAAGTCAATCACTTGGTTCGACCAAATGTTGTGGTACTACATTGCTAACCTCAACTTTTTCGACCCAAATGCACCAACAGATGTCACTCGCACGTTGGATCTGCATGATTCTGCAGCAGAAGTTGGAAACAGAATGGAAAGGACGTGTCCTTGCACCGGTCACCTTCCTCCACATGCGGAAGATCATGAGAGACCTACTTGACAGACTCATCGACGACAAGAAGACAACGGTCAAAGGGATGGTTGACCACCCATCACTAAAGGAGGTCCCCTTCGCACGAGGCATCATGTTTCTTGACTCCCCAACCAAGACACCGACGAATGCGATCGGCGGCAGAAGGCAAGCACTCTCAACAGAACCAGACATTGCGCAGAGAAGCAGAACCAAGCAGATGTCACTCTCTTTCACACCGGTGCCAATTTGCCAAACATTCCCACAACGAACACGCTTGCGTCGATCACAACACACAACTTCGCCACAAGACCCCCAACCCCCACGGCAACACAAACCCCTCACACACAACAAACAGGCACCACACGCAATACCGACTCCACACCATAGCCCATCAGCCCAACCACAAACCTGGATGTACTGCCACCTCCACAGGGCACCTCACAGGCACACCTCCAGAGGAATGATGCCAACACAACACCAAATGCACAGACGAACATGACAGTGGCAGAACAGCAAGACGCAAACACTCGCCCTCTGAAAAGAAGCTAGAAAAAACGGAGCCACGCGCAGATAGAACTGCAACACAGGACGCCAACGCAACACCAGAAGGCGAAAAAATGGAAACCAGACTGCAACCGGCCTCTGTTCAGAAGCCCAAGGCTTCGTCACTAGCGTGCTCAACACCACGAACAACATCCCAAACACTACGCCACTCCTTCCACTACCCACCCAACAGGCAAACCTAACACCAACCCACATACCCTCAACATCAGCAACCCTGCAAGCCAGCTAAGTTATCCGCCTTGCAAGCAGCGTCAGTTGGCTCCCCACACGAAGCCAAATCATCGGATACCACTCACAGCATAGCAACACGCAACCCAGGACGATACAAGTCATCCAGATACTTGACCAGATAAGTCAAGACGGTGCCGAAAAACAGACATCCAACGATGTCAGCTCGCCATCACTGGACACGCCCGTCAAGGCCATCAACACGTTTGGACACATCTTTAAGAACTTTGACGTTGAGGAATCACTCACAGGCTCAGTTACCGAGGCAATCGGTGGAGACAATATGGGCCCCAATGAAGGCTCCTCCAAGCTTAAGACTATCAGAGAAACTTAGGCAACAAATAGGGCAGCGACAGGTTAACACTCTCTAACTGCTAAAGACCAACAAGCATCCTACCAGCCAACGAGAGTCTGACTTAACTTAGTAGGCTACCTCCAAGGTAACAAAATTAAAAAAAGATGATAGCGGCCATGTTTGTTGATGCCATTCTGGAGGGCAAAAACAAAAGACGATAACAATCATCTTTGTTGAGTAAGAAAACTAGATGGAGGCTACCAGAACTGGATATCAAAACGATTTGTTTTTAACTATGTTATGATCATTTTTCTAGCCCCAAGTCTTCTCCCTGCAACCTTTTTTTTATGATTTTTTTAATCTTCTGTGATATTGCTGACGACTATTGTCAATAACAGGTCAAAAATTAAAATCCCACCATAACCAAATGACATTGATGCATGTCCTTCACCATTACAAGGTCTTCGATTAAACCAAGAAAATAACACTATATTAAGGAATGTCTACCCTTCACCATGACAAACACCCCCCTAAAAAAAAACCTCCCCCTTACATGAATAAACCATAGGCATATACTAAAAAAAAACCTGACCACAGTAAGTAACCCATAAATACCACAAAATAAATCCTACCCTTAAACAATGAACTAAAAATGACAGGACTTTTAACAAAATACATAACCCCCCCACCCCCCCACCCCCCCACCCCTCGACACATACCCACAATATGAATATAACACAAGCCCTGAACCCTATACCAAGATAAACCTTGCTACCGACCCAAAAAACAAAAAAAAAGTTAAAAAAAAAAAAAGCAAATACTAATCATTGCAACTTGATTTGTTTCATCACCTTTCTTTTGTTTTTTATCTCCTAACAGGTAAAAAACTTGCAAATCATAGAAGATGGATGACGAGGATGGAGGAACCAACGAAACCTAACAAAAAAATCATTGACCTACACTACAAGAACAGGTTGGTGGAAAAAATCAAGTTGAAAACACATTATCTCACATACTTTATGAACATAACCCGATGGCCGCAAAAAAACTACGAGATATAACGTTTGGATGAACTTATGACAACCATATCGCCAAACAATTATATAAACCAACAGAAATATTCAAAAACTTCAATCTTGACCAATGGTATGAGGCACAATAACAAACATGATCTGCCAACATAAAAAATATAACCGGTTCCTTCACATTGTTCACGGATACGACGACGCCCTGGAACAACCCCACGCCCTAACCTTAGACCCCAACAACATAAAAAACTATGTTACCAGTTGTCCGATGGTAGGACATCCTGCGCGGACAGTCATGGAGGTCCCAAACGTCCGGGACCGAACAACTTCATTTTCAGCAATTAAAAGCACAAAAAAAAAAAGTTGGGGGTGTCTTTAATTTATTTTTTAATTTTAAATTGGGGGTGTCCTTAAATGTTGTTCAGTTTATTTTTCTGCATATTTTTTTTTAGATTTTTGGGAGGACTTGTTTGTTTTTTTGTTTTTTTGTCGTTCGGGCTCGGACAGTCTGCTCGGGGAGGATGTCCGACCGGTTGCCTGGTGGACAATCCCCGGACGGTCAGGGGGTCCCGGACGTCCGATCAGGTAACCTTGATAAAAAAACGCCGAACTAAAAAAATATATAAAGAATCACCTCAATCACATACCAATCAAACCCTACAACCAACATGAAATACGGAAGGAGGACCAAAAAGCATTCAACAAGGTAATAAAACTAATAAATCAAGAACGCGTAATCATTACAAATTAACAACAAACGCAGACACAAGAAAAACTTAAAAACATAGAAAAACAGAACTGTACCGGTTTTCAAAGACCACTGGCATTCGACCTAAATCGTCACAACATTAAAAATGAAATAACTTTCCTAACACAACACTTCTACAAATCAGGAGCAGACAAAGCACCTAACACGCATTCCTTCACCTGCATTAACTTCATTAGATATCCAACCCTCCAAACACTCTCTCGCGTAGATTTCAACCTTTGCGAATGCACAATACCAGTACCAACAAGAAACCTGAAATATAAAACTGAAACACAATTCTCATTTATTCCGATAATAAACACGGAACCCCCTACCTAATGGGAATCTACAAGAAACACAAAAATACATTCAGATGGTTAATAAATGTTGCAGATGTCATATTATTGCCACTCGTTGATACATGCTCGACCATCTTAAAAAAACTAGCTCAAACTATCAGAGAATACTGCAGGGATCTCACACGAGCAACATAATACGAATTCAAAGTAACAATCCTATTTTGGTGGATAGTAGAGTTAGTATCTGATATATATACAACCTACCCACACAAATGCACAACCTTTACGCTGTAGATATTATGAGATGTTATGAAACAATCCCGATAAATGAATCGGAAGATGGCTTACCAAAGGCCGTAAACTTTATCATTGAACTCGCCTTCAAAGAAGCTAGAATAACCTATGGCAGAAATGCAGGCATTGCATGTCATTTGTAAGAAACAAATACCAACCCCAAAATCCACACTTCGACACCACAATCCTTACATAGACATACATTCAAAGAATAAACAACTTGCTAATGAAAAACACGTACACCACAGTAGGCGGTGGTGCCATATGTAGACAGACACTTGGCGTCCCAATGAGACTAAGTTGCTCCCCAATGTGGCGCAATATTTATTTTTCCCATTATAAATATAAATTCATGAAAAAACTATGACTCACACCTAACCTGCACTCCCCCTATTTCAACATAACTTCAAATACTTTGATGATTTAAACTGCGTCTACAACCCTAGAATCTGAGAATTTATCAAGCCGACAATAAAATGCAAAAGGAGTAAATAATACCTTTGCAAAATGAGTAAATACTAAATACTAACTTCACCCTTTTAATTTTGTAAAACTCAACGAACAGATAACTGAAAAAATCCAACTTGGATAAACAACCATCGACACTAAATGCAACTTCCTCAACACTACAGTCTCCATCACGAACCTCACAATCGGAGAATATGAAATCTCGAAATATAGTAAAAGAAGAGAACTCAATTTGCTTATCAACAAATTTTTAAGATTTGACTCAAACAAACATATCATGCAATCTCTCAAAATTATCATCCCACAAACAATCAACATAATGACTGTTACAATACGTACGAAAAAAAATAAATAGAAGAACTCATAGAAACAATACACACGATGATGTCTAACGGTTTCAACCCACATAAATGTAAAGGTATTATAAGAATAATACTTAACTACACAACCCCTTACCAACTGTTCAAATGTAACCCTAACAAAACCCTATAAAAATTCAAAGATCTTTTTTCTGTGTCATGTGTGTAGGCCACTGAAAAAACATGGTCTGATACAGATGGCGACCCCGCGGAGGGGCAAAGTCGTCAATCGTACCTTTGCGCCCCCCCCCACGAGATCCTATCACGTAGGAATGAGGGAGGGACAAGCATACATACACACACACATACGCAACATATAAAAACATAAACGAAAAAGACACCTCCATATATATAAACATAAATAAAATTTTAACACACAAAAACACATATACACATACATGCACCCAGGAATACATATACACATATAAAATTTTAACACACAGAAACACAAATACACACATGCAAGATATCTTCAAACATTTGACCAACATTAAAATAAGAAATACACGCAGGAAAGAAAAATGCAGGTTATAGAACGCTAACATTACCCATAAACCCTACCAAAACACAAACAAAGCACTCAAGTCTACCCAATTAACACAACCGGCACCAACTCTACCCCTGCGATAACCCCCCCCAAAAACACCCCCCATCCCTACCCCCCAACCATGCACCCACGCTTACGAATGAGCAGAACGACTCCCACCTGCGAGATCGCAATTAAGAAACACATTGACGGTACAACCATATCTTGCCACAATCACCATAGTTTCCAAATAAATTAAAAAACGTTTTTTCACGTGAAAAAAAACATCCCGATTATATCGAATATACAAAAAAAACTGCTTACACCGAGCTTAAAATAAAACGTCATCATGAAAAAACAAACGTAGTCTAAAGACAAAATAAAAGAAAAAACACCGGAGCTAAGGAAGCAGTGACTCGGAAAGTAAAATTTAAAAAAAACGTGAAAAAAACGAAGCGACACTAGAACACGACACGAACAAGCAATATACGACATATCAACAACGAAAAAAAAAAAAAAACAGCGAGAACTAACCGACGAAACATATTGATAAAACAAGGTCACTACAAACAACATATAATTCCATGATGGCTTCCCACCAACACAACCTACCAAACCCAAAAAAATAAAAAAACGATTAAATCACTAATAATTAATGAAGGGAACCTATCGATTACCTCAGATCGGATGATGGCAAAAATTTAGCACTGCATCCATACCCCAAACACAGATAGCACGCTTACAGAATATCAATTCTCCTTTTCTTAAATTATAAAATAAAATAATAAAAACAAAACTAAACACACCTACAAATTTCCCATCACCAAAACACAAACGAAGCACACATTGTAAAACACGAACCTTATTAATAAATCCCACCAAAACACAAATGAAGCACTCAACAACTAACACTAGAAATACCAACTCTACCCCTGCTATACCCCCCTAAGAACAAACCCCCCTCCCCCCCTGACCACGAAACCATGAGAAGAACAACTCCCCCCTGCGACACTGTAAAAAGTAAGACAGCGGTGACACACCCATACCCCACCACAATCACCATAGCTTCAAAACAATCTTTTACACGAAAAAATTCCCCCCGCTCAAATCCTATCGACAAAAAACAAATCGTCACCAAAAAAGACAATCACATGCATTGGACTATTAAGCCCAAAGACAAAAAAAACGTCAAAGCTAAGGAAGTGGTGATTTGGGAAATAAAATTATGAAACGACACCTTATCACGACACGGGTAAGCACTACACGACATATTAAGCATACACCAACAAAAAACCCTCCTCTGAGGACTCACCTACGGAACATGCAGACAGAACGAGGCAGATACAAACAATGAACAAGCTCATAGTGACGTCCCACCAAAAGAAATTACACCCCACCAACAAAAAAAAAAAACACATATTAAACCACTAATGATTAATAAAAAAAAACGACTGCATTACTGCCAGACTCAATACCCCAAAATCGGATGATGGCAGGAATTTAGCACCTGTCTCTTATACACATCTAGATGTGTATAAGAGACAGGGTAAGCACTACACGACATATTAAGCATACACCAACAAAAAACCC
Source organism: Chara braunii (assembly GCA_003427395.1). Lineage (NCBI taxonomy): Eukaryota > Viridiplantae > Streptophyta > Charophyceae > Charales > Characeae > Chara > Chara braunii. The sequence goes on along the minus strand of BFEA01000202.1, from coordinate 2,398,570 downwards.
TCCTCTGAGGACTCACCTACGGAACATGCAGACAGAACGAGGCAGATACAAACAATGAACAAGCTCATAGTGACGTCCCACCAAAAGAAATTACACCCCACCAACAAAAAAAAAAAACACATATTAAACCACTAATGATTAATAAAAAAAAACGACTGCATTACTGCCAGACTCAATACCCCAAAATCGGATGATGGCAGGAATTTAGCACTGCACCCATAACCCAAATCACAACCAGCACACCTACGATTCCTGAGCTAAGGATCCCAAATTTCCCCTTCGCCCTAAAAATATAAAATAAAATAATAGTAATAATAACAATAGCAAAACTAAAAACATACCTACATAGAATTTCCCATAACCAAAACCCTCTAAATCGATGCAAGAGCAATTACGCAACATCAAAACGCAACAGCCAAACCCCAAATAACCACCTACGTAGCACCGTGTTCGCGTTCGGAGGCGAACGCAAACATGTTCGCCCGAACGCGAACAAGCGTAAAAAACCTTCTGAACGAGAACATAAAAAAATATTAAAGAAAAAAAAACAAAAGTTCTCAGACAAATCTGAAAGCAATATATGTTATGTAAAATAATAATACAAGCTGCGTTGCACGCTGTTCGCGTTCGGGGGCGAACACGAACACGTTCGAACAGACGCGAACGTCTTTTTTTTTTTTTTTTTTTTTTTTTTTTTAGGGGTCCGATGGAAGAGAGAGAGAGAGAGAGAACAAACAAATAGCTTTTTGCTATTTATTAGGAAACCCCTGCGGGTTATCCCAAAGGCCCCTGCAAATAATTAGCAAGGGCCTCTTCACCATGAACGAGTCACTGCTTATGGGAATCATAGCCACCATAAAGCCATGACACGCCAAGTATATATGTTGTTGATTCACATGAAGGTCCGTGTTTCAGCAGTTATGGAAGCACTGAGCACGCGAGTTTTTGGGGAGTAGCAGGCCAACTCACCACGTGCTTTTCAGGGCTTCCCTCCACTACTCACCAAATGTGCAAGACTAGAATGAATCTTCTGCTGGAACATGGAACCATACMCCGCCACATGTTTTGTCTTTTGTGCAAATAGTGACGAGTGGAGCAAGGCTCTTAGGGCCAGTGCTCGTAGGAGAACGAAACAAAAGAAGAAAAAAGAAAAAAGAAAAAAAAAACGAAACAAAAGAAAGAGAGGAATGAATCTTATGCTGGAACATGGAACCAT
>BFEA01000202.1:2383873-2395177 GCA_003427395.1 Chara braunii | reverse complement strand
TTTTTTTGGGGTCCGCGTTTGGCCCGAACAACCGAACGCATCCCCAAGGGGTCCCATACGTTAGGGCGTTCGGGTTTGGGCATTCGGCCCGTCCTGAACGTCGGTTACCCTGTATATATACAGGGTAACCGGCGTTCGGAACTGGCCGAACGCCCGAACGTATGGGACCCTTGGGGATGTGTTCGACCGTTTGGGCCGAACGTGGATTAAAAAAAAAAAAAAATCAAAAACATCTGAAAAAAAAAAATGTTATGAAGAACAATAAATCAGACAAAATTTTCCTGAGCATGACATCCAAATTCCTTACCAAATTTGAAATAAAAATAAAATACGAAAAATAGATACTAATAATTAAAAAAAAAAAAATCAAATTTAGTGAGTGCGCGAGCACGTTTTTGACACCGCCATCTTTGGTGATTTTCATTTTTTTTGGGCATAGCTAAATGCCCTGAAAATTTACAGATGTGTACTTCACATAATGCAAAAACCCACAAAAAAGTTTCAAAAAATAATAAAATTTCTTAGACCCCGAACTAAAGTGAAAACAAAAAGTAAAAATAAAAAAAAAACGTGGGCAAGCACGTTATGACACCGCCATCTTTGGCGATTTTTAATTCTTATTTGGCTGAGCCAAATGACTTGAAAATTTATAGGCATGTACCTCATGTCGTAAAAACTCAGAAAAAACAATTCCGAAAAAACAAAATATCTTTAGGGCCCTAAATAGTTTTTGGCGGGGGCCGAACGCTGTCGAGTTCGGACCCCATACAGGACCCCGAACACCCGTACGTACGCAGGTCCGCCCAGGAACCTCCGTATGTACGGCCTGGTAACCCTGTATATCTATATATTTTACGAAAAAAAAAAAATGTTCGCCCGAACATGTTTGCGAGCTGTTCGCGTGAAGCGGCGCCGCCTGGGCACAAACACTTTCGCCGTGCTACGCAACTAACCACTAAGACAGGACAAAAACTTTCTGCATGATTCAGTGACACTCACCTACAGCCACCGATCACTACTCGCATTTCTCCTAACCTCACCCGCACTTGAACACCTACATGGCTACACAATATAACACAACAAATATATCTACACCAGCAACGACTTGGCTACACCTCTGAACCTTTGAGGAGAACAGACAACCAACATTGCCATCACTACTTCGATCCCATCTCGGAAGAAAGGGACCTGTGTTTTCACGTCTGCCCAAGAGTGTCCAGCCAAAAACACAAAACGTGCTTGCTTGGATGTCCTTGGTCTCAAACTAGGTCTAGGTACAGCCAGGAGGTCCAACGTCTTACAAACGTCGGACCCTCAGGAACAATAAATTTTCACGAGTGTTCGGCCAAAAATCTCGGTTTCAATTTCGTTCAAAAAATAAAAGATGTACATTTTGACGAAATGGCGGTTAGCAGATCAGTGACGCTGAGATCAATGCACAAGCGGTAATTCGAACTTACCCACTACACAAACCTCCTACACTTCACACCACCCATCCTTGCAAACCAATCGGAAGCCTACCTTCTTCCTTCTTTTGTTCCCCCACTTCTTTTTCTATCCCAGGCAAGTGGAATGTGGGGTTTCCCCTGGCGATCGGGCCAGATCAGGAAGATTATCACCGGCCACCACGAGCCGATGAGTCTGGCACATGCTATCTCTCAACATACTCCTATCTCCCCTCTGATGAGTTGTCCAAGGCGCGAACAACTAAAAGCGCTTTAGGGATGTGCCACCCTCCTTCTCCGACGACGAAATTAGTCCAGGTGCAGAAGGTACTCTATCACTATTGCTCATCTTCTCTTCCCCCCTGCAGCTCAGCCCCAACCAAACATCATACCCTCCCCTGTACCGGCTCGCCCCCCCCCCTACCCTCCTTCTTCCCCCCTTCCCCTCCCACTCTCATGCTCCCTCCCGACTGAATGAGCTTGAGGATTGTCACGCTACGCAAGGGAATGCAATGGGAAATGATTTTTTTTTTTGTAAGTGTATATAGGTGACGCAATCGACTCTATGATGGATGTTTTGCATGGTAGAATGTAAGTACGTGGCAATGCATAAGTGTTGTTCCTGGCATAGCCACGTTGTTCGATTGCACTACAATTCAACACACACACACAACTTCACACACACACACACATACACACACACACACACACACACACACACACACACACACACACACACACACACACACACACACACACACACACACACGCATACAGGGGTCAGCGGGTGAAGAAGGATAACCAGGGTGGAAGAAGCTGCTTGGAGGTAAGGAACAAGAGAAAAAGAGAAAAGAAGAAAGAGAAGTAAAAATAAAGAGAGGAATCAAGCATGCCGGGTATAGCTATTTTTGAACCCCAATAAGCATACACCGTGCAATCCCTGGAGAGGCTCATAGATGGGCAACCCCCCGTTGCGAAACAGGAGTTATGGGATAGTATGCTACGGAGACTTCAACAATTCGAAACCTTTATATTGATGGAGTACACCGCAATATCTAGGCTAGAATATGTGTACGCTTCGTTGCCCAGCTTGGTTCCCCCGACATGTTTTCCGATTTTTTTCGCCTTCCCCTTTTTTCCTTTTTCTGTTTTTTTTTTTTTTCCGGTTTCCTTTTTCTTTTTTCCTTTTTTTGTTTACCTTATTTGACAGGAATAAGCCGGCACGAGCCAACAAGTGGCAGAAGTCAGTCGTTTGAACGTCCTTTCGATGAAACCGTGTTCGACATTCTTTTTGCCGCCCCGCTTTTTTTTTCTTTTTTTCTTCGTTTTTTCTTTTTTTCTTCCTTTCCCCCCCCCCTTTTTTTCCCTTTTTTTTTTTTTTTTTTTTTTTTTTCTTTTTTTGTTCTTTCATTTTTTTGAAGTTGTTTTGCCAGTTTCAGCATCGCGCGCCAAGTTTTTTCGCGAGACCCGAGGGAACTTGCGATAATGACGAGCTAATGGGACTATTTTAGAGTGGAACACAACTCCATTGTCTCCCATCCAGCTTTCACTGTGCATGCACTCTGTTTCGACCAAGGGCATGCATACCAGTTTCAGCTGCATCGCTTGTTTTTTTCAATGACGTCTTCAGGAGTTGCGACGCTCGAGTCCTGAAAAGGCAACGAACATGGACTACGAAGTGGACCCGGCTATGGTCGACCAGCTGATCGGCAACCCCGAAGATGCAGTATAGTCCTCCGCGTTCTCGCTCATAGGCACACTCTTCTTCTCGGCTTCTGCATGCTGCCGCGTTGTCCTTCGATTACTTAGAAGCGCTCGCCTCACGAATATCAGAGGTTGGGTGTGACATGTTGCTCACCTTCCAATCATGCACTGATCTTTGTTTTCCCTTGCGGGCTAGTACGTGCGTTTTTTTCTTGGCTGCTTACGCTTCTTACTATGGCACTTCCGAAGGAGGACATGGATGAGAGAGTTGTGCTTGCGATATAAATCTCAGCCTTTGTGCTCCTCGCTTTCCTTGCTCTACTCGCCTTTCTCGCACTCTTGGCTTTCTTGCATCATCTGCAAACGCTGTCGCCGCCCTCCGCGCCCCAGCTATCGAAACATTTGTAACTAGGCAGGTGTAAACCCTCTAACGAAGTCGTGCATTAGTGGCTAGCGGCAGAAAAACTCTTAAGGGATCGCCACTACCCTCCCTGCTTTGGTTGTCGAGGCCTTTTCCCATATTACGTGGAATCGTCTCTCGAGATGCAACCGGTGTGATGTTTCTGATGTGTTTTGCATTCTGTTCATTCGCATGAACTGGGATCAAGTCAGCTAAGCGGCCATTAAGGAGGTTATTTTTGCTCGCAAGTATTCGAATCTTTCATGAGTCTTTTTTTCTTTTTCTTTTTCTTTTTCTTTTTTGGTGTAATTGATTTCTTTTTGTTTAGTGGATGGCATGTTGTGTTTGTTGTTTTACCTTTCTGTATGTTTTAACCTTCTTTTTCTACCCTTCATTCTTTGCCTATTTAAATACGACGATCAGATCTTATCCGATGAGGCACCTGCAAACCTTCGCGGCGATAGGGGTTGTGCTCGTACTTAAGCGCGATACCCTTACCCGCGATTGCTTGCATCTGCGCTCGGGTGAAGATGGACTAGCTTGATAAATGCTTACGTACTGATGGGAATAAGTAATTATTGTGTCCCTCACGAAAAGGACGACGGATCAGTAGATATGAATGGGTTCTATGGGTATTTTTTCGTAACCTCTCGTAAAAAAACCTGTGGTCCATTCATGATTAATCCCTCTTCGATCAAAGATTGGCTAGTCACTTGCGAACGCGCGCTTCTTATTCATATCCAGTGGGTTGTCAATTCCTGGCTTTGGTTCTCGGATCATCGTAAGGCGGATATGCTAATGACGGACATGACATGAGCATTTCAGCCCCCCGTAAGAGATCGATGCGAACAGAGGGAAGTTTTTTTGATATCTTGGAATCTTTTCATGCGTTATATGTATGAGGTTTTCTCATTACACGTTCTCTTTGCGATGCATGTATATTGGTCTCTTCGCTACCCGTTCCCTTGATCAAACATTGCCCTCGACAATTAAAATAGCCGTCGCAATAGTTTGGTAGGAAACCATACCCAGAACCATGAGTGAATTCCACGAGAAATCCATTACTATGTATTAATCTCGCCTCTCTGATTGATTACGAAGGATCGTAGCCATTGGCCTAGAAAATCCAATCACTGAGCATGATATACGTGGCTGCGATTTTTCTTGCCATAACAATTCTATCGTAATCCCCGTCGGGACATCGAACCCGATAACAACGGTGGTATTTATGTACTATCATTTCTTCGCAACTATATTACTATATTACTGCTAATTGCATCTATTGCTAATATTGCATGTTTCCTCCGATGAACATTTAATCTGCCCGCTACCCCCAATATTGCCTATCGTTTCCTAATCTTTTATTATGTTGAGTGGTGTTCGCATTTTTTATTAAAAAAAAAAACATTCTTTCAGTATCATTAATACTAGAGCAATACTACCTCCTGGTCGGAGACGAATCATGGACTGATTGTATTACCCTGAGGAATCTCGTATGGTCCCCTTGAAATGGATAAGGAAGGCATTGTAAAATTCTGTGTTCGTCTGATGAGAATTTATGGGGACGCGCTGATGCTTTGTTTCGGGGCTTGATAGTGTCCTGGAGTACCATACCACTTTTCGACATGGTGTTTTTTTCACATGACGGAACAATACACACAACTAGATGGGGGGACCCCCCCGTGAGGGCCGTTGGTGGTGTGTCCCACCAACTGTGTCCCTGTATATGTCCAGGTGAGGGTTGCATGGGTGACTGCCTTGGGTATCCGAGTTTTGCGGAGAAGGGGAAAATGAGGAAAAGAGTGTATCCGGTCGACATGCGTATTTATGTGCTGATGAAGTCATCCCTAGATCCTTGTAGAATCCCCCTGCCTCCTTTCGTCCAATCTATAGTCTTGTTCTTTGCATTGCCTTGTTTTGCAGGTCCCTCCGAATGAGTTCTTCCTTGGAGGTTGGTGGGAAGAAATCACAGGCAAACATGCATGGCTTAAAAACCAGGCATGGCCCAGCAAGCCGGCTCAAGCTCTGATCGCCACCATGAAAACTGAGATCCTAGATGCAGTGAAAACGATGGTTGAGACTGGGCGCTCTCCCAACTTTTTTAACATGATCGGCTTTAGTGATCTTGCGAACCTCGCCTCTGCCTGGGATGGGGGCAGGGATGCCTTCGACGCTAGGCTTTTAGGATTGGCCAGGAAGCTAGAGAATAGGAAGGTAGAATATGGGCGGGAATATGTCGAATTACCAGCCAGGACCGCGAGAGTCGAGCAGGTATTTATGAAAATATGGGGGCTGGACCATTCGCACCTCCAAGGGCAGGCCTCTGAAAAGCCTCAGACTGACTGCTCCATCACGGGTGCTATGGTCATGGACGATGAGGAGATGGCGGAAATGAAAGCCGCCATCGCCGCCATCACATCAAACACCAGCAGCAGCCCGCTTACGGCCTCCTCGTCCCAAGGTGGGCAGTTCATTGCCTTTGCACCGCTCCCCTCCACGCACTGGGTTGAACACACGGGTGTCAGATTCAGGCACGCACTATGAAAACTTGATACGTTCAACCACCTCGCACCGTTTTCACTAAACGCTCTTGTCTTTCTTGCCAATCTGACAAAAGAAGAAGTCGCCAAATGCAAGGCAAACGCGATGACCGGCGACTTACCATACTGCCCGCCTGGCAAGAAGTCGTTCAGGCCCACACTCCTGAAATTCCCGGCTCTCTCGCTGCTCGACCCTTCGAAATGCGAGCATACTCTCCCCACCATGTGGCAGAAGAAGATTAGGTCCGCTCCAGAGTTTGATATGAGAGGGTTGAGGAAATGCTGGAACATAGGACGACCATACCTCAAATGCCAATGTGTTTCGGAGCGTAAGAAGGACTGCGGAAACAACCCCATCTGGATGGATCATGCGATATGGTATCTCCTTGCCCACCCGGATGTGCTGTTTCCCAATGTTGCCTCCGTTAAAATGAAAACTTCTATGTTCATTCATTTTCTGAGGGTCTCGTGGAAAGAAGCCATCGAGGCATGCGTCACATTCATGTTTATAAGGGAATCCATGACGGATGTCATCACGGCCCTCGAACGAGATCCATCCCTTACAGCCGAGACAGTAGTAAACATAGCGAAGTGGAAGTACAACACTCCGTTGACTGTCGGAAGGGTACTTTTGCCTACCAGGGTCGTTGGCAATCCGAGGGTTAGGACTAGGAACTCAACGAGTGACCAGGCAAACAAGAGGCAACGTGGCAACCCGCCGATCATCATCTCACCTAGGCAAAGGGTACTCCCATTCGCGCCTGGTCTCAGGCAGGGTGCACCTAGGGCAATGAACCCGCCAGTTCAGCCCCTGCCACAGAATACTGCTGCCGAACGGACCCCCCCGAATGCACAGCTACAACAAGTGGCGCGGGGAAGGGAACAGGTTGTACACGTTGCTACTACGAACCCTGACCCTGACAGGTCACAAGGACGCACGAACACGCGAACCAACGGGGATGGGAGACCGTTACCCTCCCAAGGTAGTTCGGCGGTATCCGCTAGCGACTCGGCCAGAGCAAGAGAGAAGAAGAAGGAAGGCATGAACAAAAAAACAAAGAAAGGATGCATCCAAACCCCGTAAAAACAAGGGAATCGGCATCCGTTCAGTGAGCCCTCCCGGATACGCGTCGTCTTTCTTATGTTTTCTTTCCGGAAAAGAATTTCCCGAGCCTTTGTCTGTTCCGTTTTCTTTCTCGTATTTTCTTCATTCTATTATCGTTGGTTTTCTTTTTCTTTTTTCCGTTTTTCGTTTTTTCATTTTTCCCTCTTTCTTTTTTCTTTTTTCTTTTTTCTTTTTTCGTTTTTCGTTTTTCGTTCCTTTCCCGCTGCCAGTAGTTGGATTTCAGCCTATCTGCAAGCATGGTTGATGCATTCAATGCAGGAGTGGTCATTGCGCAAGATGAGTGTTTCGAGCAGGCGGAGGAAGGATGCCTTGTGAGATTGCCCTCAGGAAGACTGGCATGGAGAAGAAGAAAACAGAGCAAGCGGGAATTCGTGCATGTCAGGTACACCAACAGACTCATGGAAGCGATTTCGCTCAGACAACTTGTTCTGGAAGGACTGAAGCAGGTGGCTGGGATAAGATTGGAGAGCTGGCTGGATGACGTCGTCATTGGTTGGAGATACGATGAGTCGCTAGGCGCCAAGGTCTGCAAGCCAGGCAAGGTGTTTAGGAAGTTCAAAATAGTGGAATGGGAGGCAAGTTACGATCCGCAATACTGCAGGTGCGGGGCGGGGAGCCACGTCGACTTCTTGAGTCCTGCCGCCTTGAGATTGCTTCCGGCGGAAGGCAACATGCATGTCGTCACCACAAACACTGGGATCACGAGCAACGGGCAGCTACAGCTCATGATGAACGCAGGACTCAATCACATACCGATAAGAGCACTCGACGAGGACTTTGCCCTGGCGGAGGTGGAAGAGGCGCTAGGCTGCATCTTGACTACCAGGACATGCGATGAGGAACTGTCAATGGAGCAGGAGAAACTGGTAAAGAACTTCGCGATGACTAGAGCCGAAGCGAGCTTCAGACAGTATCATGCGCAACACAGACACATCAAGGAGGAACCGATTAACAGCGTCCCAATCAGGAGTGAGATTGACTGGCTGACCCAGAGGTATCTGGTCTGCCCAACGGACAAAGCTCCGCATACTCCAACGTTCGTATGTGTCAATTTCATCAGAAGACAAGCATTGGAGTGTCTCTCCGGACCAGACTTCGTCCCGCTCCAGCAAACGCCTGCTGCTATCGGAAGCAGAATTGCGGAGGAGGCTAACGCTCTCGCACCCATCGGGTGCTCCGGAGAGAAGTCGCTGCTACCGCACCTCATGGTCGTATACAAGGCGCATAAGGAAACCTTCAGGTGGATTACCAACACAGCAAGATCCGTCCTCTCCCCGGTCGCAGACGTATGTACCTGTCTGCTCAAGTTCCTGGCGATCGACGTACAGGCGCTCTGCGCAGGAAAGAGCAACACAGTCTTTGAAGAGCATGAGGTGAGACCAAACTACTGGTGGCCGATTGCATCCATCGGTGAATTCGTCGCCAACCTGCCAAGGCACGTCTATTCCGTTTTTACAACAGATATCACGAGATGCTTCGAGAAGATTCCAATAGACAACTATGAGGATGGGTTAATCACCGCAATCAGGTTCTTCGTAGGATGCGCGATGGAATGGAGGAGGGCCAAGACGGCAAGAGATGTGGTGGCAATAAAAGTTGCTGCTAACGGCACGCTGCACCCCTCCTGGGTCGATGGGCAGCAGGAAAGGCAATTCGACATGCTGTATTTCAATGAGGCGGAGGTCATCGACACTTGCGATTGGCTGATATCCAACGCTGTGGTACATATGGGTGACAGGGTTTGGAGACAAACTCTCGGTATCCCAATGGGTTTGGCTTGCTCACCTATCTTGTGTGATGTATATTTTTTTAAGTATGAATTTCAACTAATCTCACACCTTGTCGAGAACCAGGAATGGCAAGCGTTGCATGTTTCGAAGAAACATACAGGTATATCGACGACCTGTGTTCACTAAACAACACATTGATTGTAGGCTTTCTCAGAAATGGGGTGCCGGTTCTGTCACCTGCGAGGAAAATTTACCCGCATGAATGCATCGAAGTGAAGGAAACCACAGAAGTGGAAGTGGACGACCAAGGGCTGGTCGCAAATTTCCTTAATATCACGCTATCAGTAATATCGATTTCCAGCCGCTCGTTCGCTACCTCAAAGCATGATAAGAAAAGAGGAATGGATTTCAACCCTGTAAAATTCATGAAATTTAAGTCTAATCGCAACATTGCCCAGTCACTTCAAATTCTGATTGCCCAGACAGTATTGGTCTTGCTTTTGTGCTCTGATACTACGAAGCTGCTTTCGAAATCCATATGTTGGTCCAAACCATGGTTGCCAACGGTTTTGGCAGAAGGGAATGCTGGAAGGTAATCGAAAAAGTCTTTCGCAACAGGACTAGTTACCAACTGGGGCGGGTTGACGATGACATGGTTAGGAGTATTTTGATTTCTCGCTTCCACATGAACTAACCGTGTTGTGTATCTGGGTGAGGTGTGCTGTGGCGACCGGGGGGCTAGGGCCGGAAGGCCTGATGCCCCTCGGCATCCGGCCTTCCGTCCCCACCCCGATTAACCGGTGGGAAAGCGGGTGGGACACACACACACACACACACACACGCACACGCATACAGGGGTCAGCGGGTGAAGAAGGATAACCAGGGTGGAAAAAGCTGCTTGGAGGTAAGAGGAACAAGAGAAAAAGAGAAAAGAAGAAAGAAAAGTAAAAATAATGCGAGGAATCAAGCATGCTGGGTATAGCTACTTTTGAACCCCAATAAGCATACACCGTGCAATCCCTGGAGAGGCGAAACAGGAGTTATGGGATAGTATGCTACGGAGACTTCAACAATTCGAAACCTTGATATTGACGGAGTACACCGCAATATCTAGGCTAGAATATGTGAGCGCTTTGCTCCCTAGCTTGGTTCCCCCGACATGTTTTCCGATTTTTTTCGCCTTCCCCTTTTTTTCTTTTTTCTGTTTTTTTTTCTTTTTCGGTTTCCTTTTTCTTTTTTTCTTTTTTTTGTTTACCTGATTTAACAGGAATAAGCCGGCACGAGCAAACAAGTGGCAGAAGTCAGTCGTTTGAACGTCCTTTCGACGGAACCGTGTTCGACATTCTTTTTGTCGCCCCGCTTTTTTCTTTTTTCTTTTTTTCTTCATTTTTTCTTTTTTTCTTCCTTCCCCCCCCCCTTTTTTTCCCTTTTTTTTTTTTTTTTTTTTTTTTTTTTTTTTTTTTTTTTTTTTTTTTTTTTGCTCTCTCTCTCTTTCGAATTTGTTTTGCCAGTTTCAGCATAGCGCTCTAAGTAATTTCTCGATACTTGAGGGAACTTGCGATAATGACGAACTAATGGGACTATTTTAGAGTGGAACACAACCCCGTTGTCTCCCATCCAGCTTTCACTGCGCATGCGCTCTGTTTCGACCAAGGGCATGCGTACCAGTTCCAGCTGCATCGCTTGTTTTTTTCGGTGACGTCTTCAGGAGTTGCGACGCTCGAGTCCTGAAAAGGCAACGGACATGGACTACGAAGTGGACCCGGCTATGGTGGACCAGCTGATCGGCAACCCCGAAGATGCGGTAGTCCTCCGCGTTCTCGCTCATAGGCACGCTCTTCTTCTCGGCTTCTGCATGCTGCCGCGCCGTCCTTCGATTACTTGGAAGCGCTCACCTCGCGAATATCAGAGGTTGGGTGTGACATGTTGCTCACCTTTCGATCATGCTCGCACTCTTTGTTTTCCCTTGCGGGCTAGTACGTGCGTTTTTTTCTAGGCTGCTTACGCTTCTTACAATGGCACTTCAGAAGGAGGACATGGAGGAGAGAGTTGTGCTTGCGATAAAAATCTCAGCCTTTGTGCTCCTCGCTTTCCTTGCTCTACTCGCCTTTCTCGCACTGTTGGCTTTCTTGCATCATCTGCAAACGCTGTCGCCGCCCTCCGCGCCCCAGCTGTCGAAACATTTGTAACTAAGCAGGTGTAAACCCTCTGACGAAGCCGTGCATTAGTGGCTAGCGGCAAAAAAGCGCTTCAGGGATCGCCATTACCCTCCCTGCTTTGGTTGTCGAGGCCTTTTCCCATATTACGTGGAATCGTCTCTCGAGATGCAACCGGTGTGATGTTTCTGATGTGTTTTGCA
>BFEA01000202.1:2359875-2377987 GCA_003427395.1 Chara braunii | reverse complement strand
GCGTTAGTGAAAAGATAGAGCCTGGGAATTTGCAGAGAAGTCCTAGGCACTACCAGTAGGCCTGCAGGCCCGTGCAGGGGTTACAAGTTAGGGCCCCGGGCCTAAGAAATGGCAAAAACGACCGGGTAATGGTACGGCTCCCTAAGAAACTGCAAGTTCATTGAATCTCTCTCTTCCCAAGTTCTTTCATTTCAGTTGCAATTGAAGGCATTGTCTTTCTTTGTGTTATTGCACTTCAAAATAGCCAGGATCATAACAAAGAGGACATTTTCCAGACCTGCCCCCAGCTCACGATGGGGAGGAGCCTGAATTTTGGCCATAGCCACACCACTCTCAAGATGTGAAAAACACAAAATTGTGAAAAAAGCCATGTCTTAGCGTGAAGTTCATTCTCATTATTTTGCACATTTCGAGAGTGGTGTGGCGATGCCCTTTATCTAGTACTGTCCTTGACCTGACGATGGAAGAGGAACGGGTTTGTGGCATCCCAGAATGGAATTGAGCCTTGGTCGTAAGGGCCAAGTTTAATCCAGGGAAAAAAGCAGAGCTGTTACTTCTCTTCAATTTTTCCTTCGTTAAAGAGGGTAAGAGAGTGGACAAAGACTGACCGAAACTCCTGGATCGAGGTGGCTCCTTCGGACGGTGATTGGATATTCCAAATTGTCATGTTCGGTGCCGAACCATCGCAGTTCGGTCATGACAGCCGTCACTGTCACCCGGGTGGATATCAAATCTGGCGTGACGGGCATGTAGTATCCGCATTGATCACGTGGTTGCACGAGGAGTCTGATCGGGGCACCTGCAATTATGTCTTCATCACGTTCGGTGAGAGGCAATGGTTTCCTCAACCTCCTTCCCGTCATCGTAGAAAAGAAGGCATGGTCAAGTTTGATGCTCTCGATTGATGCCTTGCGTGTCAACACTGTTGTGTGTAAGAGTCGTGGATCCTCATCTAAATGGAGTTTCCTTACGCTTGATTTGAGCGGTGAAGCCCACGAACCGACAAGAGTGGGCGGCGAGCGCGTCGACCATTCTGACCACGTAGCGTTGTCTGGAAGTCCTGGGTCAATAACGCCGAACAGGACAGACCCATCCTCTTTCTGGAGGGTGATTCTCCTATCACCCTTCACACGCTTATTGATGCCATCGTTGAAACCGATGAGTGCCACTAGTCCATCCTCAGCAGGATTTCCGCGGGGGCAATACATGCCTTGTTGAATTTCCGTTTGTGTTCTTGCCCGTCTCCACAACCGAATGTCGTCAACCAGCCCTGCGAAACCATACCCTATTGACAACGGGAGATGGATACTGTGTGCAATTGGAAATTCTTTTGTCTCAAAACTGCGGGTGCGCTCGAGTTCACCGTCCAAGTACAAGCGAAACGTTTCCCCATCGTACGTCACGGCAACATGCCTCCACATTGCTATGCCACTCGTGTCAACCAGTGCAACATTTTCGTGCATTATCTCGCGATAACGAGGTCTTTCTTCTGCATCGATTCCCATGCGAATTCCCACTGTGATTCTGCAACGTTCTTCCCCACTCAGTAAGTTCATTTTCATGTAATATCCTTTGTTGCTCCTCCCCTTGAAGTCCCCCTTCAACAAGATGTAACGGTCCCGATCAGCGTTTACGGAGCTCGACAGCTGAAGTCTTGAGTTTCCAGCCGCTTGGGAGCCTTTATACCTCGTCACAGGCGGCATGTCCTCTCTTTTGAGAAAGGAAAAGTAGTGTGGCTCCGCCGAAACAGTATCACTCTGCCTGGATGCCAGAGAGAAATCATTGGCCTTTTCTCCCATGGCCTTCGTGGTCATCCTCGCTTCGTGATCCTCGAGAAATCTCTTCAGCTCTTGCAACCTCCGAGGACCCTCGCGGGTACTGGGTCCTGAAAATCGCCAGAAAAGACTTTCGGATTCACCGCTGGACTTGTTCTTTAACGAGTACTTCGGCTGGACTATGGGTCGCACCCAGTCAAGTTCGAGCGCCCCTCTGACGGGGCCACGCGATGTTCCGGATGCGGTCTGATGTTCTCCGTCATGCTTATTTTGAATTACTTGGGTCTTCTGCTCTCTGTTTTGGCTAGAAAGTTCCATCCTTTCTTTTGCTGTTAATGAATCCACAGATTCGGTCACAACCTCTTTGTTCCGTGAGCTCTTCAGGGTGCTTGACCCCTCCGTGGTATGCGAATTTGTAGCCTTAGGCATTAGAAGTTTTGCCCCCTCTTTGGGGCCAGCTGTTCCCCGTATTCGCCTATTAGCAGAAACTCTCCGAATCACGCGCTTTTTCTGTGTAGGGGAACCAGGCAAGACAGTACGGAGTGAAGGGGATGGTTCTTGTATAGAACTATACACACCAGTCCGCTTGGGATGAGTCATTTGTTGCGTTTGGGGATAAGGAGGAGAAGGAGGCGCTCCCGGAGAGAATGGGGGATATGGAGGATTCGCCGAAGGAGAACGGAGAAACAGAGGGGTTACCGATTCGTGGTCAGTGTTGTGCATAAACCAGGCCTCCAATGTAAAGGGTGTTCCCGTCAAACCCAGACTTGGGGAGCCTTGGGTCTCGAAGAACTCGGCACTGCTGTAGCCGTCGAAGTGGAGAGAATACCCGAAACAGACATCAATGTTGTATGGGCTTCCAGTCTGCGTGCCATTCGGCCTAGCTAGAGCAGCTTCATTCGGTAAATGAATTCCCTGTGCATCCAAGTATCCCCCACCTTCCTCAGAGATGAACGGATACTTCGGTTTCCAAGGGTGATGAAGAATGGACAACTGATAGGATCCAGCCGCCTCCACGATGAAGTTCATGATGTACTTCCCTGCGGCGCCAGTATATTTCGCTGAAATGTTGAATAGATCGCTCGGACCACTCAAATGTCCCCTAAAAACATCAGTTCCTTGAGGACGAGGGCACCCAAATTTATCCCTCGCCATGATAATTGCGGTGGAGCTTGCCCCCATGCATCGTACACCACGCAGATCGACCGTCGTTCTGGGGAGCGAAATACTCCCTGCGTGTACAGTGAAGGTCCCATTCAAAAGAGGCGCACCACCAGAACGAACATTGAGCAGTTCCCAACGATACTTCCCCGCGCACAAATATGACCTGTAGCAAACAAGGGAAGTTCCGTCAAACATATCCGTGACGTTGTACGTTAAACTCGGGCCTGAAGCATGAGTATTGTAGAAGTCGATGCTGTAGCCCATCTCCTTGAATCCCCTACTTCCTAATCGCCGCTCACCGCACCTACTAAAAGTGCTGATAACTATGCAACCACGGACGCCTGTTTCGATATCAAAAGCTCCTGTCACTTCTGTTCGAAGTGGATCCAGTTGGTCTTCGCTATCTCCCGTGATGGGATCCCTAGCGGCCCACATGTCATGTGAATAGAGATACATGGGGGGTGCTTGTCGGATCATGTTAGGAGCTACCAGACCAGACCCTTCTTGCAAGGGCCAGTAACCAACCAACCTTTTCAGCTCTGGACGCCGCGTGCGAGATGTCAAGCATTGCTGTATCCACTCCGTTAGCTCGTCCGCCTTGTCAATGACCTTGTTGAGAAACGCTACATCATAAATCATTCCGGAGAATCTCCGCTCATAACCCAAATGTTCATAAGAACTCGCACTCTTCCATTCCAGAAAACCTTGTGGAGAATCACGGCCATGCTGAGTGCTCAACTCGTCTCGACCGTAAGGATCCTCTTCGCCGGCTTTTGACGTACTTTCAGCACCTAATGTGATGACATGGGAACTGAAGAGAGGAAACAGGAAACCGTCGTCTGAGCTGCCCGCGATATCGAATCGAGTGGGTAGATGAAAGGAGTCTCGTAGGATTCCATCGACGAAGAAGGACCATAATTTGCCATTATAAGATACGGCAACATGGCTCCACTTCTTCGTGGGGACGATCGCAGTTGTCGATCTGTACTCAAGGTCCCTATCATACGAACACTCCCCTATCTGCGACAGGTTCCCCCCCGTGGGATTTCGACAAGCTGCATATACGGATGTGTATAACGAACCATTCACGATCCCTATGCTTATCGCAGTCGAAATGCTGTCACCTGATCTTACACCACGCGTTCGCTCTTTCGTTTGCGAGGAATCTCTCCTCTGAGCGAGCAGAGTTTGATGTCCGCCTGCATTCTTAGGGTAAACCCACATCTGGATTGTAAATGGCTTTTGGAAAAGATTGGTGTAGTAGGGTATGTATGCCATTGACATTTCTGTTTTCTGCTGCTGAAGGGGTTCAGACTTGGTGAACTCCAGAGCGTAGTACTCAGTGTCCCGCAACAACTTCACATCGCAGACAGATAACTCCCTCGACCATATCCAAATATCCCCGATCTTTGCATTAAGCCCACGGAAGATGACTCCAGTTTCTAGCATGTCCATGAAAAGCGCCTTGTAAAAGTGATATGAAGTGCTGTCCGGATTCTGTTTGTTCTTGTCGATGAAAATGCCCAGCCTCCCACCTCTTCTATGCGAAAAGGTTACCAATCTCCAGGCCCCTATCCATAATTCGTTGGACAGCAGAGACCGATATCGCCCATTCTGAGTATAGGAGATGTAAACCCACATGCTGACAGTGACGTCCGTATCCATGCTGGCTAATCGAGGCACGATTTTTATAGGAATTGTGCTAATGTTCACTGCTCCATCTGCAACGTCCTTGTGGCTCGCCACCAAATAAAAGTTTCGGTCTCCATCAAGAGTAACAATAGAGAAGTTTTGTTTGGCAAAAATCGTGCTCATACTCACATCGGGCCAAACGAAACGGCCAATCATGCCCACTCGCAGATCGGACAGTGATCCTGCAAAGCACCAGCAGAAATACAGAGCTCTGAGATGCATTGTCCAAACTCGAAAAGGAGTTTCTGTCAACACCTTCATTTCCGCCCTGTTTCAGTAAAAAATCGTCAATTCTGGGAATGCAGTCAACTGAGTCAAGTGAAAACTTCGAGCTGTCGGTTACTGATAGATGAATATTTTCCAGTGCTTTTTACTTTCTGGGGAGTTCGTTAAAGTCCCCGAAAACGACGAGCATTTGTTTGACTTGCCCATTATCCATCTGGATTTGAACTCTTGATCAGTTTAACAACACTTCTATCTCAGCTACATGCTTTTTTCTCACCTAAGCTATATTCTTCTCCGAATTTCAACTTTCCTTTCACTACCTACCTACCAGGCTACCACCGCCTGCGGCACACTCGGTGCGAACCAACTGAGATCGTTGGCTTGCTCCCCCTTGTCCGTATTGGTACGGTCTTTCACGTTTGTGTGTGTGTGTTTCGGCTAAGAGAACCTCCACCATAGCGTCGCAGTATGCAGGACCCTCCTGCCAGCACAGAACTAACCAAGTATAGGAAGCCATCAGAGGCCCAGCTATCCAGTGCATGATTAATTGCCAAGGAAGAACCACAAACATGCTGACCTCGAACAAACAAAAAGAACAGAGAAAAATAAAAAGCGTCAAAAATTGAACTGATGGTAAGTTATTTCGTTGGACACCCACTCATCAGGAGGCTGAACCTTGACAACTTGAATCTGGGCCCATATAGATGCGTTGAGTCATGAACCCTTTAACCGAAAGTGAAAGGATTCCAACCGCCACCAGAGTTTTGGGTCCGAGTCCCAACTCCCAGGTCCCAATCCCAAGCTCCAGGCCCCAGTCCTGAGTCCTAGGTCCCAATCCCTAGTCACAGGTCCCAGTTCCAAGTCCCAGGTCCAGTCCCAAATCCTAAGTCCCATCCCGTGTTCCATTAGTGGTTCCAGCCACTTGTACAATGCTCACCAACACTCTCAAAGCCTGGCACTTATCAATGGAGGAGCTACTTCCTATGGGATGTTTGGCCATGGAGAGAGCAAGAGGATGAGGAGAGAGGAGAGGAGAGGAAGAAGAAGTAAAAGAAGAAGAAGAAGAAGAAGAAATTAGGAGGAGGATGAGGAGGAGAAGAGATAGGAGGGAAGGAGGATGAAGAGAAAGAAGAAGAAGAAGAAGAAGAAGAAGAAGAAGAAAAGGAACACCTCCTCATTCCCACTCACCTCCTCTAAGCTCTTGGTGTTGAAGTGCTATTTTTGATGAGGCTCTCCCTCTCTTTGCACATGTGTTGCCCTATCTATGGCTTTCTTTTTCCTCAAGCCCTCATTTCCTTCCTCCCCCAGCCTCTCTCAAGCTATGGCAAACTCTCTCCACTAAGGCTATGGAGTCCTCCCCTCCAAGAGGGCTAAATGGACCCCTACTAGCTTGTCTCTCTCACCCACAGCCTGGGGGCTATGGCGGATCACCTCCTTGGTCCAACACCACCATTACCAGCCTCAATAGTCACTCTTGCTGGCCTACAGTCTCCCCCAAGCCTCTAGACTGGCAGCTAATGCCTTTCATCCTTCGACACTCGACCCAGGGCATCATTTTTCCGGCGGTCCTCCTCCTTTCGAGACGGAGGGCCGCCTTTACTTGTCTCTTGCGGCCTTTTGCCGCTTGTCATTCTATTTGTCTATTCTTGGCACAATGGTTCCGGCAGCCCTGGGCATCCTCTAGGGCCCTAGGCGCCGACAATCTTTGTCTTATTCTTTCATCCTTTCTATTTCTCTTGCCTCCTGATTTCTTTGTCGTGCACATTTTTGCCGTATATAATCTCTCAAGGGTCGGCGGACTTGTTTCGGCCCTTTCGGGACCCACAGGTCCCGACACATTCCACCCACTCTTTCGCGATGTCCTCATCGCGCACCAGTTAGTGGTTAACGGACGAAGAGGCGGTTTGGGGAGAGGTAGACAAGGGCGGGGGGGTGAGGCGAGATAGGTGCTTAGCTTGGCAGGGTCCTTTTCAATCTTTCCCTTATTTCCTTTGCACTTTCCTGCTCTTTGGTCCATACAATCCATGTTTCTTTCCCAAGTTCAGCCACCCCAATGCATCATGTAATCGGTTTTTCGGTTGGTGTAATCCGTGTTACCATTCCCAAGCTTGGTCATCCCTCAATGCATCATGTAATCTATTTTTTGGCCCGTGATGTTCGTGTTTCTTTCCCTACTTGACCACCCTCAATGCATCATGCAATCGGCTCTTCGGACCGTGCGGTCCGTGTTTCTTCCCCAAGCTTAGCCATCCAAAATGCATCGTGCAATCTGCTCTTCGAACCGTGCAGTCTGTGTGTCTGGTCGCTTTTTCCCATGTTCCTGCACAATCAAAACCTTTGACCTTCCAACGACCCTCTTTACCCCGGCCTTATGCCTGTTCGTGGTCAGTTGCTTTTCAAGTATGATTTGTTTTCCTATTTTTGTCTCATTTTTAGCTCGTCCAAACTCATTTTTGTGCATTTTTTTTCTTCTTACTGACTTTTCCTATATTTGGGTCATTTGATGTTCTTAACCCCTTATCCGGTTTCTCGTGCTCATTCTCAAGCGTTCCCGCCTGTGCTTTTCATGACCATTTTGCTAGGCCCTCCAATTCATTCTCTGATTACTTCTTGCAATCCCGCAGTCTGCTCTAGTAAGTTTCTCAGTCCTTTCTTATACGATTTTTTATGCGGGTCCTCTGGGTATTTAGTCAGATTTTCTCACGCATGTGTTCAAACAATTTCCCATGCAATTTCTCAGGGCAATTTTGTCAGGTCTTTCTCAAACCCGTCCTCGAGCAATTTTACATGCAATCTCTTTGAACATTTTGCCAGACCTTTCTCACGCCCAAGCTCAATCAATTTTACACGCATCTCTTCTGGACGTCTTGCCAGGCCTTTCTCAAGCCCAAACTCAATCAATTTTACATGCATCTCTTTTGGACATCTTGCCAAACATTTCTCAAGCCCAAACTCAATCAATTTTGTATGCATCTCTTCTGGACATCTTGCCAGACTTTTCTCAAGCCTAAGCTCAATCAATTTTACATGCAACTTTTTTGGACATCTTGCCAGACTTTTCTCAAGTTTATAGCAATTTTATCCCTTTGACTGTTATTCTTTTTCACACGCTTTTTCATCAGGTAGATGACACACCTTCCCCGCACTTAAAACGTCCCCATCGCGCAACTGGTTCTCACTCGGAGGTACGTAGACCTTGCCTGCCAACTAGGTGGAGGATATCAGCCCATCAGTCCCAAAAGGGAAGGGTGATTGGTCCTCCCCCTGCTGAGAATTCACCTCATCCTCCCTGCTTAGTCTCACGGCCACTTCTTTAGAGGTGGGCGTCATCATTAAGGCACCACCTCGCATCTGACAGATAGGTCCAGTTCATGCCTCCTAGGACCCCATCTTACCATAAGTGGCTCCCTCGCGAATCGTTCCTCCCGAGTGGTAATTTTTCTTGATCCTACCTCTTCCTTTCAAGAGAGTTGGAACTCTCTATTAGTTTGCAAGTGGCGTTACGAAGACCTCGCGGTTAGTCCCGGAATGGTTTTAATGATCCGGCAGGGCGGTGTCAATGCCCTGTGGTGGTGGCGAATTCCACCCGACACCTCGCCCGACCTCCCTCATGAACAGTATCGCTCGACTTAGCGCGAGCAACCTTCGTCCATCCCAAACAGTCCGGCCACCCCTCAACGATGTGGCGTGTGGTTGCAGAGGGTCAATGAGACTTAGAAGAGCATCTCTCGGTCCCTACGTGACACCGTCGGCCGCGGATCCCGCGCGACCGAGTTTGGACGTGGCCACGCCAGACCCAGGTAGGGGCGTGCACGAGAAAACGACCCGCGTGTGCGGGAAAACGACCCACACGCGCGGCCTGCGCACATCGGCCGTTATCACCCTGTAAAAAAAAAAAAAAATGTGGGGGTGGTTTTGAGTGTGTGATAAAAAAATAAAAAAAATTGAAAAAAAAATAAATATTGATTGATTGATTGATTGATGGGGGAGGGGTCCTCCCTCCCCTCCCCCCGACACACGCACAGGCGCGCATACACACACACACACACACACGCAAACACATACACACACACACACACACCCGTGCATACACACACACACACACACACACACACACACACACACAAACACCCTGAACGTTTCAGAAACTCAACGTGAGACGCAATTCGAACCTTTGTACTCGAACTCGTTGCCAAACTTGGTTTTGGATGTTGAGCATCATTGACGATATCATGATCCTTTAACCTTGTGTTCCTGCTTACGAAAAAACAGGTCACGCTTAGATATTTTCCTATGTGGCAGAGTTCCTGGGACCACGACACTAGCACCGATTTCTGCCCTTCCATTAAGACATGAGACTAGAAAAGAAAAATTGATTCATTCAATACGTGGCCTTTATAACTTACGGGTGCCTAGGGTCCCCTGTTTATGCAATACAATTTGCAATTCTCAATTAAACGCTCAATCAAATGTTTTTTCCAAGTATTTCTCAAGGCTGATTCTCATGATTGATCTGACGACCTCTTTTCAGTTGGGGCCATTTTTCATGACCGACTCATTGACCCCTCTCAATTATTAATCTCAATCTTTTCCCAAAGCTACTTTTCATGATCGTCCCAACGGTCTTTCCAATCCACATCTCTCTCACTTCCTTTCTCAAGGTTGTTTTTTATGATCGTCCCAACGACCCTTTCAATTTTGCTTTTATCTCTTTCAATCCCCTTCTCAAGGTTGACTATTGTAACCGTCCCGACGGTTATTTCAAATCTTCATCCATCTCGTTCAAATCCTTTCCAAGGACAATTCTTGTGACTGACCCGACGACCATTTCAATTCTCCATCAATTTTTTTCAAATCTTTTTCTCAAGGTCAATTCTTCTGACCGACCCAACGACCATTTCAATTCTTCATCCACCTCTTTCAAATCTTCTTCCGAAGACCAATTCTTGCGACCGACCCGACGACCATTTCAATTCTCATAACTCAATCCAACTCAATCTCATTCAGCCTTTACCAAGCAATCATGCAAGAGGACCCCAGCGACAATTTTTAATGACCCTAATCAAATGTCATTTTGCTATTTTAAGTCGAACAACCTTCTCATGGTCGTTCTTTTCCATTTCAATCGAACAACCTTGTTAGGGGCGTTCTTTTCCATTCCAGTCGAACAACCTTGTTAGGGTCGTTCTTTTCTATTCCAATGTTAGCGCCCGAAGGAGTGGGCCTTGAGGACACGGATCCCATCTTTTACTAGGAGACGGTTATAAGGTGGCAATCTTCTATAATTTTGACGTGTAATTTCTTTCATCGTTTGTCATCGTAAGTCGTAAGTTCATGAATACACCTGACTTAGCGTCTAGCGCTCAGGCAGATACTCTCATCCTCAGGCAACGCTAGCCCACCCGACCGTTCAACCGTAGACAAGGGTACGAAACCAATCTCATGTCTTGATTATTTCTCACTCTCAGACCTTTGTCTCTTAGGAGTTGACTCGACCTGGTTGGATTAGACTCCTAGGGGACGAACGCCTTCGTGCCCCTCTACCCATAGGTTCCCTAACCTTTCTGAGAACCTGACCACAACTCATTCACCCGTGAACCAATATTTCATTTGAACGAGATGTTTGCAATAGTTATAAAACAAAATTTAGTCTCCCAAAGTTTCATCGAGGTTGTTTCCTCCTATCCTTATCTCAATGTCTCGGCTAGTACTGAACATATCATAATAGCTTGAGGGAGAGGTAGCATTTACTGATCATCATCAACCTGCCTCAACTTTGTCAAAACATGGAGGACTGCGGATAATCCATACTATACCAAAAAAAACAACCAAGGTGACCAATTCACCATCTTCTATTCCTCATACACCCTGTATACACAGTTTCTCTTGACACGGCTTAACTTTTCTCATTGGCCCCTCTCTTGGCATCTTCAAGTTGTTTTGATTGTGAGGGCGCATCCCAGCCTAGCCTATGCGCAAAAAAATCAATTTTTTCCTTCCCGCGAACATTTAAAGTTTTCCATCATCGAAAAAAAACAACCTATGAAACACCCGCCGACGCGTCCGCGGGCCCAATCTCGGATGGCGGCCGCGGCCGGCCTGGTCCCCGCCGCGGACCCGATTTTACAAGATGTTTCCTTAATTAAATCATAGGAAAAAAAAAAAAAAAAGCATATGGGGTTGTAGGGAATTTTAATCCCTACAACCCTTTTTTGTTTTTTTTTGAAATAGATAATGTTTTGGAATTAAAAAAAATAAAAAATAGATAAGGTGGAGAAAAAAATTTCAATTTTTTTTTATTTTTATTTTTATTATTTTTGGTTGGCAGTTCTTTGTATTCTTCGTTTCACGTTTTTTTTTTTTTTCTTTTTCCCTAAGGAAACAATCAACAGAATGGAAAAACAAAAAGTATTTTTTTTCCCCGGGCCTTTTAATATTTGTTTGGGTGTGTGTGTGTGTGTGTGTTTGAATTTGTGTGTGTGTGTGTGTGTGTGTGTGTGTGTGTGTGTGTGTGTGTGTGTAGCATGTGTGTGTCACATGAGTTTCGCACAAGCACGACACGTCATACTCGTGCTACTCCAACCAAAAGCATCGGCACACTGTGAGCAAAAAAGCAAGACGCAGGAGGCGATCTTTGAACGCGGCGGGGTAAAACCACTCGTGTGTCCATTTGTGGTGAGGGTACTTATTTAAAGGGCCTTAAAGTCGAAAGCAGCCAAATATGCGAAGGCAGCAAGACAAAATGAGGGGGGTGGGTGACACCTCTTCTTTTTCAGACATACTAGAACACACGCAATAACACCCCACAAACAAACGGAGGGAAGGTGGGAAGGCAAAAGACAGCAAGGCAAAGGGCAGGGAACCAACACCATAGCATGACAAACCACAACATGACACATGAACTTAAGAGGCACGAGAGGAGGAACAAACAGTGAGGCAGCACATAGGGTGAAACGCATGGGGGAGGCACATGAACTTAGAGGCATGAGAGGAGGAACAAGCAGTGAGGCAGCACATAGGCTGAACCATATGGGAGCGGCGGGAGGGCATAAATACAAGTATCGAAAAACAGCAAAGCGGCCAGAAGAATAGAAAACGGCAAAGGACAGGCTCGAGGGTAGAGGGGAGGAGGGTGGGCAAACAAACAACACAAGGCAAGAAACACAGACCGAGAAAAATAAAAATAAAAATTGATGACGATAGATTGTTTCGTCGGAGTTGCACGGACTCATCAGGAGGCTGAACCCTCGACAATCAGCGGAATCCCCGTATTTGATGGTTTGGGTCATGAACCCTTTGGCCCATGTTGAAGGCAGACTGTTCCCAAGCGGGACATAGCAGCGGGCAGCAACCCTGTGGAGCACCAGGCAACACAGTAGAGGCAGCCCAACCACTTATCACCAAAGACGACTACAAGGAACGACAGGGCAAGCGGACGAGCAGTTCGGCAACCTTGCAGTGAAGCACAAGGCAACATCAGCAAGGCGACGACACTACAAAGCACGCAAGCAAGTAAAGGACGCGGAAGGCCAACAGGGCAAGCAGACGAGAAGCTCGGCCGCCGTGCAGTGAAGCACAAGGCACCACCAATAAGGCAACCAAACTACAAGGCATGCACGCAAAGGACACAAAAGGCCAACAGAGCACACAGACAAGCAGCTCAACAGTCGTGCAGCAAAGCGCGAGGAACCGCCACAAGGCTACCAAACCACAGGGCACGCGAGCAAAAGAAACGGGAGGCACGACCCGCGGGTAGGTGGCAAGGCAGCAAAGCAGCAAGGACGACCTGCAAAGCAAGCGGCACGGGCAGCAAGACCGCGGCAAAGCGCAGACAAGACAGTCTACACATCCAACACGGATCAAAACAGCACATGACCTACTCACATCACGATAGAACCCCGCTAATTGTTGGTTCCCACCACCCGCCGAGCCAGGGGGACACTTCGACGACCATCCGTCATCACCTACAGGCAACACAGATATCCCGAACCGAGCGGCCCCCATAAGAGTGCAGAAGGCACTCCAAACGAGGAACCACCGACTTTTTGGCATTACTTCAGGGTGCTCAGTTGGGCATACAAAACATACTTAGAAAAAGTCAGGGGGAKGACAGACAACAGAAGAAAGACCAACAGACATAAAACTGATTGTGTGTGTGTGTGTGTGTGTGTGTGTTGTGTGTGTGTATGTGTGTGTGTGTCTGTGTGTGTGTGTGTGCGGTGCCCATTATAGTTGATGGACACCGCACACAGGTAGACACACACGTCTCCGAAATAGCCCGAACACGAATAACCGCAAAGTCAAGAGAATGGCCCCCACCAGCTGTCCCCAAAAACACTTGTCATCTTTACCGCAGACTTCGCATTTCCTTAGCCTACTTATTGTGAAGAATTTGCACAGCCATTCCGTCACCATCATTCAGACGACCTCGGCGTACCGCACAGCCACCACCATCACCTCATTTTCACGCGGGGGCGTATAAAGAACGCCAAATAGACGCTTCACATTGCGGTCGGGAGGGGCACCCCCCGACAACGATCTAGGAAACACGTCCTCCTGAGTGTGTAGCATGTGTGTGTCACATGAGTTTAGCACGAGCACGACACGTCATACTCGTGCTACTCCGACCAAAAGCGCCGGCACACTGTGAGCAAAAAAGCAAGACGCGGGAGACGATCTTTTAACGCGGTGGGGTAAAACCACTCGTGTGTCCATTAGTGGTGAGGGTACTTATTTAAAGGGCCTTAAAGTCGAAAGCAGCCAAATATGCGAAGGCAGTAAGACAAAATGAGGGGGGTCGGTGGCACCTCCTCTTTTTCAGACAGACCAGAACACACGCAATAACACCCTACAAACAAACGGAGGGAAGGGGGGAAGGCAAAGGACAGCAAGGCAAAGGGCAGGGAACCAACACCATAGCATGACAAACCACAACACGACACATGAACTTAAGAGGCACGAGAGGAGGAACAAACAACGAGGCAGCACATAGGGTGCAACGCATCGGGGAGACACATGAACTTAGAGGCATGAGAGGAGGAACAAGCAGTGAGGCAGCACATAGGCTGAAACATATGGGGGAGGCGGGAGGGCATAAATATAAGTATCGAAAACAGCAAAGCGGCCAGAAGAATAGAAAACAGCAAAGGACAGGCTGGAGGGTAGAGGGGAGGAGGGTGGGCAAACAAACAGCGCAAGGCATGGAACGTATTGTAAATATACATTAATTTATTTGATTATAATCTATGTGTAATATATCTCTATTTTGTTTATGTAATATCTATCTAGATATTATATCTATGTGTATTCTCCATTGTATAATATTTTATTAATTTAAGTAAGTCAGCTTGATGACTTTTTTTTGATTCAAAAAATAAAATGTTAAATACTGTTTTTATTTGATATTTCTATCTATCAAATTGATCGAATGTTGTTTTTTTTAATAATATACTTGATGAGAATAATACTCTGCTACTAATAATTCATTTATCTTAGCTCCAATTAATTCTCGATCTACTATTTGATGGACCAAACCTTCCTTTTTTGTAGAACTCTCCATACAAAATATGTTTAGAACAAGTATTGTAAATAAACTCAAATTATTTATTGTAAATATTGTGATTTTGTGTTCATGAAATAATTACTAGATATAAAGAATAGAGATAAAAGATAGATATAGTACTTAATCGATAGAATATTGCAATAATTCGAATATTCCAGTAATAATAGATATAAACTGAGAATTTACATTTATTTCATTTATCACTTATGCAATTTATTTTATTCATAGAGTAAAAATCAATTCATTCAATGAATTTATTGCAGTACATTGTGTTTGAACTAATATTTTAGATTTTATGTATATTATTGTATAAACTTCACAAGCAGCAACTAATTCAGGACTCCACTTGGTAGCCTCTCGAATAATTTCATTACCTTCACGAGTTAAATCTCTTCCCTCATTGCGTGTTTGTACGCAAGCTTCCAAAGCTACTCGGTTAGCTACAGCTCCTGGAGCATTTCCCCAAGGTGACCTAAAGTACCTCCTTCAAATTGTAATACTGAATCGTCATAAAAAAATTCAGTTCATGCAGGCATATGCCAAACAGTGATATCTATATTTAATAGAGTGATGTATAGATATTCTTCATTTCAATTCAATGGAAAAAAAAAAAAAAAAGTTTATTTTTAAGATACTGTTTTTTTTTTTTTTTTAATCTGTATTAATTTCACATAATTACAATAATATATTATACTATATAGACAATATTAACAACATATGTAACATGTAATATAATTTCATATAATTGTGTAATTTGAATTCACTCATTCACTTTTTTTTGTTAATTGATTGAATTAGAATAAAACTGAGTATAAGTAATAATTCATACAATTTCATAAAATATATGATCCATTCTGCATTCTTTCATTCAAATAAACTGAATTTTACTCAATAGAATATTTAAATAAATTTAAAATATTTATGTAAATAATTAAAAATTCAAAATTGATAACTATCTTTAATCTTTTATTATATTGATTCCAAATTAAAAGATTGTAATATATGGAATTCTAATAAATAGTCAATTTTTGTTATTTCCTCATCTTTTTATTCTTATTGATGTAAAATAGTACAAATAAAAGAACATCTATGWTTTATTGTAGTTAGTTAATACAATAAAAAATGAATCTAATCTGTATAAATTATGAATATCATTTTCTTGATGATAGTGATTTCAATCCTGTAAATAAATTAGTGAATTCGAAATTTATTAATTATTCTTCTTAACTCTTTCTTTATTCAAATTTGAATTCTTTTTTTTTTTTTTTTTTTGCTAATATTATTATTATTATTTTTTTATATTGGAAGATAGTAACTATTTACTTGTATAACTTTAACATCAGAGTGTCTTTCTATCATTTTTTTTGCTTCTGATTTAGTAATTTTTTTTAAAGATTAAAAAGTATATTGTTTTTTTTCTAATAGAGAAATATTTTATTTATGTTAATATAGGTTTATGAAATTTATCCATAAGACTCTCTTTTCTTTTTTTATTATTTTAGTTTTTTTTTTTTGGATTATTTTTTTTTATAGTTTTTTATTATAGAATACATATCGTTTATATAACATTGTTTATAGATTTTTATATGATAAAATATAGTATTTGATATTGAAATATTTTATGTATTATATTAATAATATTCTCTGTATTCTAAATTCAAAAAAAAAAAGATTATTGTATATTAATTAAAAATTAGATTATTGTATATTAATTAGAAGATATATGAATTAGATTGATTAATTAATTATATTTATTGTTATGTTTTTATGTATTAATCTTTTATTACTTTTTTTATGTAATTTTTATTTACTTAGCAAATAAATACCAATTTGATCGAGTTTGTTATTTTCGCTCAATAGAATATAGGAAGATTTAGTTGACCAAGGTGTTTGTAGAATAATTTTGACAAGCAATACAAATAAGCTTATACAAGCAAAAGCAAAGATTTTACTTTGTTTAGTCAAATATAAACTAAATGTAGGTGATTTAGGTAAACTTATTAACATAATGGCAAATCATAGCGCACTCAGAGGTAAGGTATTACCTACAAAAATAAATGTATCCATGCTAGAGATTACCGTATCTCCTATTGTAATTCCACGAGGGTATAATATATATCTTTTTTCTCCATCTTCGTAATTTACTAAACATATATGGGAATTTCTATTAGGATCATATTCGATGGAATTGAATCACCTACTTTTAAAGTAAAAATCATTATTTTTTTTTTTTTTTTCTTACCAATATTATTTTTTATTTTTTTATTATTGGAAAATAGTAACTCTTTACATGTATAACTTTGACTTGAAAGTGCCTTTCTATCATTTTTTTTGCTTCATCGTACAATATGTCATCTCTTATGAGATTAAAATTCAACGCTATTAAATTAGTGATAGATTTTGGTATATCTGAAAATATAGCTTATTTAATATCAATCTTCTTACCTATAGTTTTACTACTAGTAATAATGATTTTAGGCGTTAGATTTATAGACCTAGATGACAATCACCTATTGAATTAATAAACAATTCATAAATTCACTCCGCTATTACAAATAGTTTTGATAAATAAAAATTTTTAATTTTTAGGATTTTCTTTATATCATCTCTATATCTTTATAAAATATGTATAAACCGAAAAAAATAAAAATAAAAATTGATGATGATAGATTGTTTCGTTGGAGTTGCACCGACTTATCAAGAGGCTGAACCCTCGACAATCTGTGGAATCCCCGTATTTGATGGTTTGGGTTATGAACCTTTTTACCCATGTTGAAGGCAGACTGTCCCCAAGCGGGACATAGCAGCGGGCAGCAACCCTGTGGAGCATCAGGCAACACAGTAGAGGCAGCCCAACCGCTTATCACCAAAGACGACAGTAAGGAACGACAGGGCAAGCGGACGAGCAGTTCGGCAACCTTGCGGTGAAGCACAAGGCAACATCAACAAGGCGACGACACTACAAAGCACGCAAGCAAGTAAAGGACGCGGAAGGCCAACAGGGCAAGCAGACGAGCAGCTCGGCCACCGTGCAATGAAGCACAAGGCACCACCAACAAGGCAACCAAACTACAAGGCATGCACGCAAAGGACACTGAAGGCCAGCAGAGCACACAGACAAGCAGCTCAACGATCATGCAGCGAAGCGCGAGGAACCGCCACAAGGCTACCAAACCACAGGGCACGCGAGCAAAAGACACGGGAGGCACGACCCGCGGGTAGGCGGCAAGGCAGCAGAGCAGCGAGGACGACCTGCAAAGCAAGTGGCACGGGCAGCAAAACCGCGGCAGAGCACAGACAAGACAGTCTACACATCCAACACACAGCAAAACAACACATCACCTACTCACATCACGATAGAACCCCGCAGATTGTTGGTTCCCACCACCCGCTGAGCCAGGGGGACACTCCGACGACCATCCGTCATCACCTACAGGCAACAGAGACATCCCGAACTGAGCGGCCCCCATAAGAGTGTGCAGTAGGCACTCCAAACGAGGAACCACTGACTGTTTGGCAATACTTAAGGGTGCTCAGTTGGGCATACAAAACATACTTAGAAAAAGTCAGGGGGAGGACAGACAATAGAAGAAAGACCAACAGACATAAAACTGATCGTGTGTGTGTGTGTGTGTGTGTGTGTGTGTGTGTGTGTGTGTGTGTGTGTTGTGTGTGTGTGTGTGTGTGTGTGTGT
>BFEA01000202.1:2330534-2349423 GCA_003427395.1 Chara braunii | reverse complement strand
AGAGAGAGAGAGAGAGAGAGAGAGAGAGAGAGAGAGAGAGAGAGAGAGAGAGAGAGAGAGTTTACCTGTTCGGGTCTTTGGCGATAGCAGCTATCAACAGTGTGCAATCAAACTCAATTATTGTCTACTAACAAAGGGTTGGAGTCGTTTCTCATCTTCATGTTTCCTGGTTAGCTGTTCGATGCTTGCTGTGAATCTCCGATGAGGTTTCAAATGTTGCAAGTGTGACTGATGCCAATTTGACAGTTGTTTGCAGTTTGGGTGCATTGCATACAACTCAATCAAACTCCGGCGGCCATCGAAGCCGCTTTCAACAGCAAACAGCTCTCTCTCTCTCTCTCTCTCTCTCTCTCTCTCTCTCTCTCTCTCTCTCTCTCTCTCTCTCTCTCCACATCCACATCTCCAATGCTGCTATGGCCTCAGGTGCTGTCAATGACTTGTAGGCCAGCTCACCTCTTCCATTCAGGACAAAGCCACACAATAATGGAGCACCGAGTGCTGACACTGCCTAAGCCCTGAATTTTTTCTTTCTTTTCCACTTCAATATCCAAAGCCCCATCAGTACTGGGGGGCAGCAGTCCGGCTGCTTATCACTGGCAACCATAGACACAGGTTTGGCAGAAAACAGTAGGAGAAAAAGATAAATCGCAAAGCACAGGCTGTTGCCTCTCAGCCTGAGTTACCTATGGGGGGGGACTACAGGGGTTAGGCAGCAAGCCAATTCCAATAAAAAGCTTCCTCACAGTACACAGCGCACACTCGGGGAGAAGAGTGGCAAGGGCACACTGCCTCATTCCTGCAGTCAACCGGCTCGTTTCACCTCAGTGCAAACACCCTCAATGCTGCAGTATGTCCTGAGGTCCTCACGGGGTCCTACTTGCACTTCCAACTTAGGTCTCTGCTGCCTCTGCCAGGCTGACATCTATTCAGGCCATCATATGACCTTCCTGGGATGGAGCTGCTCCCTACTGGGTACCGACATGTGACTGACTGTCACAGACAACTTATTAACTTACCCTACGAACCCTCACAGACATTTACAGGTATGTACACAGTCCTACAGTCCCTAGCCTACGGCCTTCTCTCCGGTAACCACCAGGAACTTCTACCAGGGGGCCTACTGGTGTGACGTTTCCTCCGTGCCACTTGAAAACCTTGGAAAACCCTCGAGTTCCAAGGGCATCGGAAACGTGTTTAATGTAATTTAGCCAAACTCACTTTCTCGTTCCTCTGCGCCCTTGAAACGACCCTTCAAAGGATGCACTTGAAGAATTGTTTGTGAACGACATGGCAAGCCCCGGTCTGTTTGGTGGGCAGTGTGGGAGTTTCTGCCTGGAGAGTTTCCGCCCTCAAACCTCAGGGCACCTCTCTGAGCTCCCTTGAATTCAAGGAGCCTTTTGCCCGTGGCTGCTCTCAAGTTTCAAGGGCGAAGAATTGGGTCAGAGAATGTGAAACCCTCGTTGTGGTCGAATGAATCACATTTTCATTTTCTTATTTTTATTATTTTTTATTTATTTATTGAAGTTTCAACTTTCAAGTATTTTCAAGTGGTGTGGGACAAGATTCTATCGACAGAGGGAAAATGGGACTTGGTATCCGGACCAGGCACTGAGATGGGTGAATCCTTTCAAGTCTCAACAGGGTTACAGCCCTTCATTTTCCATCTACCTGCTCATATTGTAATCAGACTCTCTTTCTTGCCACTTCGCACACATGCAAACAGATGGAGGTTCACACTGGCGCAGGGCGCCCGCTCAAAGCTTAGAGATATGGAAATCAAGAACACAGTTCAGATACAAGTTCTCTTCAACAGGCTATGGCGCATCAGCGCCTGAACATTCCAACCTTCGTCCCTGTGTCCAACCCCTCTGTTCACAAACGCTCACTCTGGATCACCCTGAATACCGCCACACACATACACTATGTCTAACTCCCTCCTACAGCGGCTATGGCCGCACTATCAGTAGGCCTTTGGTGCACACAGTCCCACACGGTACTTGCTTGACTGGACTCTGACTGACTGGGACCAGTGCCGCTGACTGCATGGGCTTGCACTGCCAACTCGATGCAGTTGCACTGCCGACGTAACGCCGTTGGCTCACCACTTGCCCACTTACCTCTGACTAAACGTGAGACACTTCGAAAGGCCACTTCTTGACCTTCCGGAAGGCTGTGGACTTGGCCTTTCGGGTACTGTAGCAGCTATGACCCTGACCTTTCAGGATTGTAGCAGCTACGACCTTGACCTTTCAGAATACCTACAGCTACGACCTCTACAAAGCTCTGACTCCTAATCCACAGACCTACAGATCGAACCCCTACCACTACACAGATGCAATGACTTGCTGTTTTCTGGTTGTAGCCTCTCTCTGTCGAGGCTGTACTAAAGGTAGGACAGATTCCTAATTTTGTTTGGCTGAGGGCTAACCGAGAGACCTACCTGTGAGGGCAATTCCTGTGGGACATATTTGCAAATCCGGGAAAATACAGGCCCGTTACTAAAAGAATTCCCTACAGCTACCCTAACTGCGAATAGCAGGCCCGGGCTACCCCTAGGACAGACAGGCCCTAAGGGCCTATTCTGATAGACGGTCCTATAGCCTATAGCCGGGTCCGGTAGTGGCCGAGAGGCCGAAACAGATACGGTACCGGTCGGTCAGTCAGTCCGGTCTAGGTCGAGTCTAGGCTAGTTGTAGGATATAGATAGGATGGGCACATCGGTTCGGGGCTTTTGGCAGTTGGTACCGAGTACATCGCTGCTGCGCTACGCGTGAACCAGAAGTGGTGACGGCTCAGCGTGGAAGAAGACAGGCATAGCCAGACCTTCGGAGCGCCGGCCATAGCTGGGACCTGCGCTGTACTCTGCCAGCACGTAGGGGCTGGCAGAGGTCTGGGTTATCGAGGTCTTCTGGAGGCGAGAGAGATTGGTGCCCTGCTGGACCGTCCTCTGGAGTGGGGTTCCAAGGTGTTGGCGCTGCAGCCATAGCTGCAGCTTTCTTCCTCACAGGTCATCTTGTCAGGGTTTGGTGGCGCTGCTGCACTTCCACCCGGGAAGTCTTCCGACACTTCGTCATCATCAGATACTGTGGCGCTGGTCTTCTTCTTCATCCTCTGAGTGGCGCTTGGCCTCAGAGGCCTGTTTCAGGGTGACGCTTCCCTTAGGAGGCTGTATCTGGGTGGTGCTTGATGTTTCAGGGGCTCAGGGGTGTTACGGGTGTTAATCAGGGTTGGAGAGTGAAGCGCTGCTCATGTTTGAGCAGCGCACTGTAGTTCTGAAGTTAACCTGACAATTCGAGACTCTGAGTTTAATAAACACTGTATAACTGGGTTGGGACTACCATCGTTTCATTGTTTCATGGATGTGATCTGCTCGGCTTTTCTCTATGACTGGTTGTGAGGACTGAGTGGAGTGAATTGCACTTTCAGTGCACCCTGTCATATCGCATGGTCAAGTCTTCTGTTGTGTTTATCTCTCCCTGTGCGGTGTGATACTCCTATCCTCGCCCCTTCCTTCTGTGTATGTATGTGCATACCTGGAAGTCTATGTGAGTGAGTGTTGGTCTTCAGACAACAGACAAGAAGAATCATAACAGTTGGTATCAGAGCGATTGGATCCCGACTCTAGAGCGATTGATGAGTTGGAGCATCCATCATCATCTGGCGAGATACTAGAGTTGAGTCTCATGGCGATTCATCATCTTCAGGGTTGTTGTTAGTAAGGGTGGTGGTTGTGAGTGTGTGGCGAGAAGAATTGGACAGAGGGTGACTTACTCCTGACTAGGGTTGTACAGGAGTGGTTGGCGATTGGTGCTCAGAGGCCTGAAAGGCTCTAAGAGGCTATTTTTAGCCTGGTGATTCATCTGGAGGCTGGCGATTGGCAAGGGAGTGATCCCCGGAGGTTGCGATTGTGGAATTGGGTCAGGATCCCCAATTTCCAAGCAGCGCAGTACAGGGTGATGTGGCGCTGCACTGACTTCGTCAGTTATTGGCACCTGGGAGTTCGATTTCTCTGAGTCTGTCAGTTAGGGGTGAAGCGCCTCAGGGTAATCTACTGGATCACCAAGTTTCAGGCAATTTGGTACGTGGGAACACTGGATACTGTCAGGAGATGGAATTGGCGAGATGGAGTTGACCAGTCAGCCATGGCCAGAGTTTCATGCATCTTCTTCAGAGTTGACCCTGAAGTAAGTGTGTTCCTTACTCCATCAGTGTGGCGATTCTGAGTCTATTTTTAGATTAGCGAAATTTGGTCTGTCTGTCAGTATACAGTTGAAAATCGAAATTCAGACTGTGGGACAGCCATATCCAACTTCCCCTACCTATCTTCTTTGACTTCTACTAACCCTGTTTGACCTTCTTTCTGACTCATATTGCATATGTGACTGCTTACAATATTGCGATTGACACTGTGTAGTGAATTGGTGAGTTCAGGGTCCTGTCTTCAGTGATAATGCAAATTTGAATTTTGCGCTGACATAGCTAAAGTTAGACTGGACTAGGGTCAGTCATAACTTTGGTTCTGTCCGTCAAAATTCAATTTTGTCAGTCCTTGGTAAATCGCAATTCAGTATTCAGTCAGTGTCTGAAATCGCACATCCAGATTTGATGTTCTGAGTCAGTTATAGTGAAAACTGCAATTCGCCATACCCAGGGTATGGCATACAGGGTCATACAATGGTGAGGTCTGTAGGATAGGTCTAAAAATAGGGTAACCTGTAAATCGCTGCATCTTGGTCATCAGTGGACACCTGTCTAACCCTAATTAGTCACTCTATCTAATTACTAAGCAACACTAATTAGTCCAAGACTGCATCCTGTCAGTTGTTGATCCAAGATTTGCAAGTATTGCATGCAATTGTGGTGTTAGGGCAGGGATGGAAAAATCGTGAAATGGATTTTTGCCTGAGTGGACTCTAAACTGACCCTGACCCTCAAGCGGTCTGCTGAGACTGAGTACTCACTTGCTCAGGCTAACCAATCTTCTCTCTCCAGGCAGGTGACAGCAATTGAGTGAGTACTGAAGGGAAACCTCAATTCCTATTACCTCCTGCATTGTCTTCGATTGTTTGTTTATTGTTATTTATCTGTATTGTGGGTAAATATAATGGTTGATTCGGGGAAGACAGTGCCTCAGAAGGTTGAGACTTCTGATGAGAAGCCTCAGGTACAGCTCAAGATCACAGTACAGCCTGAGACACATGTTCTTTGATCCTTTAGAGGCTGAACTGCGGGCTCAAGAGGAGAAACTCTTCCAACAGACCCAGGCAGTTGAGTCTCTGATGGTTGAGTTGAAGAAGAAGGAAGAAGCAACTCAGAAGGAGGCTAGGAAAAAACTTCTGATTGCAGATGTGGAGAAGGTCAGGACAAGTGGTAGTTCCAGTCAGTACAACAAGGACATGGCTAAATTCATCCTCTTGCAGGATGACATTCACCGTTCTTATTTTACTAACTGGGATGACCGGATTACCAGTCTGGAGAATAGCCACTCAGCTTTTTCCAAGAAGCTGGATGACCTTTCTGCCAAACTGGATCTGATCTTTACACACCTCAAGATCCCTACCACTTCCCCTACTCCTCCCTCTCTTGGACCTTCTCAAGGAAGACCCACATCAACCCCACAATCCAGACATACATACACCCACATCAACAGTAGCTTCACAACCCTCGACACCATTTGAGTTTCAGCGGCCTAAGCAGACACCGCCACCCATGTTCTCCAGCGAGGACCCAAAGGTGGATGTGGCGGATTGGGTCGCTGCACAGAGAACCTACCTGAGTGGGTTCAAATGTGATGAGGATGTCAAGGTGTCTTCCATCCTTGCTCGCTTGGAGCGATCAGCACTGAAATGGTGCATCTCTACCTCCAACAAGCAAGGTATGGAGATGTCTGATTGGGCACAGAGGTTGGGGGTGGCTGGATTTCTGCAGGCACTGCAGGATCAGTTTGCAGACAAGGAGTAGACCAGGAAAGCAACAGACAAAATTTTGCGCCTGGGCCAGAAAAAGTTTGATGGCTCCTTGTTCAAACTGTATTCCACCTTTCAGAGTCTGACATCGACTCCTGGGTTGGAGATGAATGAGCAGGATCTGTTCATTCATTTCCTCAGAGCAGCGCCTGAGCAATTCCAGCTTGCTCTATTCTCTCAGGGCCACAAGGACTGACGGTCCTTGGCAGAGCAGTCCTGGACTTGGAGTCCAAACTCCATGTCCAGGAGGCACCTTCTGAAGGAAGGAAGGAAACCTCCTCCAAAGGGCGAAGAAGGAGGAAGGGTGCCCTCTTTGCTGCTGCAGCGTCAGGATCAGCTGGTGACGCAGCATCCCAGGGTGGGAGCGCTCCACCTGGGACTGCATCATCATTTGCTGCAGATTCTGCTGTTCTTGCCCTGGCTGATGCTTTGATGGGCTTGACAAAGGGCAAGGCCCCAACACAGAAAGCATCAACCAGTAAACATGGGAAAGGAAAGGGACGTGCCTCTTCCCCTGGTGCCCAGAGAGTACCCCTACCACGTGACGTCCGTTGGCCAGCTGATCCGCTTGATCCTTCCACCTTCCCCTGGCAGGCACTCAGGATCCAGGAGGGGGTATGGAGGAAGAGAAGGGACAAGGGGGTCTGCCTGAGATGCGAGGGGGACCACTTCATGAAGGATTGTCCAAGCATGCCTCGCAGGTCTACAAGCAGCTCTAGTTCAAAAAACTAGAGCAGAGAGAGGTGGAAGCAGCATCTCCTTCCACCAGTGCTGATTCACTTTCTGATGAAGGTGAATCTTCACAGTCTCTCGCTGGTTTTTCTTTTGTAGAAGTTGCATCATCAGTCTTTCACTTTTGAAGACTCTGAGTTGGATGAGACGTGGGAGGGGGATGTACTCAGTGCCTGACTGATCTTTTCCTGTCTTTGCAGGAAAAGAAAAAACACAAGTCTGAACTCATCCTACTTCGACCCTCTATCCTGGGAGCCAATATCAAAGGGCTCTTGGACTGTGGGGCTACTCGCAACTTCATCTCTCCCAAGGCAGTCAGCAAGCTGCACTTGGATTAGAGGTTGGTGAAATTGTGACAGCCTTTAGAGGTGTGCATTGGAGACTCTTCCACAGTCAGAATCACTACTGTTGTCAAGGGCCTACCTGTGTCCTTTGACAAGCAGGGAGAAGTCAGGCATTGCCTGAACTTCTACGTGTTTCCTAATGTCCCCCTTGACCTTGTCTTCTCTATGCAGTAGCTTGGTGCCACCAATCCTAGGATCGATTGGCAGATCCCTATGGTTGAGCTACCTGACCGGCATGGGGTCTATCGCCCTTGCATGCTCGCTGATGAGTACCATCCGGCCAGCAACTGTTATTGTATGAGTGCTCGCAATTTTTTGCAATTCTCACGCCAGACTGACCATGCCCGTCTGTTCGTGGCTTATGTCAAACAGACTGACGTGGAGACTGCTCCCTCCCTGTCCCTCTCAGATTCAGTAGGTTGTGGACAGCTTCCCAGATCTTATGGAGGAGCCTACTGGACTTGTTCATAGGCAAACCAAACATAAGATTGATATCCTGCCTGGTTCGGTCCCTCCCAAGGGCCGAGTCTACAGGATGTCACCTGCTGAACTTGAAGAGCTCATGAAACAGTTAGAGACCCTAACCAGCAAGGGCTGGATCAGGCCCAGCACATTTGAGTTTGGGGCACCGGTCCTCTTTGTTCCAAAGGGGAATGGTGAATTCAGGATGTGTGTGGACTATAGAGGTCTCAACAAAATCACGAGGAAGTCTACAGAGCCCCTTCCTCGCATTGATGATCTGTTGGACATGGTGCAGGGCTGCACCATCTTTAGCAAGACCGACCTCAAATCTGGCTATCACCTGATTCAGATGGCTGAAGGCGATGTCCACAAGACAGCCTTCAAAACCAGGTATGGTACTTATGAGTACCTGGTCATGCCATTCGGTCTTTGCAATGCCCCAGGCACCTTCCAAACAGAGATGCATCGCATACGCAGGCCTTACCTGGACAAGTTCATAGTTGTCTACCTTGATGTTATCTTGGTATTCAGTCGTTCTGTCCAGGAGCATGCGCAACATCTGGCTCTGGTCCTCCAGGCCTTACGTGATAACCAATATAAGATTAACAGGGAGAAATCCTCTTTTGGAGTTCCCTCTGTGGTCTATCAGGGTCATGTCATTTCTGGAAAGGGGTTGGCTCCTGAAGCAACGAAAGTTGTTGCGGTTCAAGACTGGTCACGACCTGCTAACATTCGTGATGTCCGGTCGTTCTTGGGGCTTGCATCATATTACAGGAAGTTCATTAAGAATTTCTCTTCTATTACAACTCCCTTGACTGATCTCACAAAGAAAGACACTTCCTTTCTTTGGACATATGAATGTCAAGAGGTTTTCACACGTCTCAAGGAGGCCTTGATTCGTGCCCCTGTCTTGAAGCTACATGACCCTACCCT
Source organism: Chara braunii (assembly GCA_003427395.1). Lineage (NCBI taxonomy): Eukaryota > Viridiplantae > Streptophyta > Charophyceae > Charales > Characeae > Chara > Chara braunii. The sequence goes on along the minus strand of BFEA01000202.1, from coordinate 2,340,986 downwards.
GCCTTTTGTGCTTACCACTGATGCCAGTCAGTATGGTGTAGGGGCGGTACTTCAACAAGATGATGGGAATGGTCTGCAGCCTATCGAATATATGAGCAAAAAAATCAAAACAAAGAAGTTGCAGGATTCCATCTATGAGAAAGAGCTTTATGCTCTTGTGTCAGTGCTCAAGCATTGGAAACACTTTTTCCTGGGCAGGCACTTCAAGATCTTTTCAGATCATTCCACCTTGCAGTGGATGAAGTCCCAGGGAGAGTTGAATGACAAGTTTGCTCGCTACATTCAGTTCATTGACATGTTTGACTTTGAACTGAAGCACATGAAGGGCTGCTACAACCAAGTGGCAGATGCCCTTTCTCGTAGGCCTGACGCTCTTTTCCTGATCTCCTTTACTCACTCATTTGGAGAGAGGACCCGTCAGACCATTGCCTAGTTGCTGCCCCAGGATGAGATCTTTGGGCCTATCGTGAGGAATCTCCAAGACGATCCTGCCTCTGAACCAGAATATACTCTGATTTCAGGTCTGCTGTACACATGCAGCAGAGGTGAGGAGCGTCTGTGCATTCCCCAGGACCGCAAGCTGAGAACACTTCTGATATCAGAGTGTCATGATGCTCGTGGTCACTTTGGTGCCCTCAAATCTTATGCAGCCCTGTCGCAGCGCTTCTTCTGGAAGGAGATGAGGAGTGACATGCTGCACTATGTGGAAACCTGTGAGTTATGCCAAAGGAACAAGGTTGTACGTCGACCTCCCCTTGGCCTACTCAAGCCGCTACCTATCCCTGATGCTCCTGCACAGTCAGTGTCCATTGATTTTACTGACTTGGGTAGGACTACCCGTCGTGGTATGCGTCAGGTCATGGTATGTGTGGACCGGTTCTCCAAATATGCAGAGTTCATCCCCTTACCAGTTGAGGCTCGTGTGCCAGCCGTTCAAGCGGTGTTTACTGACAGGTGGGTTACACATCATGGACCACCCACCTCTATCGTCAGTGACAAAGATTCTTGATTTTGCAGCAATGAAAGGCAATCCTACTGCAGGGATTACCTTCATTCACGTCTGGATATGACATCTGGTCGTCATCCTGAAGCCAATGGTCAGGCTAAAGTGACGAACCAGATTCTTTTCCAGCTGCTGCGTCCTGTGATCAGTCCAGATCATCAGGACTGGGATCTCCATTTGAGTCGTGCACAGCTTGCGTACAACACGTTTGTACACTCCTCTACTGGCTTCACACCCTATCGGTTACACTGGGGTTGTGAGCCACGACAGCCTCTCGATGACATCATCGATAAGGCTACCCCTACGTTAACGCCTGGAACTGCAGAGTTCACCAGACGTTACCGTGTGGACATTGAGCGCGCCCGTGCTAACTTGTTGAAGGCCCAAAAGGCAATGATTCAACAGGCTAACAAGCACAGACGCCCCTCTACTATTCGCACAGGTGACTGGGTGTGGGCACTCAGTTATGAGCTTTCACGAGAGGAGGACATTTCGCCTAAGCTGTTGCCATGATATATAGGTCCATGGCAGGTCTTAGATACAGTGGGAGTTGATCCATTTTGACCATCCTATACAGTGGATGTCCCTCTGCATCTACAAACCTACCCTGTCTTTCATGCATCTAAGCTGTTGCCGTTCACGCCAGTTGATGCATTCCCAGACAGGCCTCCTCAGTTCGGTCCCCCTATCCCTAGCAAAGGGTATGAGGTCGAAACTGTGGAGGATGAGTCAGGTACAGGTCCAGATAAGGAGTACCTTGTGAAGTTCTTGTACCAGCCACATACTGAGGACTGCTGGTTCACTCGCAAGGAACTTCTGAAGACGGCCAAGTCTGTAATCCTCAAGTATGAGGAAGCACAAAAGGGGACATCCCTTCGGCGCTCTGCACGCCTACGCCCCTAGCTCGGAGGTCCTCGCTCCGAGGGAGAATAGGTCTGCAATGACTTGCTGTTTTCTAGTCGCCTGTAGCCCCTCTCTGTCGAGGTTGTACTATAGGTAGGACAGATTCCTAATTTTGTTTGGTTGAGGGCTAACCGAGAGACCTACCTGTGAGGGCAATTCGTGAAGGACATATTTGCAAATCCGGGAAAATACAGGCCCGGTACTAACAGAATTCCCTACAGCTACCCTAACTGCGAACAGCAGACCCGGGCTACCCCTAGGACAGACAGACTGAGACAGTCCCTAAGGGCCTCTTCTGATAGACGGTCCTATAGCCTATAGCCGGGTCCGGTAGAGGCCGAGAGGCCGAAACAAATACGGTATCGGTCGGTCAGTCAGTCCGGTCTAGGTCGAGTCTAGGCTAGTTGTAGGATATAGATAGGATGGGCAGATCGGTTCAGGGCTTTTGGCAGTTGGTACCTAGTACATCGTTGTTGCGCTACGCATGAACCGGAAGTGGTGACGACTAATAGACGGTCCTATAGCCTACAGCCGGATCCGGTAGAGGCCGAGAGGCCGAAACAGATACGGTATCGGTCGGTCAGTCAGTCCGGTCTAGGTCGAGTCTAGGCTAGTTGTAGGATATAGATAGGATGGGCAGATCGGTTCTCGGCTTTTGGCAGTTGGTACCTAGTACATCGCTGTTGCGCTACGCGTGAACCGGAAGTGGTGACGACTCAACGTGGAAGAAGACAGGCATAGCCAGACCTTCGGAGCGCCGGCCATAGCTGGGACCTGTGCTGTACTCTGCCATTACGTAGGGGCTGACAGAGGTCTGGGTTATCGAGGTCTTCTGGAGGCGAGAGAGATTGGTGCCCTGCTGGACCCTCCTCCGGAGTGGGGTTCCAGGGTGTTGGCGCTGCAGCCATAGCTGCAACTTTCTTCCTCAGAGGTCATCTTGTCAGGGTTCGGTGGCGCTGCTGCAGACTTCCACCCGGGAAGTCTTCCGACACTTCATCATCAACATATATTGTGGAACTGGTCTTCTTCTTCATCCTTTGAGTGGCGCTTGGCCTCAGAGGCCTGTGTCAGGGTGGCGCTTCCCTCAGGAGGCTGTATCTGGGTGGCGCTTGATGCTTCCGGGGCTCAGGGGTGTTACGGGTGTTAATCAGGGTTGGAGAGTAAAGCGCTGCTCATGTTTGAGCAGCGCACTGTAGTTCTGAAGTTATCCTGACAATTCGAGACTCTGAGTTTAATAAACAGTGTATAACTGGGTTGGGACTATCATTGTTAAATTGTTTCTTGGATGTGATCTGCTCGACTTTTCTCTATGACTGGTTGTGAGGATTGAGTGGAGTGAATTCCACTTTCAGTGCACCCTGTCATATCGCATGGTCAATTCTTCCGTTGTGTTTATCTCTCCCTGTGCGGTGTGATACTCGTATCCTCTCCCCTTCCTTCTGTGTATGTATGGGCATACCTGGAAGTCTATGTGAGCAAGTGTTGGTCTTCAGACGACAGACAACCAGAATCATAACACAGACCTACAACCGATGACAAGTACTGCCAAAACACAGATCATGGGTTCAAACACTCGGGTGTCGACTCGATACTGTACATGGGCAAAGTGAGGCCTGGGGATCGAATTCTAGGGCTCGCATCTGTGACTGCAGACAGGTGAAAACTGTTTCACTCCCGCCGGCTTAAATTCGAGGTCCTCCGAGAATACTTCAGTCTAAGGCAGGACCTTTACCCTTCTTATCTCTTTCGTAAGCTCGGACTATATCAGGAGTTGTCTCTGGAAGTTCTGTTTGCGTGAACCAGCGGTCGTCTTCTGGCTCTTGATAGGCAAATCTGACTTTGTACTGTTTCTGGGGACGACCTCTACCTCCTGTCCTGAAGACATCCTCACCCACTATCCCGTCAATGTCATATCTTCCATCCATATGTGGAGGAATCATAGATCTGCGTGATGTGAATTGTTGGCTTGTGACGCAAGGTAACAGCTTCGATGCATGGAACACTGGGTAGGTGTGGAGGTATGCTAGGATCTCAATAGTATAGGACGACCCATCTTCTCCGCCCTTGACTTCTAGGACTGGCCACGGTCCTCTATACGCAGGCAACAACTTTTGTGAGATGTTTTCCTCAGGGGCAAACTCTTTTGACTTGACCCAGACTAAGTCGCCTACTTGAAACTGTGAGGGGCGACGGTGCTTGTTAGCTTGCTCTATCGTTATGTGCTGGGCTTTCCTGAGGTTGTCAACAACGGTAGCTATCTCTTTCTCGTGCTGTATCGCAAACTCTCGTGTACCGGGCGGTAGCCTCTGAATTTGATCCCGGTTAAGTCCTTTAAATGGTCTGCGCGGTCTAAAGGACTTGTGCAACTCGTTGGGAGTGCGGCACGTAGATAAGTGCACGCTATTATTGTAGGCACTGGCCACCTTTGGGAGCATCTCATCCCAACTGATCTGATCGGGCCTAATGTACATTATGAGAACTTGCGGCAGGAGCTTGTTCATCTGTTCAGTCTGGCCGTTAGTCTCAGGATGACGACCAGATGACATCAGCAACGAGCCATAAACTTTCATCAGCTCCTGCCAGTTCTGACTAGTGAATCGGGTATCCCTGTTACTAACTATCGACAGCGGTATACCATGCTCACTGACCCAATGGTCAAAAAACTTTTGAACTACTAAGTCTGTGCGTGCCTCTGCAGGCAAAAGGACAAAAACTTCATACTTGCTAAATCTATCTACTATGACCATGACTTGACTTTTGCCATGCCTACTCATGACCTGAGTATCCATAAAGTCAATGGACACAGAATCTCCGGGTCTATTAGGAATAGGCAAGGGTCTGAGAAGACCAAGAGGGGCTCGCGTAGTAGTCTTGTTTCCTTGACAGACTTTACAACTGCGGACATACTCTATGCAGTCGGCCTTCATACCAGGCCAAATGTACGTGCACATGAGGTTGGCTAGTGTCTTCTGGCAACCAAAGTGTCCCTCTATATCATGCCATTCCCCTAAGATCAAACTACGGATCTCTTCACTGTTGGGAACGCACAGGCGGTCAACTACATTAGTCTTCTCGAATAATAAGCCATCGGTAGTGCGGTAGTTTGGCTCAGACTCTGGGGCCTCCCTAACTCTCTTGCGGAGATCACTATAGATAGGGTCCTGTGAATAAGCCTCTCTAACTTTTTGTTGCAGGTCTCTCCCTATATCCAGATAGTGAACTATTGCCCCAAAGTAATCAGCTCTTCTACTCAGAGCGTCCGCTAATACAATACTTCCCTTTAACTGGCTTTAGTTCAAAGTCATACTGGTCTAACTCTGCGGCCCACCTAGTAAGCTTAGGTGTCATCTTGGCCTGAGTCTTCAGCCACCTTAGTGTCTCGTGGTCTGAGTAGACTTTGAAGTGCCTCCCAAGCAATTAATGTTTCCAGTGCTCTAGTGCTTGCCTGAGAGCGTAGAGTTCTCTCTCATAGGTTGATGTCGCCACCTTCTCTGAAGGCATTCTGGCAGACATGAACTCTACGGGCATATACCCGTTGCCATCGTCTTGCTGTAAAACAACACCTATGCCATACTGACTTGTGTAAGTATGTAACAACGAAAGGCAGGGACGGATCGACTACCTTAAGGACTGGATACTTTATCAATGCTCGCTTTAGCTTGTTCAAGGCTGATGTACAGTCCTTGTCCCACTTCCAGATTGCTTCCTTCTTTAGCAACCTGCGAAGGGGTGCAGCGATGGTGGAGAAGTTTTTTACGAACTTCCTATAGTAGTTAGCTAGGCCTAAGAACGACCGCAACTCTGTCAGTGTGTGGGCGTTGGCCAATCTCTAATCGCTGTAATTTTGTTATCTTCAGGTCTAACGCCATCTTCGTCTAGGACGTGGCCTAAGTACAGAACTTGGGTCTTAGCCCATTCGCACTTCTTCGCGTTGATCTTAAAGTTAGCTTCTTTCAGCTTCTCCAAGACCTGCCTCAGATGACCCTCATGCTCCTGGAGGATCTTGCTAAAGACTAAGATATCATCTTAGATGCACCACTACAAATCTATCTAACCACGGCCTAAACAAGTCGTTCATGCAGCGCTGGAAAGTTGTTGGCGCATTGTTTAGTCCAAAGGGCATAACTATAAACTCATAGTGCCCATATCTAGTCCGAAATGTTGTCTTGTACTGATCATCAGGATGAACCTCTATCTGATGATAGCCGGACTTTAAATCTATCTTCAAAAAATACTTGCAGCCATGCACCCGGTCTAACAAATCGTCTATACGGGGCAGTGGTTCTGCATTCTTCACTGTAATAGCGTTTAGACCCCTATAGTCTATACACATTCTAAGCTCTCCCTCTTTCTTGGGGACAAAGAGAACAGGTGCTCCAAATGGGGACGAACTGGGCCTAATCCAGCCCTTCTCAAGGAGCTCGTCTAACTACTTACGTAGCTCCTCTAACTACCTTGGGGACATTCTGTACACAGCTCCCTTAGGAGTCCTACTGCCAGGCTCTATCTCAATGCGATGTTGGATGGGCCGCGACACTACCCCTATAGGCGGCTTGGCTAAGTCTGTATACTCTTCCAAGAAATTGGCAATAGCAGGATCTATGGGTTTCTCCTCCTTAGGCTCAGTAACAGGCCTGACATAGGCCACAAAAATTTGCTCTTCTAATTGCTCCTTCTTCACCAATCGCGCGAACGCGGGAGCACTGAGGCAGCAATGTGCTAGAGAGTTGTCTACTCCTGACATGTGAAACATACGAGCCGTCTTAACTTCGCCTGATGGGTTAGGGAGCCTACACTCGTGCTCTCCCAAATGGAGTGTGGCCCCTGCCGCCTCTCCCCAGTCCATTACTAGAACTATGTCAAAAGGAAGACTGTCTTTTATGAGGAGAGTTAGAGAATGGAAAACTTTCTCCACCTTCCCATCTTTCTCTAGGCGAACGTATGCCTGGACTCCCTCTATGTAATCCTCGACTCGCATGGTGCGATTGTCTGCGAGGATACTGACTATGGGGTCCTCTAACTTTTGGACTTTAAGATTCAACTTTAACTTCTGTAGCGCTTTCCTACTGATATAGCTGCGGGTGGCCCCACTGTCGATAAGGCCCCCTACTCTGCCTCTAAAAATCTCTACATCTACTAAGACTAGTTGTCCTTTCGCATCCTTCTTCATCTTGGCCCAGACAGGCATCCTCTCCTTCAATTCTTCTGCCACGCCTATGAGGGAAGTGCCTAGAGAGACTCTAACACAAGCAGTCTCTGGACAGCTATCTAGGCATTGGCCAGCAACCTCTGCCATAGACGCATGTGGTTTGGGAGTTTCTATGTGGTGCGCGCACTCTTCTCCACATGGCCTAGAGGTAAGGGCAGTTGCGACCCCTACCGGCGGTTCCCTCTTGCTGCCTGTGCAGCATAACGGGCCTCCCTATACTTAGGGCAATATCTAATAATATACCCAAGGTCACCGCAATAAATGCACTGATCCTGGTCTATTCTTTTATGCCACACTGACTGTTCGAGACCCAAATCTTCCCAGGGCTTGCCTTGTGGCCAGCGAGGGTGCCATCCACCCCTCCTGGGAGGTGACCGATTAAAACGAGAGCGGTTTTGCGGGGGACCTTGACCCCTACCTCCCGCTTGGCGGTTTCCTCTGCTGCCAACCCCCTGATCACCCTGTCCTCGACCACCGGAAGCCTGGCCCCCTTGGCCCCGGCCTCCTCCTCTTCCTTGCGGCTTCCCTCCAGTCGCGACAGCGGCGTAAGTCCTTTCCTAACTAACACCACTATCTTCTTCCTCCAGGCCCCACTCTATCTGATCATATGGGACCTCTTCCATACCGCCCTCATCTAGAGTAAGGATCAGGTGATCCTTACCCTTAACCTGACCCGAGATGGTGCGGCCTTTCCACTTTTTGCCCTTTTCAAGGTCCTTATGCCAGAAAGTGGAAACTGGCATGGACCGCGCTTCAAATGCTACCACCTCCCTACTCAAAGTATCGTAGGTCATGGTAGACTCTCTACTATTCTCAAAGAAATGCCCGCGCAACGGTTCGGGCATGGCGCGATAAAACAGTTGGACCAGGTGGTTCCCAGTGACCCCATGGTCAGGGACCGCTACTAACTCATCCATGACACCCTTGAGTGCCCTGGCACTCCTCCATTGGCGAGAATGGACCGTCTGCAGTTTGTCAGAAGCTCTAACACTTCGCGTGACATCTGCGAATCTCTCACGTAGTAGCTTAAAGAAATAACTCAGGGGGGTGATTAGAGAATACGCGACCATATTGTTCTCGCACTTGGCAACACGACAAAGCGATCTGGCGAAGCTAGCTGCTTCGTCTTTAAGGGCATGGAAGGCAATGAGGACATGTTCCTCATGAGCTATCTTCTGGAGGTGAACATAAGAGTTCACGTTTGCCTCCCAATTATCGAAGTTCTCCTCCTTATTCCTCTTGAAGGAATCAGGGAACTTCACTTTAACGGGCTCTCTACGTGGCCGGGCCTCTTCCTCTTTAGGGCCCACTATCTTGGCGCCTTCAATGGCGCCCATGCAAAACTTCCGAGTGCCCTCCATAATCGTGCGCAATTTGGTGCCTACGTGCATCATCATATCCTTTGCAAAATCCTTAAAACCGGTGCGCATGGATTGCAGCGTGATGTCATGGCCCTTTAAATAGCGCAACTGTTCTTGCTGCGCTTTCAGCATCACCTTCACGCTCTGTGATAAGATCTCCACCTTCTTTTGGAGATCAACTTGCGCTGCCAACCTCCAATGTTCTACTTCAGCAGCCCTCAAATCCCTTTCCATTTTCTCGGCCGCCTTCGATCTCCTCTTCCTCTCGCGGGCAAGGCGGAGTTTCCACTCTAACTTTTTCTCCTCCTCCATCACCTGCTGCTTCATGGGATTTTCTTCACCCTCCTTCCCTAGCAAATTGTTCTCGCTCTGTCTGAGGGACAAACAACAATGCTTCATCCTCCCCCAGGGCCAAGTTAGCTACCCATTCGTTCACCATTCTCTCCATCTTAGCTTCCGCCTCCATCTTGGCTTCGGCCTCTCGTGCCCCACTGGATTCCCCTCTCTTTTCTGTCCTTCCTCTCCTGACCAGTGGTATCTCCTCCTCTTCTTCTTATGTTTCTGACTCTATTGCCGCCAATTTCTCCTCCTGCTCCTTTTTCCATTTTTGAAGTTCCTCCTCCATTTGCTTCTGCTTGGCCTTTTGCTCCTCCATTAAGGCCAGCATCTTCGCTTGCTTAATCAACTCCCTCTTCTCCATCTTCTCCTTCGTCTCTCTCAGGAGGGTGGCGGCTTTCTCTTCTTGCTCTTTAGTATACGGGGTGGTGATCTTACCACTGCGTGTCTCAACCATCGTGAAAGATGCACAACCGAGTGTCAGTTCCACTCCTCACCAATTAGACTTCCACCCCCTAGTTGACTTAACTTACCTACTGACTCTCTAAGGACCACAGAGCCTTACCCTTCGATCCAGCCAGGTTACCACGGCCGACGGAAGCTTTCGCCACCGTTGTCCTTTACAATCCAGACCCAGATGCCCAACACCTGTGGTCAATCCCACCTGGCTTTCTCTCCGGTTCATACCCTGCCAACTAGGGTCACTAGCCTAGACCTACTTCTAAGCTGTCACTACAGGACTTACTGCTGATCAGGAGGCATTTAAGGAGATCCCCCGTAAATCCTCAGGAATTATTTAACGTCGCAAACAGGACGACGCGATCAACAAGTCCTCTCAAGACTTAGACAGCTGGTTGTGCAGCCCACAGCTCGGATTTTGTGCCTACCGTGCCACACCGAGCAGCCCGCAGGTCTGTACCGGTCCTTGGAGGGTTCGTGTCCTCTGGGTCAGTCGAGTCGTCATTCACAGCCTTTAGCCCTAAGCCCGTGTGGGTTTGGTCAACGCAGCTCTATCCTTCATACACAGAGTTCCTAGCACCCGAACAGAAGAGACTCAATGCAGAAAGAAGAGACAGACAGACTCAGCAAGTACCAAGGGGTGAGTGCACATCCATAGGGCGAGGGAGTAGGCTAAGGGCTTGGCGAGATTATACCAACTCCAGCTTGGTCAATTTCATGGTCAGCAGCCCCGGTCAACGCTTGGTCAACTCGCCAATCAACAACTTGATCAACGCCAGTCAACCCGCCGGTCATCTCTCCGGTCAGAATCTTGGTCAACGTTGGTCAACCCTTCAGTCAGCACCTTGGTCAACCCTGAATTCGGCTATGGCTGCCGGCACCTTTTCTTCCTCGCCAACCTCCTTATCCTCCATTTTCCTTCCTTCTTTCTTCTTTACCTTGCTTCACCCCGGCTATGTCTTCTTTCTTCTTCGTCGTCTCTCCCTTCCCCTTCTTCGGCTATGGCTTCGTCCTCATCCTTCGTCTCTCCCTTCTTCTTTACTCGTTTTCTTCTTTCACCTCCGTGTCTATGGCCGCCTTCTTCCTTGGACCGCACAACAATCTTCTTTCGCTCCTCTCTCTCTCTCTCTCTCTCTCTCTCTCTCTCTCTCTCTCTCTCTCTCTCTCTCTCTCTCTCTCTC
>BFEA01000202.1:2284124-2305221 GCA_003427395.1 Chara braunii | reverse complement strand
TTTTTTTTGAAAACCGAAATCTTGCGAAGCCTACCAATATTGCGATAGGCATATTCGGAGGTTGCTATATTCTCAGAAACGGGATTTCGTTCTTTTCTGAAAATCGCATCTTTACTCCATTTCGCAAAATTGTTTTCAAGTTCGCAGTTTGTAAAAGCCGAAATTTTGCGGAACTCTAGCCTAGATCTCGTTCATAGTACTCTTCCGACATGTCCTACTCATAAAAGATCGACAGATATACAAAAAAAAAAAGAAAAAAAAAAGGAAGTAGTCCTGTTTTATTTTTTTATTTTATTTATCTGTTGATTAGGGCCGGAGGAAAGTATTGTTGGGTTGGTTACCTACCTGCGTTTTCCCTCCCACCCACCCCTTGCATGCATCCCGGATCGGTACAGTGCCACGTCAGCAGTGCCACGTCAGCAGTGCCACGTCACAGTGCCAGATCAGCAGTGCCACGTCACAGTGCCAGGTCACACTGCCACGACAGCAGTGCCACGTCACAGTGCCAGATCAGCAGTGCCACGTCAGCAGTGCCAGGTCACAGTGCCATGTCAGACTCAGTGCCACGTCAGCAGTGATGTCAGACAGTGCCACGTCAGCAGTGCCACGTCAGCAGTGCCACGTCAGACACAGTGCCACGTCAGCAGTGCCACAACAGCAGTGCCACGTAAGCAGCAGTGCCACGTCAGCAACATGACGGGCCTGCCAGGCCAACTGCCCAACGAGTCCCTTGCCGCCTACAAGCAGCGGTTCCAGGCTCAGATCGAGGCTGACGAACAATGCCAGCTGGCAGCCGAGGCTGCCCGCGTACAGGCTGAAGAGGCAGCAGCAGCAGAGCAGCTGCGGCTACAGGCCGATGCAGACACAGATGCCCAGGCTCGCCGCAAGGAAGCCCAGGATCTGCTGCAGCGGCATGAAGCCAACAGCATCGACAGACTCAAGTTTTGGCACTTTGAACCGAACGGCGACGAGGCAACACCGGAAGAGAAGCACAAGGAGTTCCTCTCCAAACTCGTGACAAGGTTGTTGTACGTGCAGTAAACCGCGTTCAGCAGCGGCCTGGGCGCTGTAACCCAAGCCCAGGCCCAGCGAGCAGTGCAACCACGCGCTGCTCGGCCTCAGGCCGCTGCGGGTGCTGTGTGACCACGCACAACAAGAAATTCAAAGGTCAAAGTGAACTGTAGGTCCAGGTACCTCGCCCAGGCCCTTGGTCGTGTGCATCGACTTGTATGTGTGCAGGTACCCAGTCAGAACGGTGGACCAAGGAGGATACAGTTTCAACCCAATCCAGGCCGTCGACGACAATCGATCTCGACCGTGTCTGACTTGAGGACTGGGGCCCAGACCCCGCCGTCAACACTACATATTGGGCTGACTTCCTGGATTTGGGGGAGACTCTCGTCTGGAGTCGAGGGGGACTCGACGCTCTCGCGTCAAGGCAGGCTCTATGCTGTCTTGTTGGCGAGACGCTGCGGGGAGAACTGGACGACCGGCGCTCGTCGCTGGTTCGTGGCTTGAGTGTGTTGTGCGACCAGCATGCTGGCTGGCGCACTATTGTCTGAGGGGTTGTCGACATGGCAGATGCCACGTGTCATCTTCGTGGCTGCTGCCACGTAGTATTGCTGCTGAGATGGAAGGCGCTGGGCGCCTGTATTGCTGTTCTGCTTGACAAGTATTCGGAAGAAGGATTCAGGACTGTGGTTTGGGTCGTGATACGTACCTGGTGTCTTCAACTTCGTCGTCACGTTGCTGCTTGATGACTGGTYTTCTGGTGCCACGTGGCACTATTGGTCTACAGTGTCTTGGATATCCGGATCTCTGCTTGAGACACGATTATGCGGTTAGGAGGAGGAAGTGCCCGAAGAGAAAGTGGGCTGTAGGGAGGAGACTCTTCCACCCTCTCAAAGTCTATTCTCCCTCCTCCCTCTCTCGTCTGTGTATGTCTTCTCTCTCATTGGGAATCATTATTATTTTGATTTATCAGCAGCGTTCGTCTACTTTGTCTTTCCGAGTGACGACTGATTATCATGACTGGCCACATTGCATACGCTTGCGACTACCAACGGTCAGAGTTGGAGAGACAGTACCAGGACCTGACGCAACAGCATCAGGAGTTGGCAAAGCTCCGCCGCATAGTGCAGAGCCACGAGGATGCAACTCGGGCACTCAATGCCCGATTGCTGGACCTGGAACAGGCTGTACCAGGACCAGCTGCTGGGGCTTCCAGCAGTGCACCCTCTAGCCGCCAACTGAAGGACCGCGTTGACCACGTAGTGGCAATGCTCGGCGACATCAGCACCTTCGCTGCGCCGACCACCACCATCAGCAGTCAGCTGCATACATTGAAGACCGAGGTCCAGCAGCTGCAGACGACGAACGCGGATGGCAATCCGAAGATGTACAAGATGCCAACTTTCAACCTGGAAAAGTTCGACGACTACACGCAGCAGGATCCGGTCCTCTGATGGGAAGCATTCACAACACAACTCAGGATTCTGCCCGTAGCCAAGCATGTGTACATCGGCGCCTTGTTCCTGAACTCAAAGGGCGGATGCCAGACCTGGTTGAGCCACCTAGCAACCTCCCACGGCGTCGACGTACCAGACTTGAAGGACAAAATCACATGGGAGGAACTGACACGGCTGTGGAAGAAGAGGTTCATCGTCGACGACGCGCCGGCACTCGCCATAACCCGTCTGTTCACCATGTCACAGGGCAACACTGCAACACGGGACTGGCTCACGGAGTGGCAGAAGATTGCGTCAGTGCCCAATCTGGACTTTCCATTCATACATCTCAGACGTGAGTTCTACAACAGATCCTGCGCTGCATTGAGCCAGGCTCTTGGTAATCGCGAGCAGTACTCCACTTTCGCCGAGATTATCGACAAGGCGAGGGAGATCATCAAGACCAACAGGTCAGCTACACACGAAGTCAACATGGCAGCCGACCTATGTGGAGAAGGTACGAACTGGACTCCAGCATCAAGTGACGGAGATCAGGTGGCTGCTGTCCAGCCGTGAAGCAACAACAAGTCCCGCAACAATGGGAAGGCAAAATCCGCATTGCAGGCCGGAAATGGACAGCCAGTACAAGTTCCATGGGTCAAGTTCGGCTTGACGGAGGCGGAGTACAAGGTCCACGGCCGCTACGGTAGCTGCTATTGGTGCAACAGCACCAAGCACAAGACGTCCCTGTGCCAGGATCAGGGCAAGGAGGATGTGCGACCCCGCCTCAGCTCGGGAAACTGAGCTCCGCGGAAGGTGAGGCGACTCCACCTTCTACTCCGCCAGATTCGGCCGCCTTGCTAGCGGCCTCCTGCACATCTGGGGAGAACGCGAATGTCACAAGTCCTCGGTACACTTACGAGGATTATGCTGTCCACTTGGTTCCACCGCTAGACCAGCGGCTCCACGTGCAACAGTCCACCGCATGCACGGTTTCATCACCATCGGCAACCGATTCGGCAGCTTCGCCGCAATCTATCGCCGGGGATTCGACGTCATGGTCAAGACTTGAATAACTCGACCCATTGACGTTCACGGACTTCCAATGGATGCCCATCCCCTCGACCGGACGATTGCCGAAACTGCATTGCAATGTGTTCATGGCACAACTGCGGGACTACTTGCACACTATAGGTGCAACAATCCTGGAGTATCTGGTGATGAATCGCTGGTAGTAGCCCGCCAACCTCATGAATGAACGAACGTCCGTGGTGTTGGTGGGCTCGGGCCATACTCGTAGGGCCTCGATCTTGTCCGCAAGCGGACGGATGCCTTGCGGCGTGACATAGTGTCCCAAGTACTCCAGCTCCTGCTGTGCGAACTCGCACTTGTCGCGGTTTGCTTTGTACTTGGCTTGTCGTAGCCGCTCCAAAACGGTGCGCAGGTGTTCCACATGCTCGTCCAAACTGCGACTGTACACCAAGATGTCGTCGAGGTAGATGAGTACAAAACGATCCAGCATCTGTCGGAACTCCGTTGTCATAGCCGCCTGGAAAGTGGTCGGGGCATTCGTAAGGCCAAATGGCATGACCAGCCATTCAAAATGCCCATACCGTGTCTTGAACGCGGTCTGGTAGCGATCCTCCTCGCGAATCTCGAGTTGGTGGTACCCTGACTTGAGATCCAGCTTAGAGAAGAACTGGGCGCCGCCCAATCGCTCGAGAAGGTCATCGATGCATGGGAGAGGGCCGGCGTTCCTGATCGTCTGCGCGTTGAGCTTGCGATAGTCGATGCACAACCGGAGGTCCTTGTTCTTCTTCCGGACGAAGAGAACAGGAGCACCGTATAGCGGTGAGCTAGCCCGAATCCAGCCTTTCTCCAAAAGGTCGTAGAGTTGTGCCCGAAGCACACTTAACTCTTCCTCGCTCATTCGGTAGATGCAACCGCGCGCAGGTACGGCCCCGTCCTCGAGGATGATCTCGTGGCGGATGGGTCGATCCGGTACTACTCCGTGCGGGCCTTCGAACACGTCACTGTAGGCGTCGAGAAGCTCGGTGATGCGTGGATCCGAAGATGAGTCCGTCGATGAAGCGTCTCGGGGCGGGAGGGCGTGGAGAAAACACACCCCCATCTCCTCGATGTCGTCTCTGATGATGGAAGCTCGCATGCTTGCGGCGGATACCACGTGGCAGCTAATCGAAGGGTGAGGAAGAGGCACCGTGCATGGAACTAATACTCCGTTTCGATCACGAACGTGAACGGTGCGGTTGAAGAAGTTCACCGGGTGATCCTTGCTTCGCAGCCATGATATGCCCAAGATCATGTCGAATTCGGTGTCCAGAATATCAAAGGACACCGCCTCACTTGCGTGAGGGGCAAAGTACACTGGGACGTCGTCAATGCACTGGTCGATTGACTTGTGCGTGTGACCGTCCGCCAATGTGACTTGCGTCGGCTGGGGCTTCCTCCGGACACGTGGGCCAAGGCCGGCACGTACCATGAAATCCTGGCTGATGTAGTTGCGAGATGCTCCGCAATCGATCAAGGCGTTGCAGGTCGCCTCTCCGATCTGAATGCGTACATATAGCAATGGTGCGTCGATGTCGTCGTACCGTTGCGTCTTGAACTCACGGTCGATCTTCGCAATGTAAGCGTGAATTTCGACTACCTCTACTTCGGCGTCCATCAATGGAGCTGGTACTACGAGGTTACAGTCGCCAAAGGTGCCATTCGTATTCGATGACGACGCACGCCGGTCACTCCAAGCACTTAAGACGGCTATGCTCATGGCACCCGTCCTTAGCATCTATGACCCCACCCTGCCGACGCGAGTGACTACGGACGCTTCCGGCTATGGCATTGGGGCAGTCTTGGAACAGCACGACGGCGACGACTGGCACCCTGTGGAGTATTTCAGCCACAAAGTGCCACCCATCAACTCGCTTGATGATGCAAGGAAGAAGGAGCTGCTCGCATTCGCGATGGCTCTCAAGCGCTGGCGGCACTTCCTCCTTGGGCGTCGTAGGTTCACATGGGTCACAGACAACAATCCATTGACCTACTACAAGACGCAGGACACGGTGAGCAGCACGATCGGACGATGGATGTACTTCATCGACCAATTTGACTTCACACCGAAACATGTCCCCGACCTCTCCAATCGCGTAGCAGATACACTCTCGCGAAGACCTGATCTTTGCGCTATGACACATCATGCCTTCGCATTCGACGAGGAGCTTCAGCGATACTTCATCCGGGCATATCAGTCTGATCTGGACTTCGGCACGCTCTATGCACAGCTATCTTCGGATCACCCGCCGGCCAGCCATTACCGCATTGCCGATGGGTACTTGCTCCTCCACTCGAGAGGCAAGGACTTACTATGTGTCCCATGCGACCGTCGTCTTCCGACTCGCCTCCTCGGCGAGTATCATGATTCGCGACTCGCCGTCCATTTCGGAGTCAACCACACTATTGCACGGCTTCGACAGCGATTCCGATGGCCTGACCTCATTACCGATGTCACTCGGTATTGCGACTCATGCGAAGTTTGCCGACGCAGCAAACCCCGCAACCGGAATCCCTATGGCGAGTTACACCCGATGCCTATCCCACGGGAACCCGGTCTCTCCATTGCCATGGACGTCACCGGTCCGTTTCCTCGCGACCGGCTCGAGCACGACGGCATCCTCACGGTTGTGGACCGATTGAGTAAGTACGCGCGTTTTCTCCCTTGCAAGTACTACTCCACGGCTCCAGAGCTGGCACACCTCCTACACACTGGTTGGATTTGTGGCCACGATGTACCAAAAGACATTGTCATCGACCGCGACACTCGTTTCATGTCGGCGTTTTGGACTGCTCTCATGCAGGAGTCCGACACAACAATGAAACCAAGTTCGGCTCGACATCCTCAGACACACGGGCAGTCGGAGCGGGCACATCAAACCGCTCAAATGATGCTTCGTACGCTCATCCGTCCGGACCAGAAAGATTGGGTTGACCGCCTCCCCGACATCGAGTTCGCCTACAACACTTCGGTGCACCCGGCGATCGGCTTGACTCCATTCGAGTTGCACCACGGTGGATGGAAAGGCCGTATCTTCGCCGACCTTCTCCTCCCTCGACCAGCCGACATTGACGCTGCCTGCTCTCCCACTTCCGTCCGGAAGTACAGGGAATTGCTGACTCAAGCCCGCGCAAATATGCAAAAGGCTCAAGTCCGCATGCAGCAGCAAGCCAACAGGCGTCGCGTACCATGTCCCATCCGCGCCGGTGATCTGGTTTGGGTCTCTGCGGAAGAGTTTGCACTGGAACAGGATGTTTCACGCAAACTGCTTCCCAAGTGGTTTGGACCTTGGTCTGTGACAGCAGCCGCGGGCGATGAGCCCGATGGCCCTTCATTTGTGATCAACATTCCAGAACATCTCCATCCGGTCTTCCACGCCTCGAAGCAGGCAACATACACGCCAGCCAAGAGCGACGACTTTCCGGGCCGACGATCGCAGGACCTTCCCTCCTCTATGGATGGTCATCAGGAAGTTGACCGCGTCATCTCCGATCGCAAGTACGGCAGCAAGCTGCGGCAGTACAAAGTCACATTCAAAGCATGCGATCGCGACGACACTCRGTGKATTTCAGGCGCAGATTTGAAAGCATCCGCACCGCTGATCTACGCGCATTATGAAAAGCGGAGGTTAGCTCAGGAAGCTTCACGACCAGCCCCTCCCACCCGGACTGTGGTCCCTCCCTCAGACAGACAGCTTCGCCCTCGCAGGTAAGCTCGGTTCTTCAAGGAGGGGGGGGTGTGGCATACTGCGTAGCCACACGGGCCCTGCAGGGCCAGTCCCGGACATTCAGCCTAAAAGCCTAAAACTTAGGGCTTACAGGCCCCGGTCGTTTCAGCCAGAAAGCTGAAAAACGAGGGCCTGCAGGCCCTACTTCGCTTCAGCCTATTTCTGGGTCCTTCAGACTCAGAGTTTTTTCAGCCTGAAACGGAGGGCCATTTTAAGGCCCTCATTGTTTCGACCTACCCCTAAGACTCAGGCACGTAAACAGGGATGCGGAACAGGCCAGAAATAGCCTGTTCCTCACGAGCTTGAGCAGGAGCTGCAGCTGCAGCCCCTGCCTCCCCTCGGCATTGGCAAGAGCAGCCTCCTGGACTGCTCGCACGAGTCAGGAGGCACACACCCGAGTAGTACATAGGACTGTCCTAGGCACTTCACGGGTAGGTAGTCAGACAGTAGTCAGGTGTAGTCTTCAAGATAGCGGAGCAGCACTCAGGAGGAGCGCTGCCCAGGGTAGCTTAGCGCTAGTGTAGTCTTCAGCGTTGGGCGCCATAGCTGTAGTCTTCAGCGCTGGGCGCTATAGTAGTAGTAGTAGTGATATGGGACAGAGGTGACTGGCGGAGGCCAGTAGTACTTACCTGTGGCGCCATCGCTCCAGCTCCATCTTCGAGGTACCTGCATCACAGCGCCACCTTCACAGGTTAGTACTGGACTGAGAGAGAGAGAGAGTTCTTCTTCTTCCTCTTCTAAGTCCACCATCTCTTCTTCCCCTCTCGCTGCCTACTTCTCAGTATCTGTGGACTACGAGAGAGAGATATGACTTGAGACTTGACGACATTGGATACAGACTCGACATTTGGATTCAGACATTTTGACGAGGGACTATTTGGGCCTGTGCCGAAGACTTGGTGTTGACGACATTCCCATCTGTCCCTCCTCTTCGTCTAACCCCCCTCATCTTCGTCTGTGTATGTGTGGGGCTGGCGCAATCTTCCTGTGTGAAGCGCCAGACCCCTTTCACACTCAAGGATGATGATGATGATGTATGTTATGGACTGCATTGCAACGTTGATTGATCGGATCATTGGTATCTAAGTCTTCCGTTTGCGCCATCTTGTACTTTGCATTGAGAGGTCGGTTCTTGTTCTGGTCTGCACGTTATAGTATGCAACATCTAGGGATCGAGCCCTGGGATCTGCATCTGCTACCACGAAGGTGAAAACCATTTGGCTTACATCATCTGACAGATCAAAACACAGTTGCCTTAGTACAGCAGCTAGTACCAATCAAGTGTTGTGAAATTTGGGCAGCATCTTTAGTTCAAGGCTCTGGTTATTGACAAAGCCTAAGACCACTGCGTTTGCAGCTGAATTCCTGTTTTTCGTATCCTCTCTCTTCCATCTATGGTAGTTGAATGGCATTCCACGATGCCGACCCCAAATCCGAATCTCAGGGTCAAAAGTCTCAGGCCAAGAGGGGCCAAGTTGGCCAGTTTCAGAAAAGCGAAGTTTGGTGCCCCAGAGCTCAGCAATCACATCCCAGAGGCAAAAGTGACATTCCATAGGCAAAGGTTACATCTCGCAGTCAAAAGTCATATTCCACAGGCAAGGGTAACGACCAATAGGCAAAGTCACATCCGGAAGTCAAAGGACATATCCTACAGGCAAAGGTCATGTCTCACATACAAAGGGGCATATTCCAGAGATGAAAAGTCGTGACTCACAGGCCCAAGCAGCAGCACACCAAGGAAAATTAAGGGTTCTGAAGCAAACAGGCCGTGGGCATGTGGTACCAGGTCCAAGTCAAGCCAAAGGAAACAGAGGCTGGGACGAGTCCAAGCTCAGTCCAAGTCAATATAAGGACTGGCCAGCCACATTTCAGACAGATTGCTCACTCATGAGAACTGTGGAGTGTTGCTGAAGCGCGTGTGCGCTGTCCGCAAGAGGCATGCACGAGAGCCCTGGCTGGGCAGCGCTGAGGAAGGAAGGTGGCCATAGCCGCACAACTGGTAGTAGGGGATGGAGCTGAGTAGTAGCGGATGTATCCAGAGTCAAGATCTTCAAGTAGAGAGAGAGAGAGAGAGAGAGAGAGAGAGAGAGAGAGAGAGAGAGAGAGAGAGAGAGAGAGAGAGAGAGGAGAGTCACCTACCTTGGATGAGGATGCTCCGATGCTGAATATGGTTTGCTGAACCCTGCGCTGTTGGGCGCTTGGTGACTGGAACTCTTCACTGTTTAATATGATAATTTGTTGGAATTTCTAAGTTGCGCTATTCTGGGCTGTGCATCTCTGGTCTCCAGTGTGGACCTCGTGTGATCTCTCAATGTGTGTGTTTTCTCAAGGTGACGACCAGAGAGGCTCAAAGCAATTGGTATCAGAACCGGTACTTGCTGCATCCGCTGTTGATGGTGAACACTAGCAGGAGTAAGGCCGGCGAGACAGGATTTGGAGTTTGACAATTGGGCTGGAGGCCGAAGAAGGAGTGGCCAGGTTGGGGGGAGGATGATTACGTACGTCCATACAAGGAGTGCTGAGGAGCTTCATCGAAGGAATATTCACAAGTGAAGTGCATCGGCCCCTGAAGCCCTACATTTTTCTATGCTTCAATGAATGAATGAGTGTTATGGTACCTTCCCACATCTTGGTGCTGCTGCTGCTGGACAGAACACTTGGTGACATATCTGATTTTGTCTTGAGTCAGCATCTGGTCAGACACATGTGCATGAAGTAGGTTGTGTCTAGGATAGAAGCTCGGCAGTTGGATGCATCACCGAAACATAGGAAGCAAGGGCATGAGCGGCGAACGCTCGAAAAACAACTCGTCTAGCCCTAAGACCGATACTGACCGGCATGCGACCGAACCGGTGTTGACGCAGTGAGGAGCTGTAAGTCTTGAGAGCGAGCCTTCAGGTCCTGGTGGGCATGACGTCCTCGTTAAAGAATTCATGAGGTCCTTATTGGTTGACCTTAAGCTGTTGGTTGGCCACCAGCCTAACAGGGTAGCTCTAGTGACACTGTGGGGAGGGAAGAACTCAAATAGGTCAGACTCCAATCTCGATTAGAGAGTTTAAGTGTTGAGGGTGAGGTATACGTGGTGAGGAGGTGGAGGCTAACTACTAATGCCTTCAGCAACCATGGATGACAACCCAATGTTCGCAATGGTGACCCTGTCCGTGCTATGGGGTCCACTCCTTTGTTTCCTGTTTTCGTTAGGGTTCCATTGGGCTTGCGGCATGAATGTTACCATGTGGTCTGGTGGGTCTACACTGCCATACATAGCAGAACAACAAGCCGAAATTGATAGTAAATTGGCTGAGAAGAAGAAAGAGAAGGAAGAGAAAAAGAGAAAGAACGAGGAGGAGATCAAAGAAAAAACAGGAGCAGGAAAGAAAGAAGATGGAGAACGAGATGAAGAAGAAGAAAAAGAATTAAAAACAGAGTTGGAAGAAGAAGACGGGGAAGAAGAAGGAGTAGTACTGTAACGAAGAAGGACTAGACAAGAAGGGGAGGAAGTGGTTGAGAGCTGCCATGCAGGTGAGTTGAAGCTCCGACAGGTTTGAGATATAGAATGGGTGGCAAATTTTGGGTTTCCCACAAAGATGCCAGATGAGACAGAACAAGAAAAAAATGGATTCACCATCAAAATGGCATCTGCAGCAGATGAGGACGAGATATTTCTTTTGTTGGAGGAGAGGAGAAGCACCCTTAACCGGCGTTTGGTTTAGCAGAAAAGGCAGAGACTATAAAGAGAAGAAGGGATTGGAGGAGGAAGGGGAAAGGTTCCAGACCCTGTTGAAAGAATAGAAATGAAAAGAAGTTGAAGTTAAGGAAAGTTTGGGCCACCTTACTGACACCCTGCGGCACACCACCCAAGAACTAGTTGCGCTGAAAAGATCCATTGGGAAAGTAGAGCGACATCAGGAAGAGTTCAAGGGCACATGAAACAACTTCCTTTGTGCTTCCTTCAACATGGTAGATAAAAGAATCCTTGACTACGCCCATCAACCAGACGGATTTACCCAGAAATTGAAGAACACCATCCCGTTTGGAGCCTTAGGAGGTGGCGATGGTGGGGGTGATGGTGAAGATGATGGCGATGATAAGAAAGGAAAGCGTCCCATGAAGGATGGAGGAAAAAAAGGTGGAGAAGACGAGTCAGAGGGAGGAGAACGAAGGGAAAAGATGAACGTTAAGGTCCCTTTGACATGCACTAAGAAGAGGGAGGAAGCATTTTCCACTCGGAGGTGGCGATGGATACATACCTGTATGCGCAGTTGATTTCATATTGGAACTGCGTACTTATGGCAAGTTCATGACTTGGGGGAGACACAACAAGCTTTGTTATTTCACTAGTGAAAAAGGTCGTATGCACCTCGATGGTGCAATACTCACAACGCACTAGGATTGAGGACTTCTTTAAGGTTTTGAAAAACCGATTCAAGGATAAAAACTTAGTTCGCCGTACTGAGCACCTCATCCTTAACACTAATGACAGCAAGTGAATGAGTGTGTCGACACTCAAGGCCACTATGGACGAGCTGCTGCAATGTCTGGACCATGGGCTGACCCCCGCTCAGTTTCTTAATAACTTTGCTAGAGAGTTGCCAGTCAGTGTCAGAGCCCCCCAAAACCCAGTTATATCCTCGCACTAAGGAGGAGGGGATGACTTATAAGAAGTTTAGCAAGACAGTTGTCGACCATGCAGGGTCTGCAAGAGACAAACTATTGCCACTACTGGAAGGATCTGCATATCGGCAGTATAGAAGGTAAGGATAATTTGCTGGTCACCTTCGAAGAAGGAGGTGTAGAGTTGTTACCATACAACTAGATGGACCATGGATTAAGAGAGGATAACAACAACCAAGTAGCCCGGGGAGGGGACTATGCGGCAATTGCAACCAGTGTGGAAGGGCGATAAGGTAGAGGTCAAGGTAGAGGAGGCCGAGGTAGAGGAGGCCGAGGACGGGGTGGAGGTCGAGTACCTGCTGCCAGAGAGATGGTGACGAAGGTAGCTACTACGCAGGAGGTAGGGGTTATGGTCCCTTGCAAGGTGGTACGTTCTCCCTTCGTAGGGGGTAGAGAAAGAGGTAGGAAATAGCGACCATACCTAGCACACCCATGGATAGCTGAAGGCAAACCTTGGGAGGAAATGGGTATAGACGAGAAGGTCAGGGAAGACCGTCGCAAGGCCTACCAATGTTTCAAGTGTGGTGACCCTGACCACATAATTCCCTTTTGTCCAGAGTACAGGTATTTAAAAGGGAACATCCAGTAGAGGTTGTTGTTGTCTCGATAGGGACTTCAGACTCAGGAAGACAGAAGCGCGCGCTAAAAAGGTGCCCTCCTATCTGAAGATCCCGATGGCAGAGACTAATGTAGGCTCCCACCTAGCTAGGTGTCCAGAGTTTGTTTGTATTAGGACCTTTCTAGGTGCCTCTTTCGCAAGCATTGGTGATGAGCTGATCACTCATCGCCACGCTTGGGCCGAAATGAAGAAGAAGTTGAAAGGGCAGCTAATAATAGCAGATGTAGAAGTGAGCACAGGAAGGATAGGTGCATTAGTAGATAGTGGGTCCACGAGCAGTTATATTAGCCGAAGACTGTTGCAGAAGATGCACTTGGGAATGAAGGTAAAGAAGCTCGATGAGCCGGTCATTAGTAAATTAGTCAATAATAGAGAGATGGTAGTGTGTGAATATTTTGAAGGGGCCAGGGCATACTTCTGGCTGGAGGCAGGGGGAAAGGTAGATAAAGTTTTGCACTCCCTGACACTCTTAGTGGAGGATGACATGATATTGGGAACCGATTGGGGCAATGCCGCGTATACTGATATTAAGTTAGGCGAGCACGAGTGTTGGCTGCCAAGTCCAATAGGTGGGAAGAAGAAATTGCATTTGTATTATGCATCTGACATAGAGAATGGGTTGTCCCTTTGTTGTATGAGTGCCCCCTCGTTCGCCAGACACGTAGTCAAGAATGACCTCGCCCAACAAGTGTTCATTGCCTATGTGACACCGGTTAGTGAGGGTAAAAAGGAAGAAGTACCCATACCACCTAATGTGCAGTCTGTTAGACGAGTTCACTGATGTGGGAGAGGCCCCAAGTGGAGTAGTGGAGAGGGAGACCAAACATCCGATAGATATAGAACCCGGTAGCCAAATTCCCAAGTGCCCCATATATCGGATATCTCCCAAAGAGCTCGATGAACTGCGTAGACAATTAGACGAACTAGTCGAAAAATAGTGGATTAAGCCAAGTTCTTCACCATACAGTGCATCGGTCTTATTTGTGCCAAAGAAAGAAGGTCATCAGCGTATGTGTATAAACTATAGGGGCCTTAATCCAATTACTATAAAGAATGTTGAGCCATTACCACGGATACACGACCTTCTCGATAGACTTGAAGTAAGGTTACCATCAGATCGAGGTATTGACAGAGGATCAGCACAAGACGACCTTTAGAACTCGATATGGCCACTACGAGTTTGTAGTCATGTCGTTTGGGTTAACTAATGCCCCTGCTACCTTCCAACGATGTATGAATGAACTCTTCCGCGATTGGTTAGACAAATTTATTGTTGTATATTTAGATGATTCTAATTTTCAGTAAGTCTGTAGAAGAACAAGAGCAGCACCTTCAATTAGTGTTTAACAAGTTGTGTGAAGCCGACTTTAAGTTGAACCCAAAGAAGTGTGAATGGGCCAAGCGTGAAGTTTCGTACTTGGGACATGTGTTGGATGAAAATGAAATTAAAACAGAAGACGCAATGATAGCAGCAATTAGAGATTGGTCGACCCTGCGCATGCTAACGGAACGACTTTCGTTCCTTGGTCTGGCTAACTATTATCGCAAGTTCGTACAAAACTTTACTGTAATAGCTGCTCCGTTGTGTAGGTTGTCGAGGAAAGAGACAATATAAAAATGGGATAAGGACTGTACCTCTCCCTTTAAGCGTCTGAAGATGTGCTTGATAGAGTACCCGGTTCTAAGGATCACTAGTCCATCCTTGTCGTTTATAGTGACCACTGACGCTAGTCAATACGAGATAGGTGTTGTACTCCAACATAATGATGGAGATGGGTACAAACCTGCTGAGTTTACGTCTTGTAGACTACCTAGAGAAGCCTTGAATCATTGGCGACACTACCTCTTGGGTCGGCATTTCAGACCATGAGACACTTTGCCGGCTAAAGATCCAAGTCGGTTGACACCTAAGTTGACTAGGTGGGTTGTGGAGATAGATAAGTTTGACTTTCAACTAAAGCCAGTAAAGGGGAAGTATAATGTCTTTGCTAATGCACTAAGTTACACATTT
Source organism: Chara braunii (assembly GCA_003427395.1). Taxonomy (NCBI): domain Eukaryota; kingdom Viridiplantae; phylum Streptophyta; class Charophyceae; order Charales; family Characeae; genus Chara; species Chara braunii. Next base: position 2,290,674 of record BFEA01000202.1, on the reverse strand, counting down.
GGACTCAGGCACTGAGTTGCAAGAGAAAATTAGATCCACTTACGCTAGTGATCCTGTCAACAGTTAGTTGATCAACAAGGCGCAAACAGCACCACACGAAGTTTCGACCTTAAGGATGGCATACAGACTGTTGTTTGAGAGGGCGGACGTGCACGATAGACTATGCATACCAAACAGTGAGGAGATTTGCAGTCTGATTCTAGGGGAATGCCACGACACTGAGGAACATTTGGGTTGGAGGAAGTCTTATGCTAACCTCCTACTTTCCTATACATGTTGAAATGAAGCATGACTGTATAGCCTATGTTCAAGGCTGCAAAGTGTGTCAGAGGAACAAGAGTTCCACACAGCCTCCCCTTGGTTTACTTAGGAAGTTCCCTATACTGTCGGGTCCCTGGCACTCCGTGTCTATAGACTTTATGACACTAAGGTTAAAAGTAGGAATGGGAAGAGTCAAGTTATAGTGGTTGTGGACAAATTTAGCAAGTTTGTTGTTTTGTACCACTCCCTACTGAAGCTAGAACATACCTAGTAATTCGGGACTTCTTCAATCATTGATTGAAAGACTACGGGCATCCCTTGACTATTGTAAGTGATAGGGATATGAGATTCACGGACAAGCACTGACAACAACTTATGAGTGTGTACCGGTCCAAGTTGACTATGTCCTCTAGTAGACACCCTGAGACAAATGGACAAACCGAGCAGATGAACAAAGTGATACAACAAGTTCTACGTATGTACATCTGGCCGGATCAGATTGACTGTGATGAACATCTAGCTAAGGTCACTAATGCCTATAACAATTATGTGCATTTAGCTACGGCAAGAACACCCACTGTTTTGCATTTGGGTTGGCACCCACGCAGGCCCATTGACTGTTTGAACCCTGATCAAGTGCAAAGGCTTCCTCCAGGAACTAGAGAGTTTGTTGTGCAGCATTAGAAAGACCTAGAAAAGGTAAGCTAGAACATCAAGAAGGTACAACATCAGAACAAGCAAATAAACACCGCAAACCTTTGCAGTTCGTTGTAGGAGATTTGGTATGGGTGAAGTCTAAAGAGTTTCTCCCAGAGGAAAACATCTCGCAGAAGTTATTGCCTGTGTATAGGGGAGCATGGAAGATACTCGACGTGATTGGTGATGTGGATGGTCCTTCCTACGCTGTTGTGATTCCGCCGCATTTGCACACGTACCCGGTGTTTCATGCCTCTAAATTGCTCCCTTGTGTCAGCAATGAGGTATTTTCGTCTCAAAGATTTATGATTACTCCGGATATGGAAGGCAAATATGACGTGGACCGCATCGTCGCAAAGGATGTTTATAGATCTGGACCCAGGGGTAGGCCCCAACGACAATATAAAGTTAGATTTGCATATCAAGAGCCTTTGTAAGATCGTTGGCTTACTAGGGATGAGCTGGTGGAGACCGCACCACACATAGTGTCTTATTGTGAGAGAGCTAGGCGGGAAATCAATATAGTTGATAGATAAAGATTGTAACTTTCTCGGAAATCCTCGAAATTAGGCTGGCGAGAGTGAAAGGCATTCCACGATGCAAACCCCAAATTTGAATCTCAGGGTCAAAGTCTCAGGCGGAGAGGGGCCAAGTCGGCCAGTTTCAGAAAAGCTAAGTCGGGTGCCCCAGAGGTAAAGTCCAACAGGCACCCGATCGACAGCCACATCTTAGAGGCAAAAGTCACATCCCATAGGCAAAGGTCACATCTCGCAGTCAAAAGTCATATTCCACAGGCAACGGTCATGGCCAATAGGCAAAAGTCACGTCGTGAAGTCAAAGGACATATCTACAGCCAAAGGTTATCTCTCAGACAAAGAGGCATATTCCATAGATAAAAAGTCGTGACTCACAGGCCCAAGCAGCAGCACACGAAGGAAAATTCAGGGAGGTACGCGACCTCGACATTCTGAAGCAAACAGGCCGTGGGCATGTGGTACTGAGTCCAAGTCAAGCCAAAGGAAACAGAGGTTGGGATGAGTCCAGGCTCAGTCAAAGTCAATATAAGGACTGGCCAGCCACATTTCAGACAGATTGCTCACTCATGAGAAGTGTGGAAGTGTTGCTGAAGCGCTTGTGCACTATCTGCGAGAGGCATGCGCAAGAGCCCTGGTTGGGCAGCGATGTGCTGAGGAAGGGAGGCGGCCATAGCCGCACAACTGGTAGTTGGGGATAGAGCTGAGTAGCAGTGGATGTATCCAGAGTCAAGATCTTCAAGTAGAGAGGGAGAGAGAGAGAGGGAGAGAGAGAGGGAGAGCGCATGTATGAAGAAGAGAGAGAGAGAGAGAGAGAGAGAGAGAGAGAGAGAGAGAGAGAGAGAGAGAGAGAGAGAGAGAGAGAGAGAGAGAGNGAGAGAGAGAGAGAGAGAGAGAGAGAGAGAGAGAGAGAGAGAGAGAGAGAGAGAGAGAGAGAGAGAGAGAGAGAGAGAGAGAGTGAGACAGAGAGAGAAGAGAGTGAGACAGAGAGAGAAGAGAGTCACCTACCTTGGATGAGGATGGTTTGTTGAGCCTTGCGCTGTTGGGCGCTCGGTGACTGGAACTCCACACAGTTTACTATGATAATTTGTTGGAATTTCTAAGCTGCACTATTCTGGACTTTGCATCTCTGGTCTCCAGTGTGGACCTCGTGTGATCTCGCAATGTGTGTGTGTCCTCAAGGTGACGAGCAGAGAGGCTCAAAGCACGGTCATCCGTGTGGATAAACTGCCTTTCTTTTTTAACAAAGGCCAGATGCGAGGGTTTATGCCTCGACATAGGGCCCTGCAGCAGGCGCGTGCTCACCCTAAGGGAAGGCGGGCCTCCTGAATCTCAATGCACCCTGAACTCATCATTTTTTGCAAATCTTGGTCGGCGCCAGACATTTGTCACTCGCCAGTTGGTTACATCCGCCTTGCTAGCGAGAATCCAAAATATTTGTGAGCCTTCAAAGCTCTTCCAACAACGTGGTTGAAGCACAGAGCAGTGCATGTTTGTGCCTGGGTGGTTGGGCATGCCTAACCAATTTGGTCCTAGGCCACTGTCTGAACGGGCCTAGGTGCAGACACTTTGCACAGACTGAAGCTACTGGAAGCTCGATCTCACGTGGGAAGCAAGGCAGAGCACCCGCCACTTTCCATATAGGAAAGGGCAGGGCGTCAGGTTCAACGTCAGGCTCTTGGAGGTGCAAGTGGCAGCGCTGCTGGAGCGAGGACTCAAGGCTTCATGCTTAGTGTTAGCACAAGTGCAGAGCACGTGCGTTGAAGGCGCTGCAAGAAGGCAGCGCCATAGTTGGGCCCTCATAGTTTCGCACCAGGTTGGATAGTCAGCGGTGATGGTGGTGGTCTTCGTGTAGGGGATGTAAGACGTGGGTGATGTTGAGGGAAAGAGAGAGAGATGAGGTTGATGATATGAGGGCACGTACCTGGTCTTGGCGATGGTCTACAAGGTCCACATCTTCATGCACTTCGATTGTTGCTGCTGATGTCAATGGGATGCATTGTCAATTCGTAGGCTGCTGGTAGTTGTGTAGTAGTAGTATGGGAGTTTACCGCCAAGTAGGAGGACGGGCTCTGGATACATGTGTTGGTGATGGCGAGAGTATGCTCTCATTGACATTCAGATTCGGTGCTTTGTTTCTCCGTTGGTGAATATCAGTGCATTTCTACTTTCTGGACAGCATTGGACTTTCTGGCTTTCAATATGTAATTGCACTCTGTGACTTTGGATTTCTGTCATTTCGTTCTCTCATTTTCCTTGCAATTTGGTATCAGAGCTGGTTCGAGCCACTTCGTTGGCTCGTTCGCAATATTTGTTTGGTGCTTCGCTGGTTATGGTGGGCAGTGATCACGCTTGTGCGTTGGCGATTGGCGGTCCAAGGGTCATGTGGGTGCGCCAGGAAGGCTATGTGATGATATATGGGGTGCATGCTGGATGTTGAGAGCTTGTTGACGTGGCATTTAAGCCGAGGTGGAACTGCACTGTAATATGGGTTGTGTCGAGGCATCGACCAGTCATCATAAATGCATGTTAAGTTTCTGGAGAGAAATTTGTGGTTGGGGGCAGCATTATGCAGTACGTTGCTCCATACCTTATCTACCCTCTTCGTTGCTTCTTACTGTGAGGAAGTGCGTTTTGCCGAGAGAGTCCTCTCGTCGAGAGGTGTCACGAGCGCTCAACTTTGAGAGTCGACTTTCTTCCTGAGAGCAAGATGGTGGGAGACGGGCATTGCCTCTGAAGGGCCCTTGACGAAGCGCTCGAGCACGCATGCTTTGTCGCTTGTCCTGTGGTCTGCTTGCTGCGCTATAGAGGGAACGTGGACTGACCGGTCTTATGCACCGTCTATAAATTATTTATGGCAGGATCTGCTCTGAATACTGGTTGTGATCGTTGTCTTGTCTGTGACATTAAATATTTCCTGAGGACCTTGGGGGTTGTCCTTAACCTACCTCTTGATTAGCCAGATGAATCGGATGGAAGGCTCGTTGCACGGGAGGATAAATAACGGGCAGAACTGGTCATAAGTGATTTCCTGGGCACAAGGGTGGGCCGATTGCACACCTTCAGACACGCCGTTGAACTAGAGCTTCAGGACGTTGCCACAAAGTAACTACTCAAGAAGGATACAGGGGGAGGGAAGATTCCAGTAATTAGTTCGATTATTTATTATTGTAAAAATTCCATTCTGCATGCACACCAACAAATGACAGACAACTGCAGATACGTAGTAATCATTCCTTGTTGCATGCAATCTGTTTCGGACAAGTCAAAAGTAGGTATTGAGTTGTTTGCTCGTATATAAGATTATATGTTGTTACCGCTTGACTACTTTCAAATAAAGTTGGACCAAACATTTATTTTATTTTATTTGTAATCGGTTGGATGTCATGTCGTGGTAGGTCCTAGTGAGGACTACTACAGATCGCAGGCCATGCATAGCTCATCAGTGGAGATGACAGTGAGGTTGAGGACTAGACCAAGACGATAGGAGGCTTACCCGAAGACGTGCACTCAGTCGGCCGACCACTTTCCTACCGTCTTCACCCGAAAATAACGCCCTGGTGTTATTTTCAACTTACCCTAAAAATATGAGATTTTCAGTTTTTACTCACTTTTTTTCAAATAGAACGCCCCTTCGAATAGAACGCCCGGGCGTTATATTAGAATAGAACACTGGGGCGTTATATTTGAATGTTCCATGAGCAGAGTGCCTTGAAGAGGTAGTATACATGGGTTGTAAAGGGGGGGGAAGGGGGTATACATGGGTTTTGAAGAGGGGTTGAATGGGGTTTTGACTTCCAAGGGGTATATTTCGTTTTGATTTTTTATTTTTATTTTTCATTTCGGAGTTTATAAGGAATTTTGAAGTGGCCCTCACCCAAGAGTTGGTCGCATAATCTCTCGCATTGCAATCCTGGACAACATATTTCTTTTACATAATTTTTTGATTTATTTTTTTTTGCAGAATTTTGGGGCCTCGCCAAAGTTACCACAAATTTATTGAATATAACCCTCGAGCGTTATAAACGAATATAGCACCCGACGGGCGTTATATTCATACACAATGCCCGGGCGTTATTTTGGGTGAAGACGGTAGTGTTAGAACAAGGAGAGGAAACGAAACTACAGAGAGAAGTCAAAGAGAGGGCGACATTGCAAAGGGCTAGGGAAGTAGCAGCCAACGCCGAAAGGGAATAGCAGAAACTAGAGCCGACCTCGAGGCAGCCATTGCTACCGCCTCTACCATGTCACATGCCTCATCTCAGGCCTTTTCGTGAGGTGTCAGTCAGGGTGTGTCCCAAGTTTCCGTTAGTAAGTCTGTTGGCTTGCAGGTCAACCAGCAGCAGCCCGTGTCAGATGAGGATTATGAGATCCAACAAGTGGATGCTCTCCGCACAGAGTTACAGAGCCAGCTGCGGGAAGTAGAGGGAAGGAGAGAGAAAGCTAGGATTAGAAAAGCCATGACTAGAGGCAAGGGGAGAGGAATTAGGCAAGTTAGAAGCTATAGATGAGTCGACTCTCGATCTTGTAGGGCTGTCCCTTCGAAACTCTTTGTTGAGTATAGCTGAAGTACGAGTTGTGCAACTAGAGATGTTGGTTGCACTGATAGTTGGTCATAACCAGATTCTTTGGTCAGAACCAGATTCTTACCGCATTGCAGGCGCCTCGACTACGATCAGGCAACCATAGTTTGTTGTATCTCCCCCTATGGTTGCAGGTCCAATGATGACACTGCCATCGCAGAGCAACCCTTTTCCCCTCAGTTTGGCATACCTCCATCAGGAGGACTAGTAGTAGGTAGTAGTGGGCAGTTTCCTTTATAGCCTTCTTCATTTCCCCAACCGGTGGTTGCCGCTACAAGGCAGTCACAATTGCAGCAGCCCTTGCAACAGAGTCAGCCGCAGCAACAACTATAGCAGCAGCAGCAAGTGCCGCTGCAACAACAGGTGCCGCCGGAGCGACCTGTTCCATCAGTTACTCAACCGTTGCAGCAGGCACAGGGTGTTGTACAACCTATGCAGTGGAGCCCCAAGATACCCTTGTTGAGTCCTAAACCCTTC